>MJUT01056751.1:574346-648715 GCA_002080005.1 Gigantidas platifrons
CCAAATGATCGAGACCTATATATAAACCACATGATTGAGACCTATATATAAACCAAATGATCGAGGCCTATATATAAACCAAATGATCGAGACCTATATATAAACCAAATGGTCGAGACCTATATATAATCCAAATGATCGAGACCTATATATGAACCAAATGATCGAGACCTATATATAAACCAAATGATCGAGACCTATATATAAACCAAATGATCGAGGCCTATATATAAACCAAATGATCGAGACCTATATATAAACGAAATGGTCGAGACCTATATATAAACCAAATGATCGAGACCTATATATAAACCAAATGGTCGAGACCTATATATAATCCACATGATCGAGACCTATATATAAACCAAATGGTCGAGACCTATATATAATCCAAATGATCGAGACCTATATATAAACCAAATGATCGAGACCTATATATAAACCAAATGATCGAGACCTATATATGAACCAAATGATCGAGATCTATATATAAACCAAATGATCGAAACCTATATATAAACCAAATGATCGAAAGCTGTATTTTGCACCAAATGACCGAGATTTACATTTTTATCATAAGAACTAGACAGATGATTCAGACTTTTCATCAAATGTTGATTTTTGCTTTATTTTACATGATGTTTAGTAGGGTAAACTAAATATTGATGGTTCAGTACTGTTTTATATGTTATCAGTTGGATTGTCGGTTCCATGTTTATTTTATCTGTATAGACATGTGAAGTATTAATCTCTAACCCAGAGATACAAAAACTGTCTTATCCATTTTAATATTACTGACTTCAAAACCAAACCAACTTGCACGATATTTTAATGTTCTTTGAAGCATAAACGAAATAATTCGCATAAAACTATCAGACTACATTTTGCATTGAGAATTGTCTTAACCACTGTGTTTGGTTTAGAGACTATAAAATTGATTAAAACACATTTTCAAGTTTGTTTTATCAGATTACTAACAGCTGTACCATATATCATATCATTAATAAGCAATTTACCATCCGGATTGTGATCGTGTTTATACTGATTTGTCTAATTGGCAGTTTACCCTGTCTTAACAACTGTTTCTAAAATTAACTTCTTTTTTTTTAACAACGCAAAACTAGTTTAGCACCGCCACTTTGTATGTGTCCCCTTGGAAATATGTTTACTATATTTATCTGTGGACGCATATTTGTTACTAAGTATTTGTATATCTACAAAGTCATGCTATCTATTGAAAGGTAGAATCTAACTTCAAGGACAAAATACTTAATTATGAACTGCTTTGTTTAGCTTGGACGATTGCTCGCATCTTTGTTGAAGTTTTGAAAATATTCCAAATAGTAACCGGTAAAATGATAATGATCTGTTAAAAAGAAAACTCGTGATACACTTCAAGATTGAAATAAAAGTAAAAAAAAAAATGTTGTTAAGCCGTCTTGTATTAGTGAGAGATAACGAGATTCATATCTCTACACCATGATGTTGCAAAATATCAACACAAAAATAATTTAGAAAAAAAACCAAACTCATTAAAGGTAGATCAAGGAAGAAACCTGTTATTATTGTTACTTCTAAGTGAAAAATACATCATTATGTTAAGACTTACTAACAATCATGACTATCATTAACTCAGAGTTTCATACTGGTTCGTAGTGCCTTGTAGCATTTTCGATTGATTATACCGTCATAAAACTCCTCATAATAAGTGAACATTATGCATTTTATCAACTTTATGACAAAAAACGTCTTCCTGTTCTTAAGAGGGATTTACCTGTTGTTGTGAATGTTGTCTTAATATATAAACATATACATTCTTACATTTGTCATTCATATAAGAAAGCTTTCAAGATGCCAGAAGGGTAATCAGAATCTGTAAATCGAGGAAGGACAGGAAGTACAATGGCCAAAAGAAAAAGGGCAAAAGGACAAACAATGATCTGCAAAATAATAGGTTCTCATTACCTGTTTTTCCTCATTTTTTGCTTGTCATCTATATGAAAAAAGATTATGTAAATCCCATACAAGTGGACCACACAATTAATAATTCACAATGCAATTGTGTACGTTAAGTGCTAATATTATGTCCGAAACAAACAAAGTATATGTTGGAAATAATAGAGTATTCAGTACAGTTCACTGTCTGATGAATTGCATGTCATAATTGTCCAAGGTCTCTAAGAGAAGGTGGAATATGGACTTCAGTTTGATAACAAATGAACTATTCATCTGGTTGAATACAAAATATTCTTGAACTAATACTAAAGAACTGTACATATATGCTGATTGAAAATTTGAAATATCCACAAGAATTCTCTCTGTTTGCCGTTATAATGTTTGAATAATAAGACGACAGAGTTACTAATAACAACATAATATATTTGATTACTTTCCTGCTTGTGTACAGGCACTTTAAAGTGTCGTGATTAAACTAGTTTTTGTGGGCTCAACTTTCTCTTAATGTAATGATGCGGTCATGAAAGTGTTCTCCACATGTGCTTAAGATGCCAGACCTCACATATAACTGTTGGAGCAGCGTTGTTGTAAAAAAAAAAACCGCCGCATTTAATTTGATTTAAGATTAGTAACACACAAGTTGTCGTATGTATAATATTAGTTCCGTAAAAGAGTTGCCTGGGCCATCATTTAGTAACACACAAGTTGTCGTATGTATAATATTAGTTCCGTAAAAGAGATTGCCCGGGCCATCATTTAAGCATTAGATATGGTACACTAGGAGGACATGATAGGGAAACAATATTCAACATTGTAACGAAAACTAATTGCCAATATCTTCTTTCTATTTTAGTTATGAATAAACGTTTTGCGTATCATACCTGTAGGATTGTACCATTCACAATTTTTCTATATTCTTGCTTCAAAACGTTTTTATGTATTCATTTTTGCCTTTGTTTATGATTAATTAGTCAATTTAGGATATCCTGTTTACCCTTTGGCTTTCCTGCTCCAAAAACCTTGAAGTTATATGGCTTTTCAATGTTTTGCCTATGGTAGTACCTGGTGAGGTTGTTATAAAAACGCTTCGTGCACTCTAAATTGGATATCTACCTTATTATTGGTTTAAAAGCTTATCTTTTGCTTTATAAGTTATATATGGTCATGCAATCATATTGTCTAGTCAAGAAATCCTTATACAAATACCCTTCTTTTCTCCAAATTAAATGAAATACAAGTCTGAGCATGACTAGTATATGACCATTGATATATTCTATTTATTTACAGCAATTTGTGGTGGAGAAATACATAAAGACAGAGGAACACTGACCAGTCCTAACTACCCAGATGATTATAAACCTAATAAAGAATGCATCTGGAAAATCACTACTGAGGAAGGATTTTCTGTAGCACTTAAATTCCAGTCGTTTGAAGTAAGTAGTCAAACTGAACCATGAAACGCGATCATAACCTTCTTTTTCTTGTTGCAATTGTAACATAATAGAACCAAATGACAAAAGGAACATAATAATTTACAAAACTATATATTTTAGATGATGAAAATTGTATTTATTTTATTGTCCTAAAACAACATGGTCTATGCTTCTAAAACAACATTTCAATATACATACTTAAAGTTGTTTTAATGGTGGCAGATTTTGTTTTTCCCATTCGAATACAAGGATACTTTACTTGTATTTTACCATTTCTTAGCGCCTTGGCATAAAACAGACACGAACCCTGATGTCACAAAAGTGATTTCAATCAATAGATGCATGGACATGGTGGGATTTCTCACGAGATAATTAAATTTGGTAGAGATATCTCAAACTGTGCTAAAATATATTACTTATTTTCTGTTTTTATATACAATGTATAATATTTTGTTCTCATTCTATTTAAAGAATTACCATATTTGATTATCAACAGTGACAGAGGACATTCATTTTAGAAATACGATATACACTTGTTAATTGTTTTGATGTTATATTTGTCTCCCCTTACAGATAGAAACACATGACAAATGCGTCTACGACTACTTAGAAATACGAGATGGACATGAAAAAACGTCACCAGAAATTGGACGATACTGTGGCTATAAAATACCGGAAGATATCAAATCAACTGGAAATAAATTATATGTCAAGTTCGTATCTGATGGCTCTGTTCAGAAAGCTGGATTTGCAGCAACATTTGTAAAAGGTAAAACGAGTTTTAATGTTCTTTAATAATGAGGCATATAACTAGTCCTTAAATAATATCCACTGTTAAATGCAAGTATTCACAGAGGTATCAAAATGGGAACACATTATGGAGTAAAGCACCTATCTGTACACAAAAACAAAATAACGACATTGTATACAGGAATGAAAGACAAAACGATCGCAAGACGCTTTGAGATCCCCCGAACAACCACAAAAATTCAGGATCTGGGACCAATTGCTCTGGAAGGGTCAGCTTCCCCTGCTCAAAAGAATACTTTCAATAATTGTATTTATTATTAATCACAAACCAGTAACACAAGGTAATATCAGTGAGAAAAAAGCTAAGAGGATAACCACCACATGTAGTTCCTGTAGGCTGATTTTACCATATAAAAAAATGTCATATTTCTCAAAATCTAATAACATGCAAGCACAAAAAGGCCAAATGTTTCCAAAGGAATAGATTTATTTAATGCAAGATATTGGTCTCACAAGTCACTTATTGCAGATATGAGGGATCAAATGTAATCACACCACAACCGCATCTAGTCCTTGTAATACATAACTCATGTCTTGACCCATTTTTCATGGTAAATTTTAATGGTGGGTATATAATATCCACATTGTCCATGCAGCATGTTACTTCTTCAACCATGCAACAATAATCAAGTAGCAGAATTCAACTATACTAATCTCTCGAATTCGTTCATTAAGTTATTAATATCTTGTTTTGTTTTGTTTTGTTTTATTCCACATCATCTATTTTGTGGCATTTCTTGTAAGTAGAAGCATCATACTGGGATTATATGAAATATACTTTTTGACTGTATTCCGTATATGCGTTTTTGTTTGTTTGTTTTTTTTTTTGTATATATCTGATAATGATGAACATAAAATAAAAAGAGCATGTATTTTTAATAGCATTCATACTTTTTTTCTACTTCAAATTAAAATTGAAATATAATGTTTACTCAGCCATTTCTTTCCATATCCATTGTAGCACAGTGCAGTACGGGACAAACCTACTGTATACCATACACATATACAAGTGAAATACATATTTGTTTTTACTTTTATGCCTCATGTCCGTGTCCCGCAAGCACTGGAAAGAAAATGGACATTTAAATTGATTGTTTCTATGTATGAATACTTGCACAATAGAGATGAAATCTGTAAACAATTTTTATTTCTGCTAGTCTGTTCAATAATGCCCATGGAATCACTGTCGCGTTCATACCAATATTTAGTAGGTGGTAAGACAATGGTATCGTCGATTCTTGGAATAACTGCTTTGTTACCTTTTGGTAATATAATTGAAGAAAATTTTATCATGGTCCATTATCTGACCATCTATATAAATAACTGCATTTTGTTTCTTGAGGCCATTTGTTATTTGGTATATACTCGAATGACCATTTGTTATTTGTTTTGGTATATATATATACTAAAATGTAAGTCTCTATATAATATACAAAATACTTAATAATTAAACTAGATGTTAGTGAATTATGAAAGGAAAGTTTAAACAATAATGGTCAACAATTCTACCAATATCATCAAAACCGAACAACCACCTCCCACCTCAAACCATTGCACACACAAAAAGACCCCGACATACCGCGTAGGAAATCCAGGTCCTGGCTCAGAACAGGCACAAGCATGATATGTAATATTCAATAAAGCAGTGTTATTATAACTATTACATGATAATTGTCTCTGCTAAGTACGCCGGTGTAAGACCAAAAACCGGTTGGCTGGAAATCAGGATAATGTGCCAGAGTCAAGCGACATGTCTACCCGCGGACATTTGTTTCAGTGAGCTAGCCCTATGGAAAATAAACCAACTCAGTAAGTGTATTGGTCTGGTACAAAGTGGACTTCATCATCTTATCGAAATATAGCTTGTTCTCACCATGATATAGCTAGGACTCATAGTTATTGATGGAGATGGTTCACGAGAAATATTCTACCCTCCTAACTGAATTTAGTATTGCGTTGACTACTATTTTACCTATTTTGTTCCAGTATTGTTATAAATGCTGTTATAGTGACAACCGAAACCTTTGAACCGTAATGAAAGCGGGAGGTTTGGCGCCATAAAATCTGATTCAACCCACCATTTCTTTAGAAATGCCTGTACCAAGTCAGGGCCATTGCGGTTTTCCCAGTTTTCCGGTTGTTGACTGATTTTGTCTGTTTGTTGATCTATGAGTTTTTACTTTCTCTTTGGAAGATTGCTCGGTGTTCGGTAATTTTGTTATTACCCTTATAGCTGATGAAAATGCTCACTTGGTGTTAAACAACAATCAATCACACCGACAGTGTAATATGTACAAAAAAACATCTCATGTCATCACTCAAAGAATGCTTATGTTTCGTCCAAATACCCTTTAACAAAGATCGGGTCATGTCAATGTCACCTTCGTGCAAATAAATTTGATATGTTCTACCAAAATAACGTAATTTATTATACATGACTTGTTACAGATGATGGATAATTGAAAATAGTTATGTAATTCTGTAATAATAATCATGCTGGGTTAATTAATATTCAAAACTTATTTGAATACAGTATGGATATCGTGTATCTTATCTGAAAAATGTAATCTACAATGTATATGGAATTTGAATTGTACTTTCCTTGAACTGTAAACCTATGTGCATGTATTATCACCATGTACCCCTAGAGAGTGATTTCAAATCAGCAGACAACTCTTGTTTTGTTTCACAAAAATATCCTATCTATGATTTCGACGTCCAATTATATCTTAGTTAAAGAATAAAAAAAAATGTATTTAAAAAAAACAATGAAGGTCGCAATTTTTTTTTAGTTAAATTTTGTTTTACCTTCTACTTAGATTCTAATTATGACTCCCCACTCTTCAAGATGTTCACTTGTACGTGTATATATCTATTAGATTAACTATTATTATTTTTCAGCATATCTACCAATTTTCTAAGCTAAAAATAAAGAATGTCTCTATTATTACGGTAGTAGTAATGTTTGCTTGACGATTATGATGTTTTAAAGTTTCAAATGCATATAGATACATTTCCTATGTCATAAATTTGCGTTCAAATGGTTTATCCTTGAGAGCTAAGATTAAAGGTGGACCTTCTGCTGATTTATTCTCGGGAGTAAAGTTTAGGTTTGAACGTTTATTATCGGTAGTTGGGAGATGCCTGGCGGTTTGTTATATTTTTATTTGGTAGATGGCTGATGGTTTGTTATATTTTTATTTGGGAGATGCCTGGCGTTTTGTTATATTTTTATTTGGGAGATGGCTGGCGGTTTGTTATATTTTTATTTATAATGTATATTAAAGTCTTGTCAAGTTGCTCACATGCTGTTTATGTTAACATTCTGATGAACAACTGTCTATGTCGGTGTTTACAATCAATGCATTTTGCCTCTTTTCCAATGTAGAACTTCCATTTACAACAATGCGTGTTATGGGTAATTTTTGTGTTTTATCATTCTACTGATGGTAATTTTTGTGTTTTATCATTCTACTGATGGTAATTTTTGTGTTTTATCATTCTACTGATGGTAATTTTTGTGTTTTATCATTCTACTGATGGTAATTTTTGTGTTTTGTCATTCTACTGATGGTATTTTGTTGTTGTTCTAGCTTAGTTAGGGTGTTACTTTATATTTCAGTGAAGGACCATTATCTTATAAAGGGCTTTTTTACTTTCAGAATACGATGAATGTGCCACAGAAGAACATGGATGTGGACATATATGTGTGAATACTCTAGGAAGTTACAAATGTGAATGTAAAATTGGATACGAGTTACATAGTGATGGGAAGAAATGTGAAGGTATTGCATTATTACTAAAAAAAAATATTTCAGTAAATCGAAGTTTTTGTATCTGTCCTTATAACATAACAAAGATACAATTAAGCCTTTGTTTCAAGGAGACGATGCGTTGCTTTATATGATAAATATCAAAGTTAGGGTAGGTATACAGTAATAAAAACGTAGATATCCAATTTAGTGCTCACGAAGCGCCTCTGGAATGGCCTTCATCGGATTAGCTTTAATCCAAGATATTTGAAAGCCAAATACTTTAAAAGTACAGCAGTCTTGATTAATTAAAACAATTTGATACACCTTGAATTTACAACATACAACGAAAAATCGGCAATAAAAACGTATATATCTAATTTAGTGCATCAATACACGCTTCTGGAATAACCATGCACGCTCTCAAAGTCAATAGATTGGATTATTAAATGATAAGGAATTTTGCTTTTTTCTGATTGGCCTAAACAGCATTTCCTCAACTCTACCTCAGAGTGAGTACACCTCGCGTGCAGTGAGTACACCTCGCGTGAGGTATATTCGGGCTTGCCCACCGACCAACCAAAGCCAAGATGTCGAATTGTGTCGACCAGTCAAATTGCGTCTTACTCATTCATGAAATTTCAAAATTTTCAAAAATTTCAAAATTACAAAATAAAAAAAAATAAAAAAATTAAAAGTTCAAAATTTTCTATATTTAAAAAAAAAATTAAAAAAAATTAAAAGTTTCATAAAATTTCAAAATTTTAATATTTAAATAATAATATTGAAAAATGATAAAACAATTATTAAGTTTGAAAAATTCCTTATTATTTAATAAAGCAGTTATTGACTTTTAATTTCAGTCTACTCATGACTATACGGACCTAGTCAATGATTGATTAACCTCGGCCGTTGGCCTCGGTCAATCAATCATTGATCAGGTCCGTATAGTCATGAGTAGACCTCATTAAAAGTCAATAACTGTATAAAGCCAAACACTTTAAAATCAAAGAAGGACTGACGTTATTTATTTAACTCCATATTATGCCAAATATGTCTTTCAATAATGATGACGCTTCACGTTTACGATTATTATTTTTTACAGATGCTTGTGGTGGTTATATTGATCTGTCTAACGGAACAATACAGAGTCCATCATTTCCTGATCTCTATCCCCCAAATAAGAATTGTGTATGGCAGATTGTAGCACCTGACCAATATCGTATAACTTTAAACTTCACACATTTTGACATGGAAGGAAATAACGTAAGTGAAAATTTAGATTCATAAACAATATAAAATCAACTTCAGATTCAGGTTTATGTATACAAGTGACCAATTTATTAACCTTATTTTCCATTTTCGTAAATTGGACTGCATATACACAAGATCCTCATGAAATTCGAATTGATATGAGTGATTAAATTTCTGAGTTAGTCCTTTTTCATGAAAACAACAGAATTGAATAGTTAATTTAAAAACTAAAATATTTAGAATAATGGTAATTAAGAACATGTACATTTGTATATATGTGCATGTATGTTTTTGTCACGACCATGTAAATGCCACATGCATCAACAGCTTCCTTCAATTAATATCTAACAGTTGTTAAGAAAGTTCTGATGGTATTTAGGTCCATTTAATAGTATTTTGCAAATTTAATATTTGAAGACAGCTCCACAGCATGATAACTCACACAACATGTTTTATATGTAAGACGACGAATCAATTCAGACAACGATGCATTATTATTCTGTGAGTTAAAGTAGTAATATTTCCTACTTTTGTTTACATTATTTGTTCATACATATCTTGCAGCAAGAATGTGAATACGACTCAGTCCGTGTTAGCAGTGGAGTTGGTGCCGAGGCAACAGTACATGGTATTTTCTGTGGGTCACTTCTTCCTGTTCCTATCACCTCAGATGATAATACACTAAGAATAGAATTTAACTCTGACAACTCTGTACAGAAAACTGGATTTAAAGCACTCTTCTCCACAGGTAAGTTGATATTTATTTTCCATTCAGGAGTACGTTTCTCAATATCAATAAGAAAACTTAAGACAAGTTTAACTTTATTTCACTTCCACTATAGGAGTAAGATATTGTTGATATTTATTGTAGATATTCGACGATGTTTCTCAGTAAAATTTAACAAAAGATAACATTTATTTCACATGCACTACACGAGTATGAAAAATATTTTGTTATTTTATAACTCCTTTAAACTCCTTTACATGTCATAAAAACAACATTGTAGCATTTAAAGTAAACTTATAAATTATTTCTACAGAATAATATCGTTGCATTTTTTCAAGATAAATTTACTCCCTAAGGGTACAGAAAACGAAATATTTTTTCCACTGTAGACAACATTAGATATCCATCAATCCCCTTTTTTCTTTATGGAATTCAAGACCTTAGCTTATGGACATCAAAAGTGTTGAGGGCCTGGGTGGCTCATTGGGTTAAGTCGTTGGATCTAACAGCTCATACAAGCCTATCACCAATACGGCGTGGGTTCGCGCCCAGCTTTGTAAATTAAAAAAAAAAGTGTGCACTCGACTCGCAGCCACAAGTGATAAAGTTTACCAGTTGCTTGCCCATGGTCGGTGGTTCTCTCCGTGTACTCCGGTTTCCTCCACCACTAAAACTGGTCGCCATGATATAGCTGAAATATTGTTGAAAGTGGCGTTAAACGCCAAAATTCAAATTCAAAAGTGTTACCTTTTTGGTCTACATGATTTTATTGTTTGTTTACTTGTTATCGTCATGACTACAGCAAACATATTGCTACTTGATGTTATACAACCAGTGGATATAAAATTGTAATGCTTACTCTGTTCTCTCCAGATAAAGATGAATGTGCAATTAACAGAGGTGGATGTCAACATATATGTAAAAATACCGTGGGAAGTTATGAATGTGCTTGTCATAATGGATACACCCTGCATGAGAACAATCATGATTGTAAAGAAGGTAAACGATTTAATGTCTGCAATTCGTTCAATCAAATATGTTTATCTGTTTGAAAGTATATTATCACAACTGAATAATGCATATGTTTTATGCTACCAAAACCATATGCTTGTATTATGAAACGTAAGTTTAAACAGCGATGGTCTACAACTGCACCAGTATGAAAAAAATATATATAAAGTATATATGATGTTAACATTTACAAAAACAAAAAACACATAAGATAAGAAATGTTGATAGTATTTCCAATTCTAATTGTTTAAAGGGTTTTTTTTTCATCGAATTTCACTAGTTTCGTTTAAATTCGGCAATAATGTACAATATACTTTAGTTGTATGGAGTACATATTATAAGACGGAAAAACATAATGAAAAATAATTATATAATAGAATGCGCAAAAACTTGAATCTTCTTACTATAGATATTTTATTTCATTATATCGTTACTTCATGTAATGATGTATAATTGTCATATCTCTAATGACTTGTCAGTGACTTGCGTCAGGTCGGTGGTTTTCTCTGGGCACTCCGGTTTCCTCCACAATTAAAACTGACAGCCACGATATAACTAAAATATTGTTGAAAGTGGCGCTAAACATCATAACCCTAACCCTGTTTATTTGTATTTCCAGGAGGATGTCAACACAGAATTAACGATCCTTCTGGGGAGATAAGTAGTCCAAACTGGCCAGATTTTTATCAAAGTAGAAAAGACTGTGTTTGGTACTTCAGAACGACACAGGGGCATCGTATTAAGTTAGAGTTTAGTCAGTTTGAGATAGAGCCCCATCCTGAGTGTAACTACGACCATATTGAGATATTTGATGGAGATAGTAGTAGTGCGCGGAGTTTAGGACGTTATTGTGGCAGTAAGACTCCTAGACCTATCATATCTAGTGGGGATACCATGTTCATGCTGTTCTATTCTGATGCTTCAGTTCAGCGTAAAGGATTCCTTGCTCAGTATTCATCTGGTAATTATTTTATGTATTGTTTATTGTTACAGACAATACCATGACAACAGGACTTGAAAATTATGGGGTTTTTTTTTAGATTTCTATTCATGGGTGGTTAAAATTTTATGTAAAATGTTTGTTTTTGTAAAACTTTTTTTTCACTATTATATTTAATATGGAAATTTACAGTTCTTGCATTGTGTAATTAGCATTAAAGCTAAGGTTCACCTCCTTCGGGCATAAGTGACCTTATAATAGCTGATTTTTGGCTATCCTGTATGGACCTTTTGGTTTTATTGCTCTCAAAGTCATTTTTCAATTATTTGGCTTTCCAATCTTTTGACTTTCATCATATTTGATGAGGGCTATTTTAGAAACCCATCGTGTTCCTTCAATTAGATATATACATTTTTATTGTAAGAAAAAAATAAAACTTCTATTAGTAAAATATAGCTTGGACCTTTATAATAATTTTCAATAACTTCTTGTTTTATCAGTTTGTGGAGGACGTTTGATAGCTACAGAGAGTCAACAATACTTGTATTCTCATTCCAAATATGGCGATCAAAATTACGACAACAAAATGGAATGTGAATGGAGAATCAAAGCAAAGAAGGGAAAGCATGTTAAATTTTACTTTGTATCATTTGAAATTGAAGATGAAAGTGAATGCGAGTAAGTGTATATTATTTAAATGGAACCAACACTATTTGATGTCTGTTAGTCATGATATAATTATACGATAAAGTATATCCCTTCTAAATGTATATGTCTACTCAGTGTACTTGAAGTTTTATAGTACATGTTAATTATTGTTTCCCTTGTTCTAATTATGTATCTAACATTTTACTTCTGAGTACCGTTCTTGTGTATCTTTTATGATGTCAGATTAATTTCAATAGTTTACCAAGATGACACAATTTTAGTAAGAAATGATATCGATGTACATGAAGATGAGAACTTGTCTAATTTGACAATTTGTTCAGTTTTATGTGTATGTTTTGAAGATCGTTGTTTGTCCTTTTGTACTTGTTCTTTTCTCCATTGTGTTGTCAATTGTCTTTCAATGTATAGGAATAGGGCAATATTTTATTATTTGTCCCCTTAGAAATCTTGGTTAATATTTATTTGAACAAGAGCCATTCAAACATTTCCAATAGTGGGAATATTTCTATTATTGTAGTTTTTTGCATTTTTTGTATCAAATATTGCTTCAAGATATTTTTAATCTAAACTTCACAAACTTGTTACTTTATTTTCTTCAGTTATGACAATGTTGAGATATTTGATGGGGCCTATGATAGAGACAGACCTATATCTAGACACTGTGGTAGTAAGGTATGTATACTATTACATAGATCGTGAGGAACACGTGTTCGTTGTCATGACACTAACATGGTTTGTATTTGAATTTGACAGTTCCTAAATACTGGTTAAAACTAAGGTCAGTCTCCTGCAGGCATTGGTAAAGTTAATCGATTTTGATTAATTGATTGATTGATTGATTGATTTTTTGGCGTTTTAACGCCACTTTCAGCAATATTTCAGCTATATCATGGCGACCAGTTTTAGTGGTGGAAGAAGCCGGAGTACCCGGAAAGAACCACCGACCCTGGGCAAGCAACTGGTAAACTTTATCACTTGCGGCTGCGATTCGAGTGCACCCTTTTTGTAATTTGCACAGCCGGGCGCGAACCCACGCCGTATTGGTGATAGGCTTGTATGAGTTGTTAGGTAATCCAACTACCTAACTCATTGAGCCACCCGGGCCCTTAGTCGATTTTGGTTTCCCTTCATAGGACATCTGGTTCACTTGCTCCAAAATTAAAATTGTTTATGTTTGCAATCTTTTGACTATTGGCATACCCGATTATTATATATATACAAGGTTGAATTCGGTCTTCCGGAAATTCACGCTCTTTACATTTTGTGACTTTCACCTCTCGCCGATCCCCATAGATGTCACACGATGAAGGTAATTCCAGAAACTCGTCCTGTACACTAAATATCTATGTTTTTATCCAACCGTATAAACAAATCCAAAATCACACATTGAAAGTATCCTTATATTATCTCATTACAATATAATATACTACCAAATTTATCACCGGGGTTTGTAGCTAGATTACTACGACGGGTGTCACAAGTGGAGCAGAAACTACTACCCTTCCTGAGCCCCCGGAAGTTCACCCCCGGTTTTTAGTGGGGTTCGTGTTACTCAGTCTTTAGTTTTATGTGTATGTTTTGTAGATCGTTGTTTGTCCTTTTGTCCTTTTTATTTTGGTCATTGTGTTGTCTGTTCTTCTTCGATATACGGATTTTGATTACATCTTTAGTATCTTTAAACTCTTCTTGAACATCATACCAGTTTCGGCAAAGTTAATATCGAATTGTGGAAATACAATGGATGATTACAAACAAACAAAGATATCGCTATGAAAAATAATTGCTTTTTTGAAGAAGAAGAAAAAAGGAAAAGGAGAAAAATGTATTTGTAATATTGATGCTTTTTAAGAAGCGTACATGCGTTTCGAATTTGTTCAGTATCAATTAACATTCAGGTTCAAGGTCCACTTGGTTTCTATCAATGTTCTAGTAATCCTTATTGTAAATGCTGATATTTCAATCCAGTATTCATAATATTGTGTTCTGCATGTAACTTCTATCTTCAAGGTTCATTAACCCTTATTAGACATTCAAATTTCTTTATAAACAGAAAAAGGTGATTAGTAAAAGGCATTCTACTGTTGAGATTAATTATCATTTATTACATTAACTCAGTGTTTTGACTCTGTTCTGGTGATGACTACAACTGTTTTAAGATGAAATATGCATTTCTGCAATATGCGTTCCTTTATTAGACGAAGAACTGCTATAAAAACATGTTTTGAAAGACTTGTCTAGTGTATTAATGTTGTATTATGTCTGGGTTACTTGGTTGAAATGGCAATAAAATTATCAACCGATTGCTTACGTCTACAAATTTGTTTTCCCATTAGTGATAAAATATCGTTTAATGTCTAGTAAAGATATCTGATTAATGTAAAATACTTAAACTAGATTTATGACACGGAACTAGTGAGATATTATAACTTAATATGTAATATACAATTATTTATGTTGGTATTGCGTAAAATGTAACTACACCAGGCATATATACAAATGTATGCCGTGTATTAACTAATTGAAGTATAAAACCATTGAATCTCTTTTTTTTCTTTTTGAATATCCTTTAAGGTTCTACTGCTGTCTTTTTTCAGTCAATTTCTGTTATTTTCTTTTATGTTCTTAATTACACATTTACAATATACCAGACTAAAAGGGAGTTCTTGAATCTTCAAACATCAATCATAACTATTTATCAGGATGTGTGTGCTTATAATAATACATCATCTTTTCTAATTGGCATTCATGGTCTCTAATGAGCCCTTTTTACCCTGATATTCATTTTACTTTTCAACTTTATTCAGACATTAATGAAAACTTTCTGAGAAGTCGATTATTAGGGATATATGGTTTGCTTAATAGAAACAACCACTGTATTTTAGCCAGGGTTGTAACAACAGCAACACGACGAGTGCTACTAGCGGAGTAGGAACTGGTTACCCTTTCAGAACACATGAGTTTATTCCCGGTTTATATGCGGTTCGTGCTGCTCAGTTTTTAGTTTTCTGTATAGTGTTATGTTGATCATTGTTTGTCCCGTTCAGCAGAGACGATAATAAACGATGGATTTTCATAAAGTACTGCGTCGACTACTATATATTATACCTATTTTGTCACAGTATTGTTAAAAATGCTGTTAGTGACAACCGGAACCTTTTAACCGTAATGGGAGCGGGAGGTTTGGTGCCGTAAAATCTTATTCAACCCACAATTTCTTTGGAAATTCCTGTGCCAAGTCAGAGCCATTGCGGTTTTGCCAGTTTTCCGGTTGTTTTGATTTTGTGTTTATTGATTTATGAGTTTTGCCTTACCCTTTGTAAGATTGCTCGGTGTTCGGTAATTTTGTTATTACCCTTATTTGACAATGTGTTGTATGTTCTTCTTCGATTTACAGCGTGCTTATGGTTACATCTTTGATATCTTCAGGGGTTTTTTTCTTGTCAATTAAGGTGGTACCTTACACTTCAGGTAAAATTTGATCTGCTCATTTAATTTTCTTATTTTTTTTGGCAGTGTGTTTGAATATATCCACTGTAATAAGTATCAAAATTTTAACAAATTCCAACCAACAGACTCAGAGCTATAGATTCAATAGCCACATAGCAGCTTTTCTCTCTGTGGTTTTGATCACCGAGATGCTAGAAATTTGCATACAAACATCATATGATCAAAACGTTCAACTGATTTTAAAGAGTTATCTCCCTGTAGTGTTAGGTACCACCTTAAAATGAAATTATCTGTAAGTTTTTCCAACTTTTCTTTTCAGATTCCAAAGGAAATAATATCGTCTGGTGAAGATTTATTGGTTAGATTCCGCTCCGATGATACCATTAACTGGAAAGGATTCTCCGCCATTTATTCAGAAACAGATTCCAATTTAGACGAATTTGGTGAAACTAAAGAACTTCCATTGGACTAGATTATTCATAAAGTACACTGTATTCCTGTTAGAATTCATTAAAAGTATAGAAGATATGCTTTGAAATGAGAGGTCTGGTCAGCAGATCACAGACAGAATTATTTCAAATTATAAATATCAAGAAAGTAGACAAGTCTAACAAGAATTGAAGATGTAGCTGGCTGTTAAATATTTTGTAAAATGAGTGAATGTGGTTAATAAAATTGTATGTAAACGAGAATATTTTGACATTTTTTTTACTCTTTTTTCATTCAAGTGAAAACTTTGGTAGACAAATAGATTTGTGTAGATTTCTTTGTGTACCTCCATTTTTGTCGGGAGTTTATGTTGTCTCTGTGCATGGCAAAAACGAGGATGAATATAACTTGTCTCATACTTGTTAATTAATATGTTGTTAATTATATTTGTTAATTATTTTCTGTTGTATATAAAAATGTAACAATCAACAACTGACAGTCAGCAATAAAGTACTCTAAACATTTGTCTTTACTGGTGTATTATGAATAGATTAATGTACCCAAGTTGCCTATCTTATTACTAACATCCTGTGGTTTCCACATGGAGCAGGAACTGGTATCCCTTCCGGAGAACCTAGATTTACTTACGGTTTCGTTTTCTGTAAATAATTGTTTGTCCTGTTTATTTTGGCTATTGTGTTGTCTGTCCTTCATCGATTTACAGATTCCGATTATCCCTTTGGTATCTTCAAACTTTTCAGATATTTTTGTGGGGTCAAAATTGATATCTTTCCCACTAATTCCATATTTGTCAAAATATCTGTAAAGATACAAGTTTAAATGACATCAAGCTGAAGAAATATTGAATGCCTTGCATGGTGCTTGATGAAAGTTATCTTCAAATTATCACCAACTATAACATGATCAGCCTTCTGGTTCAACTTGCAAAGAAAGGAACAAGTTTGGCGGTAATAAATGATGTGTACAGTTTGACATTTTTCATGCGACTTGTCTTTATTTGGTACATTTCGGAAGTTGGTTTCCAACGAATTAAAATAGCATGAATATTGAAGTGGAAAGGATATCAGAAATCATTTGAAAACTCACGTTTTTGACTGATAACATATTTGCTATTTTTTCAAGACAGTCAGCATTCCTATGGGTATGTCTACCAACTGTGCTCTTCTGTTCAACTTGTTTCTTTACTCATACAATGCAGGCCTGAAACAGGGGCTTCTCAAGAAAGAGAAGTTAGATCGATTCTTAAAATGCATGCTCTGCTATATAGATGCCTTTTCACTAAATAATTCTTAGCATGGTGATTTTGTTGATCACATATATCCCATTGAGCTTGAAATAAAGGATACTGCAGATACAACTAGGTCTGCTTCATATCTTAACCTACACTTGGAAATTGACAGTGAGGTCTGGTCAAGAACGAAATTACCATCGAGATGAAATCAATTTTCCTATTGTCAACTTTATATGAAGCAACATTTTAGCAGCACCAGTATATGGAGTATATATCTTTCGGTATAAAAGATATTTTATTTTTTTGATAAGTTTTCTTGTTCGTTGCTTGAACAAGTATTCTGTTATAGTCATGGATTTCTTCGTGTGTAATTGAATATTGATCGCCATCATCGGAACTAATTCATGTAACATTGACCTGCACTACTTCTACAAACACATTGCAGATTCAGATTCAAGTTATCAATTCGTCCCTATGCCTTTCGTCCTTTTTTTGGGCCTATTACTGCTTCTGACTGTATTTGTGTTGTACCTTGGAATAGAATAATCTAATCGTGTCTGGATAAGTTTTCTTGTTCGTTATTTGCCGCTTGAACAAGTATTCTGTTATTGTCATGGATTTCTTCACGTGTGATTGAATATTGATCGCCATCATCGGAACTAATTCATGTAACATTGACCTGCACTACTACAAACACATTGCAGATTCAGATTCAGATTCAAGTTATCAATTCGTCCCTATGCCGTTCGTCCTTTTGTTGGGCCTATTGTAGACGCTTTCATTATTATTGGGACGAATAAAGCAAGGGACGAACTGATTATCAGACCAAGGGAAGTAACTCGAAATTGACAAATTGCATCAAAACTTCCGGTGGTTAAAAATTTACGCTTTCAATAAAGATTTCCAGGGTAAATCCCGGATTTTGACAATTTTTTTTTATTTTCAAGGACATTTCCCGACCGGGAACGTGTAAAACGATATTCCCGGGTATTTCCCGTTTTCCATGATGCGTGGGAACACTGATAAAATTTGCTTAATCAAATATAAAAAGTTCTTCTAAAATGCTATTGGGGCTAGTCTGTCAAAATGTGTTTGGTACAGACTGCTTGTGTGATGAGATGATTATATTTGATTTGCACCAAGGTCAACACACTTAAGTTTGATTTTATAATGTTAGTACACTGAAACAAGTACACAGGTAGACATTATCTGGACTTTTAGCCAAAAAATATTTCCTTTTGCCCTATCATGTGTGCTTATTAGAGAAGTAGCAAAATCTCAATTCTAAAGTCTGTGAATTGAACTGACCTGTAAATGAACACACAATCTACTGTATAATTGAGCATGTTAACAATTTTATCACTGGGGTACATTCATACAAAAAAAAAGGTTAATACATCCTATTATTAAATAGTTTATTCTTCTTATGTACAAATATACAATACACCATACACAGTAAACTTCTAAATAAATCATAATAATTCATCAATAGACTAGTGTTTGGAGAAACATGTTACACAAACATGTCTAGCAGTGTATCAAGCTTCAGTCTTTACCAGAAAATTACACATTCATCTTCATTCATAAATACATCAATATGCTTTTATCTAAAAAAGCTGAACCAATTATAAATGACCCTAGGTCCAAGAATAAATAATATTATTATTGACATGATGAAATGCTTGGGCTGAAGGTGGAGCTATTCAACTATTAAAATTTTATAGATATTATTTTCATGCAGAATGAACTAAAAGTAAATTATCTAGAAGCCAACATGTTTTGTAATGCCTATATATAATAACCAAGAAAAACTTCACAAGTCTTTCAAATATTACATACAATACTGAAAATAAATCACTCAATATAAAATATTATTACAAATGGAAAACATGACATGGAAACATAAGTCTAAGAATGATCAATCACATTCAAATGTCCAGGCTTTCATGCTGCATTGCTAGAACAATGTAATAATAATAATGAATAAAGAAATAAAATTTGATTTTCACCCACAGGAGCACATGAATGTGCTATTACATATTTATATTGTATATATTTAGCACATGAATGTGCTACTGCATATTTATATTATATATATTTAGCACATGAATGTGCTATTACATATTTATATTATATATATTTAGCACATGAATGTGCTATTACATATTCATCTTGTATATATTTAAAGAATGATTAGGAAGCGTTTATGCTTTGTCATTCAAAGTGAATGGAATGTAAAATATGCTCTACATCATACCATAGACAACTCTTCTAATAACAATGACCTATTGAACTTTAATATTTGCATCAATAAATCATTGATTTAATGGTTGGAAACTGAGTAAGGTGTGATTAACAAATCCATTACCACTATATTGAGACATTTTTTAGTCGACATGAGATTGACAGAAAAAAAAACAGATTTATCCAAAATATATATGGAGGTTCGTAAATATGAGTATATAATCTTATTTAGCAATGAATTATCTTTATACTGAAGTCAATTATACCACAATTATTGATGTATTTAAACTGTTTTTTAATATTTTTGCGTCATCACACTATTTCAAAATTTTCACATCCAAAGGCCCACCATTGGCAATTAGGATTTTTTGTTCCATAATGCACAATTAATATTTGTATTTATTTAGAAATGTACATACTTTTATAATATTGTACTATTGGTAAATACAATAGAATATACATCATTTCTTCAGAATAATGCACACAAAAGTACTTAATAAATGTGTTGTTTACATCTTACAAGTGAACGTCGCCATCTTATCAGTCTATCGAGTGCATATTAACCTATCTAGATCTCCCTTGATTTGAGGGTACTGTGACACATCAGCAGAACCAATATAATGATAATTACCAGAGGCTCTCAAGAGCCTGTATCGTTCACCTGGTTATAAAAAGAACCAATTGGTCCTATGTAAAAACTATGTCCTGCGGTGGTGGCCATCTTGGATTTCAGATCGGCATAAAAAAAAAAAACTTTTTAGAGGACCTTCAAATGATTATTCCTGGACAGTTCGGTTTCAATTGTCCAAGTGGTTTAAGAGAAGAAGCGTTTTGAAACATTTTTCCCATAGGGTCCAATGTTAAACCAAGTCCTGCCGTAGCTGCCATTTTGAATTTTATATCGGAACTAAAAACCTAAAGTTTGTAGCGGACCATCCAATGAACATTCATGTACAGTTTGGCTTTAATCATATTTGTAGTTTCTGAGAAGAAGCCATTTGAACATTTTCCCATAGGGTTCAATGTTAATCTATTTCCTGCAGTGGAGGCCATCTTGGATTTCCGATCGGCAGAGGACCTTCCAATAATCATTCCTGGGCAGCTTGGTTTAAATTGTCCAAGTGGTTTCAGAGAGGAAGCGTTTTCAGACACTTTTCCCATAGGGTCCAATGTTAAACTAGGTCCTGCTGTAGATGCCATCTTCCATTTTATATCGGAACAAAATACCTAAACTTGGTACGGGACCATCCAATGAACATTACTGTCTAGTTTGGATTCAGTCTGATTTGTAGTTTCTGAGAAGAAGGCATTTGAACATTTTCCCATAGGGTACAATGTTAATCTATGTCCTGCGGTGGAGGCCATCTTGGATTTCCGATCAGCATAAAAAACAGAAACTTTGTAGAGGACCTTCCAATGATCATTCCTGGGCAGTTTGGTTTCAATTGTCCAAGTGGTTTTAGAGAAGAAGCATTTTGAAACATTTTTCCCATAGGGTCCAATGTTAAACTAAGTCCTGCCGTAGCCTCCATTTTGAATTTCATATCGGAACAAAAAACCTAAAGTTTGTAGAGGACCCTCCAATGACCATTCATGTACAGTTTGGCTGTAATCATATTTGTAGTTTCTGAGAAGAAAGCATTTGAATATTTTCCCATAGGGTCCAATGTTAATTAATGTCCTGCAGTGGAGGCCATCTTGGATTTCCGATTGGCATAAAAAACAGAAACTTTGTAGAGGACCTGCCAATGATCATTCCTGGGCAGTTTGGTTTCAAATGTCCAAGTGGTTTCAGAGAAGAAGCGTTTTGAAACATTTTTCCCATAGGGTCCAATGTTAAACTAAGTCCTGCCGTAGCTGCCATTTTGAATTTCATATCGGAACAATAAACCTAAAGTTTGTAGAGGACCATCCAATGAACATTCATGTACAGTTTGGCTTTAATCATATTTGTAGTTTCTGAGAAGAAGGCATTTGAACATTTTCCCATAGGGTCCAATGTTAATCTATGTCCTGCGGTGGTGGCCATCTTGGATTTCCGATCGGCATAAAAAACAGAAACTTGGTAAAGGACATTCCAATGATCATTCATTTACAGTTTGGGTTCAGTCAGTTCATTAGTTTCAGAGAAGAAGATCTTTGAAATTTCAGCCAATCAGGGCATATTATTGGGCCTGGCAGCCATGTTGAATATCCGACTGGAACGAAAAACAGAAACTTTGTAGAGGACCATCCAAGGAACATTCGTGTTATGTTTGGTTCCAATTGGCCAAGTGGTTTCGAAGAAGAAGCTTGAAATGTGAAAAGTTTAGACGACAGACTACAGACGACAGACGCCAAGTGATGACAATAGTTCACCTGGACCAAAGCAACAAGCAACAATTCATAGATTGATGATGGCAAATTATTATATCATGTAAATACAGCATCGTGATTAAAAAATGATATTCCCAAAGCAAATGAAATAATTTAATCTTGAAATTGATACAATGAAATTTTCAATATCGTTCAACCACAATCTATATTACATACCGTATTTACTGGTGTATAATGCGCAGGATTTTACCCAGATTATTTATTTTGTAGGAGGGATGCGCATTATAGACAAGAACAATGTGTTTCACTCTTTTTCAGACCGGAAAATTACATGTCGGCCATTTTTTTTTCCGGTTTTTATTTTAAAGTCGTCCTTTTCGTATTTTCAAGTTTAAAGAATATAAATAGTTATAATACTCACTCAGAAGAAGAGACAAGCTCAAAGCTATCAAAAATATATACGATTGACATTTAATTCTTACATTTCCGACCACGATTTTTTTTCAAAAGTCCATGCGCATTATAGACACGAACAAGTTTTTTTCTGGAGATTTTCAAGGCCAAGAGGGGGTACGCATTATGCACCAATGCGCATTATAGTACCCTAAATACGGTACAGGTTTTCTTTAAGAAATGGATTGACTGTCAACGGCAGAAAGATTAGTTGCAGAACTTGTGTACTACATGTGAAATATTACACCAAACAAACATTGAAGCACTGTATACAAAACTCTTAACAAGCTCATGTTAATCAAGACAAGCAAAAACATTTGTAAGACTTCAATTTATGGATTTGTTAAGCATGTTATACATCCTTACAACAACTTCAAATGAAAAAAGTCAATAACAAACATAACAAAATTAAAAATATTTTAATGTTAACCATTAACAAACATACAGTGCTTTTTTATCACACATTCAAATATAACTAGCATCTAACAATCACCAACAAATCTCTTTCAACACACAGTAGTCCCCCTCTTATAAGACCACCCCTTCTGGAATAATTAAGTGACCTTATAACATGAGGCTTGGCCTCTCTTTATGGTGACAGTATTCTGCCATAGCTGTGCATATGAAATCTAGCCCGACAAGACAGTGGCCTTCGGTGAGTAATGGCCTTATAAGAGAAAGACTACTGTAAAGACATTTACATAGAAAACGGTTTTATACTAAATTTATTTGTTGATAAAAATGTGAAGTTTCCACCCAAATTTACTGTTAAAAACATTCTTATTTCTGACAGTTACTATATAAGAATTGAACTGACTCGTATTTTCTTCCCTCATAAAATGTCAAACATTTGTTTTATGTACATCAGAACATATTTGTAACATATAATTGAATCCAATGGGTAGTGCAAATATATGAAAATTATGTTCAAACAATTAATTACAGAAAAATAAATTATATATCTTGTTTACTTTAATAAAACTATTATTTAAAGTGCATCAAATATTTCTTAACGATCTATATCTTCTTAATGATATGATGTCTTTTCTTAATTCTAACATTCACACTGCAAAAAGGCTCAGTATATGAGACCAAAATGAAATTCAGATCTTCTAACTGTGATGTTGAATTTGTAAGTATTGAGTTTTTTCCCCAATATTATGACCACATTTTCACAAATGTGGACACAAAATTCCTGAATGTGCTGGAAGCCTCCTCTTGGTAATTCTAATTATTCAATATATTAATAACTGATGTTTCTACACAGAGCTTCCAAGGCATTCAACATAACTTATTGTCATCCCTTAAACCCATCATATGGAATATATTGATAGTCCCACACATCACAGCCATGTTGCCTTCCCGACAGCTGTCTATTAAAGTCTTTTTAGTCTATTTTCACTGTAGAATATATTTTTCTAACAAAAACACTTGTTCCTACATACCCAAAAGTACCTGAAATGAAAAATAAAAAAATATTTAAAACAAGTAATTTCCATGCAATAGCTATTTTAGCAAAAAAAAAAATTTCATGTTCAACAGCAACTGAATCTAGTTTGAAATTCAAATAAATGGTCCCCTCCCCTACATAGAATATTGTCACAATACATATGTGCATGAGCATAGGCAAATGAGTGAGTACACAATAACTAGAGGCTTACCTATTTATAAATTATCAGTTTTACTATGTAATGAACATATATTCAAATTCTGAAAAAGTCCACAAAAAGAACACCCTGCAATGTTTGTTTTCATTTCGATCAGTAATTTTGGAGAGGAAGATATTGACATTAATGAAGACGACCATCTTGACTTTTACAAAAATATATATTTCATGTACACCAGCCATTCATTACACTCTATTTTTCCCCAAATAAAAATTAAGGCATGATCTTAAAACATTTTCCTATTGCTGGTACCAACATAAAATCTGATGGACAGCAATGCTCTAGTCCCTCTGTAGGAACCATAGGGAACTAATAAAGAAATAAGAAATAAAATATATATCCCTCACATTTCAAACTTAAAGAGCAAATTATTAATTTGATACTGACATATTTTTAAACAATATTAAAAACAAAGACAATAAATAATTATTTCAAACAGATACAATGTAATGATAAACTAATATGATTCTTACCACACATTAATCCTAAAGCCATACTAAATAATGCCATGTAACCGAAGTAAAATGATGTCTGAAAAAATCCATACATTCTGAAAGTAAATAATAGAAATAAAGTCTTTTATAAAGCCATACTAAATAATGCCATGTAACCAAAGTAAAACGATGTCTGAAACAATCCATACATTCTGAAAGTAAATAACAGAAATAAATAGTCTTTTATAAAGCCATACTAAATAATGCCATGTAACCAAAGTAAAACATGTCTGAAACAATCCATACATTCTTAAAGTAAATAATAGATATAAAGATTCTGTTATCAACTGTAGAGAACAAACAATGATCAAACATGTACATTTGGAAACTAACGTTGTCTTAAATTATTAGACCAAACTAATACCAACCATTTCTATTTGGTTGATGTAAACATATACATAACCATTCTCTACAAAAATTACCCATGTATATATAGAATATTAATTATATACTGACCAATAGGGTTAGGGTATTTAACGCCACTTTCAACAATATTTCAGAGCATATCATGGCGGGCAGTTTATTGGTGGAGGAAACCGGAGTACCTGGAGAAAACCATCGACCTGTCGCAAGTCACTTACTGACCTATAAGCCAGCCTAAAATTCTAATATTTCACTTTTTGTGTATGACTTCCTTAAGAAATTATAATGTTACTATTTTAAGAAAATGTTGATAATTAATGGACCATACAATAAATCTTTTTTTTTTTTTAAACTACTATGAGATAAATAGTCCATATGTTACAATACACAAATCATGAAAATGTGAATTACATGCAGTATTTAATAGCATAAATGCCAATTTATAAACAATCAAGCTTGTTAACTACCATATGTACATGACTATAGGTCTATATTAGTCCATGCCATAGTCTCCAAATGGAATCGTAGCTTTTCCCACTAAACAGATAAACCTTTAGTCTATATAATATGGTAGTATTTATCATGTTTATTATATTCAAAGAAATTATACAGTTTAAACCACAATATCTAATTTTATAGGATCAAGTGGAGAGAACGGATATATAGTTCCTACGTTCCTGCATAAGGAATTAAATGAGTGATTCGGTCTTTTAGTGATTAAAAAATATTCAGAGGTTGGCAATTAAAGAAATTGTCGCTATAATTGGTCGGCACTTTTAAAAGTGCCAATAATTATATTTGGGCTGCAGGTCGGCACTTTAACATTTGCCGATATTATTATTCAGGTCGGCACCTTTATAATTGCAGATATATTTTTTATTCAAGGTCGGCAGGTCGGCACTTTAAAATTTGCCGATATTTCGCTACAGGTCGGCACTTTTAGCAATGCTTATAATTCAACAGATAAAGACAAAACAAAAGTGCCGACTGCCCACCTTAAAATAGGTAGACATCGAAAAAAAGTGTCAACTGCCGACCTTAAAATAGGTAGACACCAAAACAAAAGTGCCGACTGCCGACCTTAAAATAGGTAGACATCGAAACAAAAGTGCCAACTGCCGACATTAAAATAGGTAAACACCAAAACAAAAAAGCCAACTGCCGACCTTAAAATAGGTAGACATTGAAACAAAAGTGCCAACTGCCGACCTTAAAATAGGTAGACATCGAAACAAAAGTGTCAACTGCAGACCTTAAAATAGGTAGACACCAAAACAAAAGTGCCGACTGTCAACCTTAAAATAGGTAGACATCGAAACAAAAGTGCCAACTGCCGACCTTAAAATAGGTAGACACCAAAACAAAAGTGCCAACTGCCGATCTTAAAATAGGTAGACATTGTCACAAAAGTGCCAACTGCCGACCTTAAAATAGGTAGACATCGAAACCAAGGGAAATCAACGGATAAAGACAAAACAAAAACATTCTTTTGCGTATTAATTTCTTGATCATGCCGGAACTATTTGATCCGTTTAATCCAGTTGAGCCATTTTATCTTTCACTGTATTAAACACTGATATACTTTCACCACTTTTACAAATCTAGAATTTTCAAATGTATCTTTGTAAAAGTGGGAAAGAGATACTTTCGACAGGACTTTTCAGAATAGAAAATTTGCAAACTAAATGTATCATTGAGTGCAAAAAATAGTAACCAAATTTAGCAAAACAGCATCTGAAGAATAATTTACAGAAAACCAATGTACTTCTTTGAAAACCAGTACAAAAACCCATTTACCATACTTACTTAAAAATATCAAATTATATATACATGTATGTATTTTTCAATTTAGAAGAGTCGGTAATTCAAATATTTGTTCATTTGAACCCAATTAAAACTAGATAAAACTAGAGTTGTGAGTGACCTCACTGAGTGATACCACCCGCTTGCAGTTTAGTAGGAGTTGCACTTACAAGGTACATGCCCCCCCCCCCTTTTCGTGAAAGTATAAGTTGAATTATCTCCCCATTTAAATTTTGGACAGCAACCATATTCCTTCATGCACATCTGCAGGTAGTGTACAACAAGTGTGTAAAGTTTCATAAAAATCCAATAAGCCGTTTAGGAGGAGTTGCACTTATAAGGTACACAGACGGACGGACAGGGTGATTCCTATATACCCCCCAAACTTTGTTGAATTTGAAAATCCTTGCTTCCAATAAATATTGAAATAGTGCATCCTGTGATTTCACACAAGAAAACCACTGTACATTGACCTGATTTCAACTTAAGGTACCAGTCAAGCTTACTCATTCAAGGTACAAGAACAATCTATACCCCATTGGTGAAATTGATCATGGATAAATAGATAATCAGTCATAAACTACTAGCATGACTAGACCAGGTTGGTTTAACATCACTTTCAACAATATTTCTGTTCATGTCGTGGCAGTCAGTTTTATTGGAGGAAACAGGAGTACTCGGAGAAAACCACCGACTCGCAAGTCATGATAAACTTTATTACATAATGTTACATCAAGTGCACCTCGCCATGAACAGGGTGATTATACCAAAGCACTGTGTACACTGTTCTACTACAAGGGCAAATCTCCAAAATAAAACCTACCATAACATCTGGAATAAGCCTGACTGATTTTTGCAAAAATTCTACAATTATATTTCAATTCTCAGAAGTCCCAGTGAAGGAACAATAGGACTATACCTGCATACTTACTTTGTTTTAAAGAAAAAGTAATAAAATGAATAGAGATACACATATCCTGCTGTTGATGCTGCAGCTAGAAAACTGGTCCACTGCCTGTAATAATATAATAATTAAAAATTAGTAATATATTGATGACAATTATAACTAGCATTTGTAAATTTTCAAATGTTCAAAATTCCTATTGTACAGACTATAAACTTGTCAAATCTGGATTTAATGTTGCCTTTCCTTTGCCTAAGGCTTGTTCCATTTAAATATACCTGGGAGGGGGGAATGCCACTTATTTCATACCCCCCCCCACCAATAGAAAAGAAAAAAAATTCCACCCACCACCACCAGAATTTACTTCAATAAATATCCCATTACCACCAGAAAAAAATATTAATTTCCTTTATAGAAACACCCAATCCTAATCTCAATGAGATTAAGGGCCTAGCACTAATGATATACCAATATACGTCATGTAAATCTCTCCCTTAAACTTTGCATATAAATGTGCCTCTTGCATTTTACTATAGCTAGCTATAATTTAAATTTCAAATATAGGTGATAATGACTGAAGACCTATTTTTTCAAGCCACATGGCAACAGAAACGAAGTTTGCCATCTTTAAGGGTAGATAACTCCACTTCCGGGAAGATAACTCACTACTGTTTTGGAGAAAATTCTGGCAAAATGGCGCAATCTCTTAAGACAACAAAACGGATATATCTTTTTATTTCTGTGAAAAGCCAGCGAGTTTAAGGCAAAGGGAAGTCAAGATAAATACCCCCTCCCCCCAATCCACTGAATTTTCTAATCATTGGATCCCCCCCAACAACATAATTCATTTTCAAGAGAAAAAAATATTGTTTCACCCCCACAACCAACAAAAAAAAAACAAAAAAATGGCATTCCTCCCCTCCCAGGTAGACATAAATGGAACAGCCCTAAGTTATAAAGGCTAAATACCTCAATTTTAAAATACCCTGCCCACAGGTCGTAAACCTCATGCCTTAAAATGAATTCATTAGATCTACAATCAAAATTCTTTCAAATGTCTCTTTGGTCATGCCAGTCAAAACATTTATTGTGAAGATTGTGCCTGTGATGAAGTTATGGTGTTGAAATCAAACTGATGATATGAAAATTGCAGTCAGACTGATTACTCAACAAATATCATTAAAATTCAAAGAGAATAGATCTTCCTTTTCACAGTAGCTACACACTCGAAAAAAAATCCATTATAATGGAGATTTAAATTATACTGGAGTTTACAGTGTAGAAATATAGGGTCTAACACCGGTAGAGGTGCAAGATAGTAAAATCTGTGACACCCAAGGGCAAGATTTAAATCGTACCCGAGGGTGTCACAGATTTTACTATCTTGCACCCTTTACGGTGTTTGACTCTTTTTCTCACCCCTTTCTACCGTGTCAATGTTTGTTTACTTTTTGTGTAGTTTTTTTAATTTGCGAACCGTATCACAGGACCAAAATGCCACGTAATAAAATAAAACAAGATTTTCATTTTACAGCTATAAAGAGGTTCAAAATAATAAAGTTAACAAACTTGTGATAGATTCTACATTTTACGATGTTTGCCTCTTTTTCTCATCTCTTTCTATCGTGTCAATATTTGTTTACGTTGAGAAAATAAAGAGTGCTCTCCCTTGTTCGGTAACTTACATTAATAAAAAAAAATTACCTCCTTTTGACCAACGTCAAACAACTTTTTTAGAGGCATTTATCGCTGTTGTAGTAGCATTTATATAATATATTTATATTTTATTGTGAAATACATTTAAAATACTGCCAAGACATTATAAATCGACAATTTAATTCAACAATGGAAAACAATTTTGCGGGAAAAACGGTGTGTAGCTTGTCTTACCCTGGAGCCGGGGTAAGATAGAAAAATCTTTTTCACCTAAATTAATGGACTACTTTATCCAAGGGGTGAGAAATAAAAATCTGATATGTTATGTCTGACACATTATCTAAATTCTGAGCCAACCAAATCTCTACTCTTACTCCTTAACACAGGAGAGCAGCAGCAAAGACCAATTTTATAGTCTTAAGTTAGACTTGACTAGGGCTTTAACCCATAATCTACCTCACTAGAGGCAAGCACACTAACCATTACACCACAGATGCTGTGTTTATGTATCATGTACTTACCACCTGTAATCTTCAGCATTTAGTAAGAAATATGTACAGACAATTGTTACACATACAGTGACCACCATCAGGATGAGGAACACCAGTAACATAAACCCATATACATAATATATCTTGTAGGCCCAGAATGACGTGAAGATAAAATACCTGAAAAACAAAAAATACATTATGTCATCCCATATACATAATATATCTTGTGGTCCCAGAATGATGTGAGGATAAAATACCTGAAATAAAATGAAATTCATATATTTTGTCATCTCATAATGAATTAATTAATTCTACGTAAACCGCAGCATCTATATACTTTCTGTCTTTATGTCGATTGACATTTTTTTGGGGGACAAAAATAAAATGTTCAGTGCTATAGGTCAAACTGGCAGTCAAGAATAACAAAATTATTTCAAAACCCTATCCCTTCAATTTACAATTTACATGTATAACATAAGGACCTAATCTAGCCGCTAAAACAGCCACTGAAGCCATCAGATATTTTTGAAAATCACCTTTTTGAGCCGAAATGAAGTTACCTTCGAATTGTGGTCAAAGGGAAGTAACTTATACTTAGTTTGACAACAAATCACGCAGACATAATGATGGCACATCTGTGATTTAAAAGATGAGAAGTTTTGAAGATAGCTAAGTTTTGAATGAGTGAGTGATTGTTGAACACCAATTCATCTATTTTTCAGCAATATCATGGTGAGAACAAGTTAATTTTCAATAAGATGATGATGAGGTCCACTTTGTTCTAGACCAACACACAGAGTTGGATTCTTATAGTGCTAGGTCACTGAAACAACAGTCCGCGGGTAGACATGTCACTCCATCCAACACATTATTATGATTCTGAGCCAACCAGTCTTTGCTCTATCTCCTTAATGCTGCTTGCATAGCTAAGAAGCAACAAAAAACCATTTTTATAGTCTGGTTTGACCTGACCCCACAATCTACTGCACTCGAGGCGAGCACGTTAACCATTACATCACTGATGCGGTTAAGTTTTGAATGAAAATAAACAACAACGACAATTTATAGTTCAATTTGCAATATATATGTCATACTTGATACTGCAAGGTAGTAAATAAATCGTTTTTGTATATCTTAAAATCAATATTTTACTTTTACATTATAATGTAACCATTCAATAAATCATTTAACAGGTAACCAACCACAAAACAATTTTCTACATGAAACCATTCATCCCACCATTAAAGGCAGTTGTCAGTTACCACCATTATTCACATCTCATAATAAAGATAAGAGTATGCTTCCGAAACATATACATTTGTACAATCATGAATGGCAAGTCATGTTTTAGGCTTGTACTTACATTTCAATGAAAATTGAACCAAATGGTAAAATCCCTCCTAATACAGTGATAACTGTTGGTTCCATAAACCTGTTAATAACAATTTGAAAAAATATTAATAGATGATTTTAAAAACATATTATTATAATATATTTTGGAAACATCTAAGTTTTAATGTATTTCTGCAAGTTGAGATAACAGCGAAATTTATATATATAAAAAAAATCAATACCATTTCTTCTCAGGAATCGGTCTAGGGACAGCATTAATCCTACAGGGATAATAAGGCTGGCCGGCCAGGTTTCTTCCTAGTACTGTACCCACAAGTGTCAAGGGTAGTATCACAAATATACAAATACACGTCACAGCCACCTGTAATAGATCAAAAATAATCAACCAATAAAAATGATGTCTACATTTATCAAGAGTACTGAGTTAGGACTGTGAAACATTGATGTTAAAGAATTCTTCATTTAGTGAATTTCCAATTCCAACGAAATTAAACGAGTGATAACATGGTAAGTCTGAGGTCCTAACTCGCAGTAATTTTTGGGCCAACTCCTTAAAAAACCAACCTCTATCGGACCTTTAAACTTTCAGTAGTTGAAATTAGATTGTTTTTCTTCCTAACAATGATTGCCAACTAAAAAGAAGATATTGTCAAAATATAGTTTATACACAAGATGAAACAACTGTTAAATGTGACTGGGAGTTTTGGTTGTGAACCAGTTTTCATTTCATTACCTCTCTTTTCTCATTTTTAGAAAATCAATCGACACACTGTTTGTAAATGTGGAATAAACTTATGTAAATTTGAATCTATTCAAATTTAGAATCATTTATCAGAATAATTCCCATCTAATAACAGAATTTGGTTTGGTAAGCCGTCCACCTTTAAATGTTGAATACATCATGCGCTTTCTTGTTGACAAGTCTTTGTATTATACGTACCATTGTACCAAAAGGTATAGCTCTGGAGGCATGGTAATATATGGCAATAAAATTAATAAAGAACGCTGTTCCACATACACAAGCTGGCATCAAAAAGGCACTCAACAACATCTGCTTTATCCAAACCTTCCCTGAGAATAGAAAACAAAAATGTTGATTCAAACTTGACATAAATATATACATCATGGTCGAACATACAAATGTTTATCTCTCTAAGAACACTCAACAGTTATAAAAAATTTCCATAAATTACATAAAATTAATTTTGTGTAACCAATCACAAATTCAACTCCATTTATATACAATTAACAGTCTTAACCACACTTCACTGAAATTAGGGAATGCTGATTATATCTCAAAGGAAAAAAATTTGATCTCCATTCTTTCTAATAAGCGAGTGAGTGATTGTTATTCAATGCCAACTCAGCTATTTTTCTGCTATATCATGGCAAGAACAAGTTAATTTTCATTGAGATGATGTGGCACGCTTTGTACTAGACAAACACGCTTTGTTGGATTTTCATAGTGCTAGCTCACTGAAACAACATTCCACAGGCAAACATGTCGGCCCACTCGGACGTATTATCTTGATTCCGAGCAAACCAGTCTTTGCTCTCTTTGCTTAATGCTGCATGCTTAGAGGAAAAGCAACAAACACAAATTTTATTGTCTTAAAGTTTGACCCGATCAGGGCTCGAACCCACGATCTACCGCACTCAGGGCGAGCACGCTAATCATTACATCACTGAGGCAGTTCTTTCTAACAAGTAAACCTAATATAATTCCAAAATATTGCTGTCTCTATAGACTTGTTTTAGCATAGATATATAGCCTTATGTCAATCAAATGATTTTTGAAAGTTTTAAATACCAGTATCAGAAGAATGAAAATTTAACACTATTGATAATTTAATCTCAAGGTGTACATCTACTATTAAACTAACCTCCCATCTTGGCATACAAACTACCACCAAAGTATCCATTAACAGGTGATGTGGCAGCATAGACAAAGATGGCTGTACTCAACAATGAACCTCTCCTGTTAAAATATTTAAAATTGTTATTATTATTTCTCTATGATTTATTATTATAAAATATACAATTCTGTTTAACAGTGTCAATCAAAATTTATATTTGGATTAAGTATTGTATATTTTAGTTTACTATTGCAGATATACAGACCTTGCCATTTTTACCCAAAGTTTTCAGTGTAAAACAAACATCATTATTCTTTTCTCTTATTTCTCCCAGAAAAACTCAATTACATCAGAGCTCCAGATAAGCTGCGTTTTTGCGTGATTACGCAAATAAAATTAACAAAAACCCAATTTTTCTATTTCCTTTGCGTTGTTGAACCCAATTCCATCCAGATATAACCCTATTCTTCGTTTAATGAGTGCTTACTTCACTCATTCATTTTTAGGTAGTTGCGTAATTAAAGCATATATCGTATGATTTCTGTTGCGTGACATTTTACTTTCTCTTTCACTCATCAACACTCGTAAGATTACAAATCTCCCAAAGTTTGCCGAACGAAATAAATTTTGGTTCCCTGCTAGAATTTAGTCTTGTTTGCCTTGAAATTAATTTTGTAGTGGTTTCAGTCTATTATTATGAATCGTCGAGGGAGGAAGAAAGCTCATTTACGGGCGAATTATTCTATCGCTAATAGACAGATTCAAAAGCCATGGTTACACGAATTTTAGATACACTGATTGAAAATGCTGTAAATCATAGCAAAATTGTTGCAACAGAAATCATTGACGATATCTTCCCCATATCTTTTCATTAAGAACTTTAAGAGTTCATGATTTGAAAAATTTTAAGGCAACTGGATTCACACTATATATACAGGTATGAATGTTCAGACCAAGTCTTAAACTGTGAATGTTCAGTTTTTGTGAACTATGAAAATATAATACTCCAATGGCGAACATACAATCAATGCAGTAACCAGCAGCAATATTTAAAGAATACAATGTACATCAGGAGAATAAAACTGAATGTAATGATGTATACATTTTCAATGCCTGATATACCTGCAACAAAAAAGCAATGTATGTCATGTACAGAGAGTAAAATACCCAATTCAATTTATTCATGGTGGGTAAAAAACTCAATTGAATCTTATTCTGGTGGGTGAAAAATTTGAAGTAAAACAGTTAAAAGTAGATCACCCAATGGAAATGCTAAACAGGTGAGTTAAAAACCCAATTTAAGAAACCTTATCTGGAGCTCTGATTACATAATGTGACAAGGTCTGACTAGAATCTTTCCAACCATGACATATACTTACTCTGTGTACAAGTCTCCAAGTATAGCAAATATAATCACACAAAGGGAGACAACTGCAATATGATATCCTGATCCAATTAAAGCTGAAAAGAGCATTGCTTTAGAGGTAGGTCTGAATACATCTCCATGTACTTGCTTCCATCCATATTCATCACCCAAATCTTTCTCCTACAATTAGACAGCAAATTAATATTAAAGGAATACTCCAGTCAGTTGAAAAGTTGTTTTAATTCAATGCATTATAACTTTTTATTCATAAATAACTTATTATTTAAAAAAAAAAAAAACACCTTTACTAACATTAATATACCCAATTAAAAATGTGAATATTTGGAATTTCCTGTCGTAGTGTAAGTGGCCATGACACCTATTCATGTGACGTCACACGGCCGGATCATGTTAGTTGAATAAATAACATGTATTTTACTCTTCCCAACATCATGCCCGTTTGGTTATGTTTTAATATAAGATCAACTGCAATACAATGTTTATAATCGTATATCGTTCTAATTTTTTTTCTTAATATTCCCCTCCAATGTTACATTTTCATAAAACAAAGGAGTTTATTTGTATCGGGAGGGGAGGGTCTACGTATAATTTCATCTCAGAGAATTTCATGTTTTACGTGATTGACAGTAGTTTAAATAACTGTCAGTTTTAACTCATTTTATGCATACACATGCTTTTTTTTCTTTTTTGTCCCCAATGCTGTTGTACTTTCCCGTGTTTTTCGAGGTCACTGGTTGATGTGTCGACAAGGGTAATTACACACAAAAAATCTTCTCACATATTCCCTTTTAATTTCGTTAGTGCAATAAAATGCTTAACATAAAGTCATAATGATTTTGTAAATATCAAAAGATAAAATACGACGTTATTTTACGAATTACACAATTTTTAATGATAAAATTGCAACTGATCAATGCTGATATAATATACGATACCGACACTAATACGTCACTGCTCTTTCGGAAAACCTTTAATTGCAGGTATAATCCGAGAATGGATTATATATAATTATGTCCCTTGTCTTCTCACATTCTAGAGTGTTGAAAAATGGCGACCCCCATTGTTTGGTGCAACAGGCAACTTCAATCACCAAATTCTACCTTACGGTATATTATTTTTAGCAGTCATTAACACAGATGTCTTTTAGTTAATGTCATTTAAATATTCACACTAACTTGTTAATACCATCCATGGAGTTTTCCTTTAATAGAGACCCCAGAATGTCAAGTTAAAACAGCTGATAATGGAAAATACAATACATTTTTATCAATTACGATATAAACAGATTTCTGTAAATCTTACTTTATTACATTCCAAATATAGTACTGTTATTCAAAAGGATGTATATTAAATTCTAAAGTTAAAGTTAAAGTTAAAGTCAATGACCAAAAATAAAAACCTGTTACATTTTTATCATCTGTAAACTGCTTATATACATTACATTAAAACATGCGAGTGAGTGATTATTGTTTTATGCCAAATGAACAATTTATCAGCTTTATAATATAATATACAATTACGGCCCTCTGTGTAGGGAAACATCCAGAAAACAACCCCCTGAGGGTTGACAAATCTGGATGTTTCCCTACACAGAGGGCCGTAATTGTTTTATTATATTTTTGCCAATGTTTTATAGGTTATCTCCCTTGTGGAGGAAAATTGGGTTGTTTGGCGGGGAACAATAGGGTTGTTTCCTGGCAGCGCAAATTTTTGCCAATGTTTTGTAGGTTATCTCCCTTGTAGGGGGAAATTGGATTGTTCAGCGGGGAACAATAGGGTTGTTTCCCGGCAGTGCAAATTTTGGCAAAACACCTCAATTATTTTATTATCACATGACTAATTTAATCCAATCAAAATCTATCATATAGATTAAAATATAATAATAATATTTATTAACAAGTTATTATTTGATGAAATGATGTTTGTTTTTTAATAGACCAATGTGTTGAGTTTGGGATTTTTATAGTGCTAGCTCACTGAAACATACAGTAGTACAGAGGTAGACATGTTGCTCAATCTCAGACAAATTATTCCGAAGATGAGCCAAGAGGCATTTGCTCTGACTATTTAAAGCTGTGTGCTTAGCAGAAATTTTATAGTCTTTGGAGTGTCAGAGCTGATCCAATCCATTATCTACCACACTTGAGGCAAGCATGCTAACAATTATACAACCGAGGCAGTTCAATTAAAACATGATTGGTATGTGGTTGATCCATATTAAATGTACTTTCATTGATGGATTGATGCTGACTCTAAGATAAAGAACAACAAAAAGTTATCTTCTTACATCTTCTACTTGAATTTCAAGTCAATTTTCTTTCATGTTCACCAACATCGACATTCTTTCATGTTAAATAACTTTTTCTAGTTTTGGTTATTATTTATCAGACACAAAACCAAAAACAAACCACAATCCATTATAAGAAAGTAATCAATCAGACCATTAACTATAATCCATTAAATTTCCCTACCCAATTTTTTTCTACTACAATTTCTTCTTTTTCTCCATAATATAAGGAAAGAAAATAATTTGCCTATAGCTACCTACCTAACCATCTCTCAAGATGTAGGTACCAATCATTTTTTTAAGAATGGCTGAGACTATTTAAAGGAGTAGCATTTAACAAAACCTATTCCAACACAACAATACATTTTCCTCTCAAACATGAATATATTAATATATATCAAGGCAATCTTACCATATCATCTAGATCATCTTCCTTGCTGTATCTAGCATAGTCCTTCCTTAGGGTTCTCATCAAGATCATACTGACAAGACCAACCAAGAAAATCACCATCATAAATGAGTTAAAGATACTAAACCAATGAATCTAAAACATAAAATTAAAATAATTGAACACATGTCATATTCTATTATTTATGTTTTTCATCCGTTTTTACCTTAAAAATTGAGGTCAGCAGTTAGTTTTCACATACCACATATTGTACTTATACATATAGAATGTACATACATTGTCTTGGAATACAAAATTTCTAAGCTGTTCCATTTTGAATACAAATAAATTTTTCATTAACCTTAAGTTAAAATCTGAAATGCTGAATTTATACCAGTGCCTGTGTAATAAGAATATTATATTGTAATAGTCATAGGTGTCTTACCCTGTGTTGAAAAAAATTTGGATCCAGATACTTGTCAAATCTCCTCTCATACTTGATGCTTGATGGTGACCATTTCACCTGAAATATAGAATTCCAATGTAATATTTTACTAGTGGCAAGTCAGGGATTATTGTTTAACGGCAAGTAAACAGTTTTTCATTGATATGGCGAAAACAAGTTACATTTTGATATGATGATGATGAAATCCACTTTGTTCTAGACCAACCTGCTTGGCTGAATTTTTATAGTGCCATCACCAAAAAACAACAGTGTCATGTCACACCATTTGGACACATTATTCTGATTCCAAGCCAACCAGTCTTGGCTCTAACTCCTTACTGCTGCATGCTAAGCAGAGAAGCAGCAAATACCAATTTCATGGTCTTTGATTTGACAAGAAAGGATGGGAGGTCATTGGCTCAAATCCACAATCTACTACACTCTGGGAGAACAAGCTAACCATTACACCAGTGATACAGTAAATAGTTTATGAATAAGTAGCACACTTAATTCTGCTCTTCTGCAAGCCAGTGCTAAAATCAAATAAGGATTTTAAATTTAAAAAATAAAATTGCACCAACTTATGATTTGAAAAATATATGCATAGAGGCATCAAATTCATCTATTAACAAGAATATCAATAACTGTTTTCATAATGCCTGCATAACTAAAGAGGGGACTTGTAGTCTAAAGACTCTTACTTTTGGTCCGTGATCCTGAAACTTATCATACTTTACTTATTTTAATATTTGTAATAATACCTCGTAGTATCATACTTTACTTATTTTAATATTTGTAATAATACCTCGTAGCTAAAAGTAAGAGTGACTCCAGGTTCTAATTTGACTTTGTTCTCACTAGTTAAATTAACATCCACAATCTGTTTCTCATTGTAGCCAATATCAAACTTTTTGTGTGTCCAAACGTAGTACCCATCACCTTTATCATCTATTTCACCAACTATTCCTGTAAAAAAAATATTATGGTTATTATTATCTCTGTAGCTATTTGGTAGAGTTCAGTGATTCCCAAGTTTCGTCGGACACTGGCAAATGTCCGGTAATTTTTTACCTGGTCCGATAATTTTATGCTGAAGCTCGGACCAAATGTCAGATGAATATTAATGAGAAGCAATAGTCAGTTCCCACAACTTCCCTTTCCCAAATGTTATTAATTAAGTGTAATCTAATTTATAATTTAGTTTTTATTTCAAAATATCTGTGAAAGTTCAACTGCAAACGAAAACATCGATATCTGGTACCTTGTGTACATACAATTTTATACCATAACATACGGAATTCAGGCTTAAATAAATCGGAAACCAGTTTCAAAAATTGATATATCTGATAATAGCAAAGTACAACAACGAGCAACAACGGACTTATAACAATTTCTCTGCGGTAAGTACCGATCAACATGTCACTTTCCAGTGTTTTTTTTACTTTCCCCGGTAAACGGGAAATGGGAATTGTCATGCATTGCAGTGTTTATCATGCATATCAGATGGATTTTTTTTGTCCAGATCAAGGTTAAGCCAGGAATTAAAAAAAGTGTTAAGTTCAAGCTAGTACAAATGTAGTATGTGCTTCATTATATTTATTCAAACAGAAGGGTGCGAGTTGTCAGATAGTTTATATATCTCCTCCATGATCACTGGTAAGTCCAAATAAAAAAAATATGTGTGGTTTCAGTTACGCCCCGAAAAAAAGGGTAGGTAGGTAGGTAGGGATTGTTTTTTTTTTTTTTATATAAACATCAGATGGAAACAAATGATTTTCTTTTACAAAATGTACTAACTATCTTTCTCTTCTTTGCATGATGTATTTATATATGTGGAGGAATTCTATATTAGGACATAAAGTGTGACAAGTAAAAAAATGAAAGTCTTTAATTAAAAGATTCTAGAGAGTTTTTGCATTCACTGATTCAGCAAAATGTCTACATTTTCATCAAATAGCAATGGCAAGATAAATACTGTACCCATTTTCTCATAATTTTGTGATGCATCAGAGTGTCCACTGTCTGTTGCATTCATAACGTAGTGTCCAAATACAGCTTTTTATATGCCTTAAACAAATTCGGCCCAGTGAAATGTCATTTGGTCCAGTAATGTCACCATCATTACTGGACCGAATGTCCAGTAAGTTCTAGTTCACCTTGGAAAGTACTGAGAGTTTTACTATTTTCAAAATAGATAGAGAAGTGACTTGTCCTTGAAAGAGTTGATATGGAGAAGTGGAAGACAGCCGAGAGAAGTAGGGAAATTACAGAGAAAAGTAAGGAGACTTCTGAGAGTACTCTGCTTAGTTACTTGTGTTTAATTGTAACCTTGTTTCGCGACCCCTCTAAAATTACCATGTCCAAATTTCATAAATAGTTTTAAAGCAGTCAGGTTTGTTGTATTTCCCGAAGCACCTTGTTCTTCCATGATTGTGTCCACTTCCGTGGCCCAATTTTTGCTTGTAACTGAATGAATAAAATGCTTCTTTGAAACAGAATGGATGCCTTTATAAAAAAGTTTGGTCAGTGAATTAAAAAAAACCTACAAACTCAATTGTTAAGTACAGCTTATATTTCAGTGTACCACTGACTGGACATACATCAATGTCTTACTAAATGCATGAAGCTTTAAAAACACCTCTAGTACACTGGTACCTACCCCATATTGGTAAATCATCAATATACATCTGATACCAGTAATGATTTTTAACAGCATACACAAATGCTTGATACTTTTCTTCTGATAATTCAACTTTACAGTATGTAGTCTTTTTCATATCACCTGAAATGCAAAAAAAAAAATTTATCAACTTACAAACTTGACAACAACAATAAACTTGCAATTGATAGTCCAGTCAATCTATGAGAAAAATAGCTGAACCGGGAACAAATTGCAAAAGAATTTCTAAGTGGTGTTTTAGCAACTTTACTGCATCCCCTTTAACAGAAAAAAAGTTGCCATGGATATATTGAGGATTAAGTATATTTTTTAGGCATTATAATTTGGTACATTTTTACCCTTTAAAGGGAGATAATTTCTTCAGTTCTGTAGTACTTACAACTTTACATATTAAAATATTGACGTCTATTTTTAAGCATATCTTCAGTAACAAATATGATTTTGTTTTAAATACCATACTTGAATAAAATTACAATAAGATGATACATATGGCAATGTGCAGTTACCATGGCAACAAGGAGAACTCCGAAGCAACGGTAATGCGTGTTCACACTTAAAATGTCATATTTTTATCATTTGCTCTTAATCTGCTTGGCCATTTGATTTTAAAAGTAGAGCACATTATGTATGGGGGGGTCTTCTATAATGATTCCTCATTTTTTGTCTTCGACAGTATAAAATTTGTTAACTCTAATACTAGTAGTGCACGAATAATCAATCGTACGAGCCATTCAGTTGTCATTGAACTTATTTTTCTTACAGCATCGTCGGTATGGTATTACATGAAAAAAATAAAATAAATGTATTTATTTTGGAAAAATTCTTCTTAAATCCCGTGAAATCAATAAGTAATGTAGGGGAAAATGAAACAGGACGGGGTATTGGAGTCTTCAAGGATTGCACTTTGAATTGTTCGGCATAGTTAATAATAAGTGGAATTTTAGCATGGAATTAATAAATACACGGTCAACTAAGATGTTTTTATGTAGTTCGATTCCCAAAGACCCCTTTGTGCTTGTCAGTTTTTGAAATTACCACCTTTTCCAGTCATGGCTTGAAAATTCCCCACACACTTTTAAGCTTTTTCCCACTCTCCGGTCCACTTCTGAAGCTTGCCTCTTCACTTTCTTGTCCACTTTTTAAGCCCCCCCCCCCACACACACTTTCCGGTCCACTTCTATGCCTCTGTAGTGAACAATCTATTCGATTAAAAAATCTCCATAAAAAACTACTGCTGATGCTCGGTTATTAACGTAAGATATTATTATAACCTCTCGTTTGAAATGTAAAACAAAATTACTGCATCAGTAGTCTCGGAAGAACTTTTGTTGGGACAAAATAACCCAGGCCTTGTATGCCGAAACAATGGCGTGCTGGTCCAGTCAATCTCCGTAAAATTATGACAAACATTATAAACCTGGAGCGGTATAACAAAGATATCATAAGATTGATTGATTGATTATTGCTTAACTTCCAATGGCCAAGAGAAAAAGTACAAAAGGACAAGCAACGATCTACAAAACATACATATAGAACTAAAGATCGAGTAACATGAACCCCACTAAAAACCGGGGGTGAACTCTTTTGCTCCGGAAGGGTAAGCAGTTCCTGCTCCACTAGTGACATCCATCGTGTTAATCTAGTTACAAACCCGGTGATAAGTCATGAACGAGGAAAGGACCGGGAAGTGTTTACGACAAGTGGAACATATCCGTGGTCATTAGTGACACAGATATTCCATAACGGACAACCAAGTCATGGTGGCGACCGTAAAACTTTCGAAGTGATGACTTCAACTTAGCTAAGAGGAACCCTTGGTTCAGCAACCTTCTATCAAGGAAATCCTGATAGGAACCACCAGCTCTAAAATATTCAGTTGCGAATAAATGTAAGCAACAATAAATTGCAAATTGGAAGGTATGTGTGTGATCCTATGATGGATCTTTGCATGTCATTTTGGAACATTCTACATAAATGGGGAATTAAAAGACGTGACAATCTATGTTTACGCACCATATGTGTCGCATCTCAGTAGTTTAATAAATTATCAGGGCCACTATATACTTTATTTCGTCTCAGCCATATGTATTTACAATATGTTGAGCAATTATCCTAAGATCATTTTAAGACATATATTTTGATGTCCTAACTTTGTGACAAATATTAAGACCTGACGTAGTATAAGACAGGTTTGGAGTGAGTGAGTGAGTGTTGTTTAATGCTAACTCAGCAATTTTTCAGCTATATCGTAGTGAGAACAAGTTAATTTTCAATGAGATGATGATGAGGTCCGCTTTGTACTGGACCAACAAGTTGGATTTTTATAGTGCTAGCTCACTGAAACAACACTCCGTGGGTAGACATGTCGCCTCACTCTGACACATTGTAAATTAGCCAACCAGTCTTTGCGTTTTCTCCTTAATGCTGCATGCTTAAAGGAGAAGCAACAAATGCCAATTTCATAGTCTTTGGTTTGACTCGATCCGGATTCGAACGCACGATCTACCGCACTCGAGGCGAGCACGCTAACCATTACACCACGTCCACTGATACGGTTAGGTAAGCATACTTGGGACAAAGATATGTCGTAAGACCATCATAAGACATGATTTAGTCCTAAGACATCTTCGTAAAACTGGTCCCTGTTGCCATCTGGATTTAACATGACAACAAATCCCAACAATACCTATATGAAACTCCAATAATTTTTTTCAAACAAAACCAAATAGTACTTGTCAATAAATTTATCGTGTTTGGAAATCATAGGTGGTGTGTTCAAAGAGAGCGATTCGTTGTTCTGATTGGATAATATTTTAAATAAACTGTTTAATAGTTTCATTTTCATTTAGACAGAATGTTATATGCACGCAAAGCAAATTAAGAACATTATCAAACTAAATGTCGATCAGTATTCAGAAATTCGAATGATAATTGTTTTTAATAATTTAATCAGCATTGATAATGTGTTAGCTATTTCGGTTCACTATTTTGAAATTTTCAGCCGGTCACGACATTTGTATGATTTTCCAATTTCAAGAAGTCGACTTTAATTGGCTGAAATATAAAACTACAAGTAAGACCGAAACTCGGCTTTAACCAGAGTTTTTTCGTTGGTGAAAAGAATTTATGATTCGCAGAACATGATGGAACAAGAATAAGAATAAAATTATATTTATTATTGTCAATCACGACGCCTGACAAAATTTACTAATTGGTTACATAAATGATTGCATTGAATTGAACATCATAGAAAATAGATATAGACTCTGGTGGTAGTGGTGGAAACAGAAACGATTGTAAATGTAAGGACAACTCTAATGATGCACGGACAGTTATTAAATTTTCTTCATGAAAATCATGCGGGACACAAATTATTCTGCATTATCTAAATAAAAACTCAAATAAAATATCAGATACCTTCCTTGTCTCCGAATATAACTTTCTTTGTATAGCAATATTTAAGGTAAAATAAATCATGAGATTTAACAATAGAAGAGTTGATATATTGGGCATACAACTATGCGCAGAACGCTTAAACATGTCGCAACGTTATTTGTCCATGACGGGCTGCCGTAATTTTCAGAAAAAATATTGAACGTGATGTCACTTTTAAAACAATATTTGCGATTGCTTTATCTGCATTTTGTTTATATTTATTGAAAATATGTGCTATTGTTGCATATATTTAAAGGTTTAGTGCAACTGAATGCTTATTTTGTGAAAGAATCATGTTTAATGAGCGTTTTATCAAAATGTCGGTCCGGAAAAAAATCGTCTGCTTTCCGTCCAGTAAAATGGGAAAAGTCGTACATTTCTGGTGCATTTATTATATCATATTTCGACTGTAATGTATTTAGTTTTCTTTATATTGATGCATACTTTATATTTCATGAATAATTTTTAATAACAATCTCTAATTATATCCATTGTCTACAAGACCTAAGTCGATTCCGTATTTTATAATACCATACGAAGTGCAATGGTCGACAATAGTTTTCAAGTCCAAATCATTAATTTTTCGTGATTAAATTCATCCATTTCCCCTTATTATTTTTGTGGCGACTTTTTATATTTCTTTAAGCATGTCTACAGGGTATTCCCTTTATTTTTTTGTAGAAGGCCAAAATATAATTTTAACAGGCCCAAGGTGTGCACACCGCATAGCGGCGTGCTATGTGTGGGGGGTCTGGTTTGTCCCCCCAGAAAATTTTTAAAAATTAGATGTAAAATCCTGCACTCTTGTGCATTCTGAACATATAAATTAATGGTTGAAAATGACAATTTTGTGTGCTTCCTTTTGCAATATCTTGTTATTCTAGTCCAGGTCTCAAGGTTATAAAACTTTCTGAGCTGAGTCTTAAAGCTCAAATATCCTTGTTACAAAATTTTCAGTTTTGATATTGATCAATCATTGAGTCCGAGCTGGAAACTCAGCTCAAAAAGTTTTATAACCTTAGGGCCTGGTTGCAGTATGATTTTACTGATTATAATGACTGAATGACTTTCAGCAACATCCAAAATGTACTATAGAAAATGTAAAAACCTTAACAGAAGTTCAAAATTTTAAAAGTACACAGAAATAAATTTACTTGACAATGCATGTACTGTTATACAGCCACCCAGACTGACCAGTGATAGACTAATTCATTAATCTTGTACCAAGTTTGAATATCTAAAATGCTTTGTTCATGTTTTCCAGTTACTCACATTGTAGTTGAGTCATTGTATCAGTTTTACTTTTACATGTACATGTAAATTAATTCATTTCTTGTGTTTTTGTTTTTAATTCTATCACTGATTTGTTGATTGGGTCAATGGGGTCTTATTGGTTAAGCTTTTGTTTTCAGTGTTGTTTTTGTTCTTTTCACCTTTGAGGTTGTAAGTGATTCTTTATTTTCATCTGTTTTGACTNGTCTGGTTCTCAGGGTACATGGTTTTGTCCAAAAGTGAACAAGAGAAATGAAAACCAAGCTGTATACAATTTTCAATTAGAAATTTCTGATTATTATAAAGTCATAATACATTGACTGAAAATTAATAAAAAGTTATATGTTCATAGTCCATTCTCATCATACTCTATTCTTATTCCTGTACTCTGTTTGCTTAAAAAATAAATAAAATCAATGGATCACTAGGAATGCCAATTAAATAAATTAGATAACTAGCTTCAAACAGTGGGCATATTAAAAAAATGTTTCTGGTAATTTCCATGAATTGACATATATTTTAAACAGTTACTTAGAAACCGACTATTTTCTAATCAGTGGGGTTTTCTGTTTTCAATTTCATAAACAAAATATACTTCCAACCATTGAGAGAAAATAAAAATACAGTTTGCCATTGTGAACACTTTTTTAAAACTGAAATGAATATTTATCACAACCTTTATTTTTTTTTAAATGGCAACTTTCAATTCAAGGTGTCAATTTTTGACATGTGTTAAGAGTACACAAGAAGTTGCAGTCCGGTGTGGCATTAACCAGAAACATTTTGTTTACTTGGGGGTGGGGGGTAGCAAATCGCCGTTGATAGGAGCATGCTGGAAGATTTAGCAGCTCATTATCAACTCAACTGTCATTTGATTTCTGAAAGATGTTATACAACCCTTTCCGACGCTTTGAGGCCGCTGTCAAAGAGAAAAAAAATTGTGCAAGGTTCTCTTTATATTGATGTTGGACTATACACGTGTTTTCGTTTTTCATCACATACTGGTTACCATGGCTCTCTCGATTTTTCGGTTGTTATCTATGCGAGAGCAAAGAACCAGTCTGGAAAAAATCGACCAATGAAAAGTGCCGTTTCATATATCATCGGGAAAGTGTCAACAACTTAAACTTTAAGGAAGTTAAAATGATACAAACAAACACGAAGTCGTTCGCCCATAAAACTCTTTTTCCACTTGCTTTTCATTCAAGAAAGTTTGAAGAAAACGAATCCTTTTAGTCAAAATCACAATAAATAATTTTTGTTGGAAGATTTTGAACCGGCCAGAAAATTGATTGAAGCGGTCAATTTGGCCGGCGGCCAGTTCTTAGGGAAAACCTAGTGTCTATATAAAGATAATAGGCTACTTATTTTTTCTTTTGCAATTTGTTCCGGGTTTTTCGTAAATTGACTGGACTATGAGTAATTATGAAAATCAAGTTAAACTGAACATTATTTTTTTTTAATGTGTTGCTTTATCAGCTGGAATAAAAACAAAATCAGAGTTGTAGATAAAAAAAAAATTCCTGTCACACATTGGGTCCTGCAAGTAAGAGAGTTTTGCCAGACCTATCAACTTTTTGCCAGACCTACTTTTTATTTAGAAATTTTTTAATAGTTCACTTTCAATACAGTATGATTAAAGGGACATCTTAAAGCTTTGACACAGTTAACGACTACTACGACCAGAATCAGATTAAGGATATTGCCAAGGGGGAGATTAGTGACTGAGACCACATTCAATTTAGATAGCCCTACAACATCAAATAATCAATACATGTACTTTATATTATTAAGATTTTATTATTCCTCTAATGAGTATTTTGATATCAAGAAGTCATTTGCTTGTTCATTTTGTCCTTCCATATTTTATTAAAGGACCGCCCAGTCGCCTCTCCCTCTCATATGCCAATAGGTCGATAGGTAGTGTTTTTTTTTTCCAGATTTAGACCCCTCAGTAAACTTAATTGGCCATGCAGCCATAACGGAAATGATCAAATTACAATTTACAACAATTACTAATAGGATACGAAATAAAATCCAGAATGGGAACTGGTTCCCGAATTTTAACATAAACAGAAAGGAACAGAAATTTTTACTGATTTGTTTACGACTTTTGACTTTATTAACGATTATCAAAGATCCTTCGTCTTAGGGGTCTAAGAGCTAACCAGGACCGACAGAAATTTAATTTTTGACAGCTCTAAGCAGTAAAAATGTTTGCCGGTCATTAGGTCTGACACAAAGACGTCATTTGCCAGACCCTCTAAAATTCTGCCCCCTAGGTCCGACAGGGCCGACGATTAGCTGCATCCCTGCAAAATATGTTCTCATTTTACCATGTGCTGCTTTGTTCTGTTTGGGCCTAAATTAAAATATTGTTTGTTTCCCCTTTGCGACCGACTCGCCAAAATCGGCGCGACTGAAATTTTTTTACAGCCTGTTCCGTGATTTTTTTTTTTTTTGCGATTTCCAGAATTTTTTCGTGTCAGATTCCGGCATTGGATTCATATTATGTAATACTCTTCCGGAGCGTACCGTGAGTCATCATTACTAAAAAACCTAGAGTCCCGACTGTTCCGAATATTCGTAGAAGCATTTCTGAGTTTGAAGCTACGCTATGTGAAATTGTATTACCTGTTTATAACACATGTAAACAGAGTGGGAAACCAATTCCCAAAAGAAACCCCTTAAAATAATAAAAAAAGAAATATGTTTTCTCTTGAAAGTCAAATAAAAACTGTTCAGTCTTCAATCTTTTCATTGATATGGCCCAACTGTTGCCAACATACAAAGATATCAGTTTCTGACAATGGATAAATTTTCCAACAAGATCCCACAAGTCTGTGTCAAAGGGACAGCATCAATTACATTCTTTGATTACAATTGCACAGATAATATGACAATAAACAAAGATATTCGGTGTCTAGAAATCAGTTTGTCTGTCTGCCTGCAGAATCATGCTTGATAAAAAAATAATAATAATTCACCTACCTACCGACCCAGATTTTTCAGGCTAGGGTCGGAAAGGGGAAACAAACATATTTTTAAGGCTGGCCTTGTCAATTGATATGTTTTTAAAATATCTAAAGAGCTCATGTTCTATGTTGTATTTGTATATGTATGCTTCCGACTTAAATAAAATTACTTACTTACTTTACTTTACTTAAACTTTATTCTAGATTTTGCAAATAGTCATATTGTTTGATACCATACTACAGAAAATGTCTGGTCTTTCAAAGTGTGACAATCTATCCCTAAAAATGTTCTAAAAATAAATCAAGAACAAGAATTTTGTCCATGACGTACATGTATACCGTAGACAAGTATTATATATTTTTATTACCCATGATTGCAATCAGCAGCTGAGCATAAAAAGATACTTCGTTCCCCAACGTAGAGATTTTAGTGAACTTTTATACATATCACTGTAGTGAACTTGTGATATCAACATTAACTTTTTTGTTAACTAATGTTTATAATAAACTAGATATGTGTGCAGTGTGGGAAACCATTTTTTTCAAACACTCGCCAAAATGGCGAGTGGATTGAAACAAGTACTCGCCAAAATGAAATAGAGCTCGCCATGTTTGGAGAGTGACATTTTTTTTAAACTCGCCAACAAATACCAAATAAACAATACAGTAATGTTCAACAATTTATTTTGCAGATTTTGACAAGTCATTAACTTGGTCAAAAAGGATCAACACTCTCTTAAGAGCTGCACTGATCTCTTATTCCTCAATTTCGTTGTCTTCTTCTTCATCAAGTACGGAAGCACAGACTTTTAAGTTTTGATACGCGGTATAAAACATGTATGTCAAATCTGGTTCCGAACATATTTAACTTTTTGTTTTCGCGTAGGTTTTCGCTACGAATTCGTTTGAAATATTTCAAAACCAAATTATTGTATTTGCATTAATTTTAAAAGTCATCACATCTATTTTTTATGAAACAATATTTCATTTAATCGTGAAATCGACCTTAGCAAAATTATGCGGGTCGGGATTGTATACTTAATTTTTCTGTAGAGAAAGTGTCATGATCTCCAACGTTGGAGGTAAAGATAGATACGATACATGATGGAATGTTTTCTTATCGAGCAATGATTAATAAAATGTTGGATAAATGACACAGTTAACATATATTTTAACTGTTTGGGAGCTATGGTATTTTAAAGCTGTATACCAGTTATCGTGGCGAGCGTTTTCAAGTTCCTACTCGCCTTACAACTGTTACTCGCCAGACCGGCGAGTATAAAGTGGATTGTACTCGCCACCCGACATTTCAACTCGCCTTGGCGAGTTAGCGAGCGTTCGTTTCCCACACTGTGTGTGATTAAACAAATATTGCCTTCAATGGATGTAAACATCCAGAATTGTTAACCTGAAGGGGGTTGTTTTCCCTAGGTCTTTAGCCCAAAGGGAAACAATGCAACCCCTTGTTTACAATCCATTGAAGGCAATAACTGTTTTATTATACCAAACAACAGACCAAGGATTTGGGCAATTAAATAAATACATGTAGAAGTAGAAGAATTAGCAACTGCCATCCTGCTGGTCCGACCAAATTGTAAACAAACAGACGACACAACAATGTCACTTCCAGAAAGAGTTGTTTCCCTTTTGAGGCATGCAATGGGTTGTTTACCGGGGAACAATAGGGTTGTTTATGTTAGCCGGTAAACAACTAGTTGTTTCCCGTTTGGGTTAATTTTCACAAAACATTAAAATTGTTTCAGGTCATGTGATTTAATTTAAGCCAATGAGAAGTTAGTGAGGTATAATAATACTATTTAAGTCTATTTTGACCTACAACGTATAAAGTTTAAATATTTACCTTTGAAATCTATATCTAAACCACTGAACTCTAGCTCTGTACCCTGTAAAGCTTCACCTAGAGTTTCATGATAATGTCCAATACTTTCCTTCGGACCAGCACAAAATGGTAAAGAGAAATAAGAGTATGTTTCTTGTCTGTTATGATAAGGACCTAGAGTATTCATCCATAAAACAACTTCTTCACTGTCTTCATACTGAAAATAAAAAAGAAACGCAAGACATAAGGTGTTCAGTCCATAATCATTTAACATTGTCTAATGTGTTCGGAAGTCATTGGATTTCCTGCAGTAGTTATTGTTCTTCAGTCGTTGACCACGCAGATGTTGTTATTCTGCCACTTCCGTTGATCGAAGTCGAATGGAGGAAAAACGACAACAACGCCAGTGAAAAATCATTCGTGTAAGACACACATGTAAATGTGACTATTATTGCTTGGGATGTATATACTCACTCCGGACAATAATTGATTGAACGTGGAGAGGTGTCGTTTTGATTAGTAGGTGTAATTTAGGAATACATGACATATCGGCCCTAAGACCACTCGGCCCTAAGACCACTCGGCCCCAAGACAACTCGGCCCCAACTTTGGACAAGTCGGCTCCCAAAAATAGACAAGTCGGCCCTCATTTGAAAGACAACTCGGCCCCCTTTTGTAGGTAGCAATTTGAATATGTTTTAGTTATGGATAAGTCGACCCTTCTATATAGAAGACAACTCAGCCCCACCAAAAATGAAAGTTTTGAACGCATGGTGTGTGTGTGAATAAAAGGACTCAAACAAGCAGTACAGTATTTTTAAGATCTCGCTAAGTAGAAAAGCATGCACGATGAATAATTCAGTATCAGTTTATGCTCTGTTGGAGGCACATAAAATTTAACGTACTTTATTCACATAATCAAATGTCAGGAAGTTATTGATGTCCAGTAAGCTTGCAAAGAATCTTAAAGAATAAAATAGTGTTTTTCGTCCTTGCTTGTAATTTCTATGCTTAGTTTTCTATTTACCATTGTTTGTTTGTTATACTCATATATATTTTGCAAATTGTATATTGTGTTGAATTGTTCTCTGTACCGATGTAACTAATGCATTGGTTGCTTGAGAATAAAGATATGGCTGTGAAATAAATACTAGTGGAAATTTTATTCTTTATTACGTTATCAACAACATTTAACAAGTAATGTCATAAACATCTGAGCACTAAATAAATACACTTCAATACAAAAGTTGTTAACCCAACAGTCGTGACATTTTGCAAAAAGTTTTGGAGGCAACATACTTGTCCCACAGCTGGAATAGTTGACACTGGAGCTGTCTGGTGTGTTTACGGGATGCACCTTTCTATACAAAGTCAATTAAAACCAACTCCTACTCTCGAAAGAGAGGCCGACTTGTCTTTGGGTCAGGAATTTATTTCATTTTATTATACTTAATAAGTAAAAGTGGGGCCGACTTGTCTCGAAAGAGTCGCCGACTTGTCTTGGGGCCGGGACTGAATAAGGCCGAGTTGTCCGGGGGCCGATTTGTCCTGTTACCGTAATTTAGTGTGATTTTTTAACAATTTTCCCAGCCAGTGCCCCAATTTTGTGAAATGAAGTTTGCAACCTTTCACTTCGCTCTATAGTCGAATGGCACATTGATGGTTAACTTGAAAATTAACAGTAAGAATGTGGTATACATATGATAAATTTAGTGGACGGAACTAAAGGGAGATGCGGTCATGCACCTGTGCTGTTGCCAAACATTTTCTTGTGGTACAGGGGCCTTTTCAAGTTTCACGGGCCTCCGACTCCTGTAAGGTAATCATGCAAATACTTATCAGATATTTAGATTTCTCAATAACTGTTTATCTCTGACATCAAACAGAAGATATTTTTTGGTCTGATTTTGTTGTAACAATGTCAACAATCTATTTTGACAGTCGGAAGAGTTGACTTACCATATGATTATGTTCATCGCCGATTATGCCATTACAGCAACAAAGAGCTAAAAAGAGTGTTATTCTGTTTCCAATCGACATAATGGTGGCGAGTAATAATGATGATGGTCTTTATTTTTGTGGATATTCACAGATTACGAGCCGATGTCGACTGCTTATCGGCTAAAATGGCGGCCACCATAGCCACGTCAAATCAAGGGACGTTACTTCCCGGTATAAGATTACGATGCAATCCGACATTTATGGATACCGGTAGTAGACACTTTTAAATTTCCCAAATGAATGAAATAATACGGCAAATTTTCAACATCAACAAAAAAATATATAATATATATTAGAGTCCAATCCTTATCCGATTTAGATATTTTTTTTATCAACAAAAGCTTAAAAATATGTAGTTTATAGCAGTTATTATCTATAATTTTTAAAGGTATACATGTTTGTCAAGTCAAGTTGCCCCTTTTCATTTGTAACACAGACTTACATTATTTGTTTACATTATTACTACAATTGTCTTGTGCTTAGATAAAATGAATTCAGTCTTGAGTTTATTCACTTATATTCTAAAAAAAAATAGTATATAAAATTATTTTGAAATGATAGAGATTCTGCGTTTGTTCAGTAACAACTTTTTAAAAGCTCCCGTGACAAACTTTGTCGAAAGAAGTCACAGAAAATAAAACTAGTAATTTCTCTGTTTTCAAGTATAAAGAAGAACTTATTTGATTTGAGATTATTATCATCAGTATGTCGTTATCATCAGTATCATGCGGTTGATGGAGTGCTGAACTATAAAGAAGATTGGAGACATATTTAATAGTTGCCACTTTTTTTTAAATATCAATATGTCCAAAATAACGAACAGCAACAAAACAAAATGCATAACGCTCATTTTTTGTCCAACATGAGCCTCCCCCCGAGATTCAGATAACGAATAATGGCTTACAGGCAACACATTTAGTGGCATTTAACTGAAAAATGTTAAAACAAGTGTGCAATCTATAGATGAACTACTGGAGCGAAATCACTTCATCATGTTACAAGAACATTGGCTTTTTCAAAATCAAATAAACCTATTAGGAGAAGTAGCTCAAAATATAAATTTTGTTGGGAAAAGGGTGGACAAATATAATCAGCTAGAACCAAAGTACTTACCCAGAGGCTATGGCGGAGTAGCCATATTATGGAGTAAAAACATAGACCATGTAGTAAAACCAATAGAAGATATTAGGGAAAGGATACAGGCTATTGAGATTAAAGGAAAAAAATGAGGAATACTTACTGTTAGCTTCGGTATACTTACCAGCAACTGGAGGCAAAGAAAATATCACTGAATTCTGCGAAACAGTAGATCAAATGTACGAAATCTGCCAAAAATATAAAAAGACCCATCACATTATCTTTGGAGGAGACTTGAATGAAGATCTAGGAAATGCAAGCAAAAACTCAAAAAGGAAGCAATACCTACTCAATTTTATACGTGAATGTGAACTACACTATTCTGTTAGAGGCAAAACATTTATACGACCTAATGGTGAAGAATGTTCCGAACTAGACTATTTTCTGCACACATTAAATGACAACAGATGTACAGAAAAAAAGGTACTATCGAATCTGATGAGTAATGTATCGGATCATCATCCTATCAAGATGTCAGTGAAATTTGAGCTAAAACCAAAGTCAGAAAAATTAAGCAACACACTGAATACCAACACTCGTATTAAGTGGGACAAGGTTGATGTAGACCTATATAAAGCAATGGTGGGTGAAGCATTGAGCGATGTATCCGATCTTCCTACTGATACTTCCTGTAACATTGGAGACATCCTATTACAAACCTGCAAAACCCTAAAGACAGCTGCCTAAGCATGCTCTAGCAATGGGAAAAGGTACAGTGCCAAGCCGAAGCTGAAAGTATGGTCACCCCGGATCAAGATAGCTCTAACTGAGATGCGCCATCAATATAACATCTGGACAAAAAATGGCAAACCAGTCAATCCAACAAATCAAATATATATCAATAGAATCGAAACCAGGAAGAAATTCCGACGACAAGTTAGAATAGAACAAGCCAAAAGAAAGAATACAGAAAAGGAACAAATTATCGAAACACGAACAAAAGATATGAAGCTGTTCCACCAGTTGGTAAAAAACAACCGAATAAAAGGAGGAAACCTTATTATGGACTTGAACGTCGGAAACAACTGCTACTCAGGTGAAGAGAACATACTAGAAGGCTTCCAACATCACTTTCAAAAATTAGCGTCTGCCGAAGAAACATGCACGCAAAATGATCCAACATACCATCGAAATGTTGAATATGAAATACAACTAATAAAAAATCTAGTACATGGAAAAAGCATTCAGCCAGCAACTGTACAAGAATTACAAAATGCCACAAAATCACTGAATAAAGGAAAATCTGCAGACATATATGATATAACCATCGAACATATCACACAAGCTGGAGACAGTCTTGAACCACCTTTACTGAAAATGATTAACATAATATTTCATCATGGAAATGTATACCTGATATGCTAAAAGTTGGATTACTCACACCTGTCTTCAAGAACAAAGGCGACAAGAACTGTGCTATAAATTACAGAGGTATAACGGTATTACCTGTGATCAATAAAATCATTGAAGCAATATTAAAACAAAGGATAAACCCTGCAGTGGTAGCAACGCAAAATAGGGCGCAGAGAGGATTTACGGAAGGGGCTTCACCAATGAACTCAGCATTACCGGTTGAAGAGATATATAGAGAATCGAAAGATAATAACACTGAGTATGAACTGGTTCTGTTAGATGCTAAATCCGCATTTGATGTAGTGATACATAATCACCTAATGAGGAGAGTATGCCATATAGGAATTCAAGACAGCCACTGGTCTCTCATAAATAGTATGCACCAAAATGCAACTAGTGCTATCAAATGGGACGGAAAGATATCAGAACAATTCCCAGTAACACACGGCGTAAGACAGGGCGGGATCCTAAGTGCCGATCTGTACAAACTATATATCAACCCGCTACTAGAGCGACTTGAAAACTCACATATAGGATCCATAATAGGAATGTATTATGTAACGTAAGTGCATGTGCGGACGATGTTGCCTTGATGAGTAGAACCGAGAGTGACATGCAGATACAGATAAATATGGCACAGGACTTTGCTGGAATGGAGGGATACACGCTACAACCTAAAAAGAGCGTATCAATTCACATCCGCCCCGTGAAAACAAGGGCTTTAGACAAAATACCATTCATGCTCGGAACAGAAGAAATGCCAATGGTAGAGAACGCCACACATTTAGGCATTATACGCACTGGATCACTGAAACAAAATGTTACCCAAAATGTAGAGGAAAACATAAAAAAAAGCTAGACGAAGTGCGTATGCCCTACTAGGAAATGGATTTCACGGAGAAAATGGCTTAGACCCAGAAACATCAATCCATCTATACAATATATATATACTACCGGTGCTACTTTACGGTATGGAATTGATCACACCCAAGGGATTAGCGCTTGAGCAACTTGAAAAATTTCAGAAGAAAATACTAAAGCAGTTACTATCTGTACCTCCAAACACTCCAGACTCAGCTATCTACATTTTAAGTGGCATTCTACCTATTGAGGCTCAAATTCATAAAAAAGTACTGAATTTCTATAATAATGTATGTAATCAGGCGGAAACAAGTATTGAAAAACAACTGGCACGAAGACAGCTCAGTATAAAAACAATGAATAGTAACAGTTGGTTCATTGATGTTGAAAATATTCTATATAAATACGATCTGGCAAATGCTTATTTTTACTTGGAGCAACCATTGAAAAAGGAAAAATGGAATAAACTGATAAAAGAGTGGATAAAAAAAATCACCCTCACAATACCATTATATCATGGATTAAGATATCTAAACTATCAAAACTTTTGGCCAGGGAAAATCCACCCCATACTAAAGATAAAAAGCAACTCAACAAGAGAACTAACTAGAATACCAGTTAAAATCAAGATGCTCACAGGAACATATATTTTACAACCACTTAGATGTCGGATATATAAAGAGGAGAACAGTGAAATATGTCTATCTTGCAGGGAGGAAATAGAAACATTAGAACATTTAGTGCTGGAATGTAGTGCCTGGGACTATATCAGAAACCCTATTATAGAAGAGATTAAAACTGTACTAAACGGAGACAGTTCGCTCAGATGGGATGACTTGTCACTAGAATTCAAAATGCAAATTATCATGGACATAACAATTATACAGAAAACTCTAAACATCAAGAAGGAATCAGTGAACCCAATCGAGTACCAAACAAGACGTTTGCTCTACCTAATACATGGAGGGCGGTATAGGCTTATAGTCAAAACACAACAGAAGTAAGTGAAGGAATCACAACAGCATTTGGGGTTACAATGGGGGAGACGGTCAAATCAAATCAAGTCATTTATATATTATGAATATATATTAATAGATCTTAACCGTCAACTGTGATTTTAAGATTTTATAATGTCTACTGTGATTCTAAGATTTTAACCGTCGACTGTGATTCTAAGATTTTAACCGTATACCGTGATTCTTAGTTTTTAACTGTCTACTGGGATTCTAAGTTTTTAATCTACATATGATTTGCTAGTTTTATAAATAAAACTGTTTATACCGAAACACGGAAGTTTTAAATGAACACAGAGAGCATTTATACTGGATATTGAAGTAACTGAGAATTTTTTTTAGTGTTTTAAATATTCATTAGGATTTTATAGAACTAAGCTATATAAATATACTGTGTATAAAGACAATCTTAGTCAGTGTTTGAATTTTACTAACTGTATCGCTTTAACTAATTTTATGTTAGTAAAGACTTTTTACAATTGAGCACATGTAAATGTATATATTCACTTGGTGGAGGATTGTTCAACATACAAGAATACACATTTCAAGTATGGTTATCCTTAGAAGGATGTGAAGATCCAGAGGTAAGGTAAGGTAATATGTATAATTTCCAATTTTACAGGTTTCTGGATATTTGCATTGTTCTAAAGATTTATTTTAAAAAAAATAAGGAATAGCTGCCTTTCAGTAGAAATTGTATGGCTAATTCACCCGGTCCTGAAAAGCCTTTCTAGGAGCATCGTCGGTAACCCACGGTTGATTCCGATACGTTCCTCTCCATGGTGGAGAGAGAGGAACGTATCGGAATCAACCGTGGGTTACCGACGATGTTCTAGGAGTAATATATCATTGTTATATTACTCCCAAGTGCCTTGTTAGGGTCACGAATATATCAACAATTTCTTGTATGACAAATGTAGTTATTTGTCTGTGTTCGTGTTAGGGATGGAGGGGGAGGGTTCATCTTCCGATGCTGAATTTATATTAAAATATTTGTTGAATATGTTGCACTTCTCATCGTCTTCATACACTACATTATCTTAACTCTCGTGTTTGATAATGTCAGTCTGTAGCATGGGTATATCTTACTACAGCATCCTTTGTTAGATTTAATTACTATTTCATAATTTACCAAGTGGTTTTTTGGTGGGGGGGAGGGGGGTATATTCAAAATTATATCATCTAAATTTTTCTCAAATTAAAGACTTTATTTCGTTGTGTCTTGTATTTCTGAATATATATAATTTCTTAGAATAGACTGAGTTGCTGGAATAGTCAATATTTTGCAAGTTTGAAATTATATATATAATGAAATTAATTGGAAATCACTGGAAGAACGTCGAAAGGGACGAAAAAACAAATGTTCTACAAGATTCACCATGATATCGATGCTCAAAGCTATCTTTGTCAATTAATACATCCAACGACCTGTTTATACCCTTTGCTCTGTGGTAAGGATATTATTGTTCCTCTATCGATGCAGATTATCATTATGAAGTGAATCGCGCTTCAACTAGACGTCAATGGAATTCTTTGGATATTGGCACTGATTATGCAGGTAGAATAAATCTATACATAGATTTAAAACTGCATTGAAAAGAAGTAATTCAGGTATGATTAAGACACTTCCTAAATATTATGGGCCTCCTAAATATAATATTTACACAGCTGAGATGTTTTGCCAATCACCACTAACGTTGTGAGTTCGAACCCCGTTCATAGCGAGGTGCACTCGATACAACAATATGTGATAAAGTTTGTCAGTGACTTGCGACAGATCGGTGGTTCTCCCCTGGTACTCCGGTTTCCTCCACTAATATAACTGACCGCCACGATATAACTGAAATATTGTTGGAAATGGCGTAAAACACAATAAACCATAAACGAACTATAGGTGGAAGCAAATACTAAATTGATGTTCTACATCAAAACTGTAGATCGAAGAAATCGATGCCGATCTCTTGACTGGAGGTAAATCTGATATATTTGTAGGAAGATCATGACCTTGTTTTTAAACATGTGTTCTATTTTATTCAATAGATTCTTATTGTTTAGCTTGGCTGGCTTCTGAAGAACACGTACACCATATGTAACCACTGTGTTTATTGAACTTTTTTCGTGTTTTCCTTTTTTTCAAGGCTAAGATATCGTTCAATAATTGTAATTTTTTCTTTTGTACTATGCACGTTCTTATGAAATATCTAGTTAACATTGTAAATCGGAGAAGACTTCATAGGTTTGTGATAAAATATCTAGTTAACATTGTAAATCAGAGAAGACTTCATAGGTTTGTGATAAAATATCTAGTTAACATTGTAAATCAGAGAAGACTTCATAGGTTTGTGTAATTTGTGTCTTACCCATATTGTCTTTTTATACAAATGAAATATGTCTAAACTAAACATTCTATTCTCACTCGAAAACGGAAGCGTATACATGTTTAAAGTAGACAACGAAAAGTAATATATTACTGTTAGTGCTTTATTTGTCAATTACAAATGTCAAATGTGTTTGTTTGTTTGTTTGTTTGGGTTTAACGCCACTTTCAACAATATTTCAGTTATATCGAGGCGATCAGTTTTATTGGTGGAGGAAACCCGCGGAGAAAGCCACCGACCTGTCTCAAGTCACCGACAAACTTTATCACAATGTTGTGTCGAGTATACCTCGCCATGAATGGGGTTCGAACTCAAAACTTTAGTGGTGATAGGCACGGATTGCACAGGTAGTTGTAAATCCAACTACCATACGATAACGACCACGACGCCCCCTTTTCAAATGTGAATCAGGGGGACCAACCGGTTAATCGAGAAAAGTCGTTCGTGTACGATTGTTAATCGTTTTTTTTTTATTCGTGAACGATTCGGTTACTAGTTCGTGTACGATTATTTTGAGGATCCGGACATGATTCCTTGACGGTAAGCCTCAATTATTACTAATTAAGGAAACAATTATTAATTATCTCTTCGCAGTTCCCTTCCTTTAATGTATATCTTTGATGGTGTATGCTCCAAAACTTTTGTTGATATAAACCTTGCGTGAAATGTGGTCAGAAAGTCTAAAAAGCATTGCATCAAAATGTCACAAGAACTATAATATTCCTATATTCACACATTTACACTTTTTTATGACTGAAACATCACTTTAATGGAAACATTCTTCTATATAAACTTCATAACAGACTTTCATTTTTCAATAATTTGGTCAGAAACGTAGATGTCACTCTTTTTTGTTTTCAGAGTTTCCATTTTCTAGCAAACACGCAAATTTTCTAATAAAATTAACATTTTATAACAGAAAATAAATTTGAACTTCGAAGTTAATTTATCTTATACTTACTTTTCGTGAGAATTCTTAACTTGAGCAAAGATATAGTTTCCTTTTTGCATATTTCCAATTTTTTTGTTCGTGAACGAACGTGTTATTGAAAAATATGGTCGTGTACGATGTATTAACATTTTTGCAGACTTTGGCTTTTGTGTGTCCCACTTGTGGAAAAGCATATTCAACCAACCAAAAATTGGCGCTACACAGTGAAACACACCAGGATCAGATTTCGGCGTGGAAAGTTCTTTTAGTACGATATGGTTTATTTGGTGTTGTCTTTATATCATTTTTGCTGTTTTCTGAAACTTGACAGTTTTTCCAGTAATGTTTTTTCGGGTAATTTTTTTCTTCTTGAAACAGGTTTTGGAAGTATAGTCATGGTTTATCTGCAAACATATAAATTATGCATACTTACTTTATTATGTAGGTCTACGGTTCTTTGGCTTTCACCTTTTGGTAATTTTGGCTATATTTTGTTCATAATATTTTACTTATTATTTGGGTTTCCAAACTTTTGGCATTTCTGGATAAATGACCTTAACATTGCTTTCTACTCGACCAATCAGATGACAGATTTTATTTACTGCGTGTCCCTTTAATAATGGCTTCCAACATTTGAAAAGAGTTATACCGGACTGAAAAACGTGAGTTACTGCTTTTCGTCTGCACTATGTGAACTGTTCTGGTGATAGTTGAGTCGAAGGCGTTCATAGGTATTTACGACAGTCAGGATTTATGCGGATATTGTCCGCAATTGTGCTCTTTACTCTTGGAGTTTTACCGTTGACTGTCGTCATAGCAAAACGTTGGTGAACTTTTTGGAGCAAAGTTTCAAGTTTGCAGGGGTGCTCTGACTTCTAGAGTGAAGCAGTTGTGAAAAATTATGTCTAGTCGGAAAGATAAATCAATATGCTAGCGAATGACAACAAAGATTGTTTGAATGTGTGATTTTTTAATATTTTTTTCAAGCCTGAAACAGAACTGGTAGTGGCTTGACTACGTTGGTCGTTACATCCCTTGTTAGTATATAGGGTATATAGGCCGCGTGACCTCTATGAAAGCGATTCAAGCCCCTGTGTTTTGATATCAAGTGAAGAAGTTCAAAGTTCAACTTGGCGTGAACTTGAATGTGTGGTAAACAATTTTGAAAACAAAATGGTAAAGTTGAATTCGGACAACAAAAACGTTGAACACATTTTAAAGGTAGGAAGTAAGAAACAGGATCTTCAAAAAATGTGCCGTTGAAATATCCTCGTGTTATGGGTTTTCGTCCTATTATCGATTTTCCGATCTGGCGATTGACAGTGTTAACCCTTCATTCATATCACGATTGGAATTTTCAAAGAATGGCTAGTTAAATATTTCTTTGTACATAAGATTGTTTTAAAAGCCATTCCTGACTTTTAATATACTCTCGATTATCTGGCAACGTCTGCTGTCCGTAAAATGGCGTCATATGTTTTCGTATAAAGTAAAAAACAGGGCCGATATACGGGATGGAAACGAATTTAAAATCCGGAAATGGCTGGTTTTAAAATTTCATGGTTCTGGCCATCTATAAATCATACTACATCTAAATAAAATAACAGAATGTTTGAAAATGCACATTTCAGCCAGCTTTTTTGTTTACAAGTACGATAAGTGACACCATGACAATCACATGACAGGTAGAGCAGGTGTCTGAGGTGCAGACGACATAGTTAAATTTTATATAGCTTTTCAGGATTTTTTTCCAGCTACTTTATAAATGAAGTAATTTTTTGGCATTACAAAAAGTATGGTTCAGTAGGTAAGTTCACTATTTTTGGTACTTATGTCTTTAAAAGCAATCTTAAACATTTTTGACAGACGTCACGTTGCAATCCTGTTTACTATCTAGAAATAGAAACCGGAAGACAGGTAAAAAAATAACACGTGGGCTGTGTAAATCAAAATAAAATGGATGATACGAAAACATATGACATACGAAAACATATACCATGACGATACACAAGGTTTGTAATGAAAATAACATTACTTTAGTGACAAAGTGGTTAGCACGTGCTGATAATATAAAAGCCGATCAATTGAGCAGGAAAATTGATCATGATGATTGGGGTATAAGATCAAACGTGTTCGATTTGTACAACCAAAAATGGGGTCCGTACACCGTAGACAGATTTGCGACACATTATAATACACAGTGCGTTAGGTTTAATTCACCTATTTCATGTCCTGGTACAGAGGCAGTAGATGCATTCAGTCAATATTGGGGAAGGGAAAACAATTGGTTAGTACCTCCACCATCTTTGATATCAAGAGTATTGAACAAGATAAAGAACGATAAAGCTTATGGTACTCTAATTTTACCAGAATGGAAGTCGGCTTCATTTTGGCCAATTGTACACTCACACATAGGGTTCGCACACTTTATCTAAGATTTATGTTATTTATCTGAAGGAAAAAATATAGTTGAAGGTACAGGCAAAAACAGTGTTTTTGCAGAATGGCCATTAAAATTTAAAATGTTAGCCATTAAGATACAATTTTAATAGTTGTACTATTGTTTTCAGGACTAGGATTGCAAAAGACGGTAGACGATGTCCTGATCCAGAGTGGTATAGGAGAGCAACATCCATTGAGAAGCCTTGCTGGGAAAATGTCTAACTTTTTGATTAACTCCAGAAGTGTAAATACCTCAAAGAAGTACTTTTACGCATTCAGTAGATGGAAAACATTTTGTAAATGTTATGACTTGAAAGATTTACCAGCCGAGCCTATACACGTTGCATTAACTTTAATAGATAAGAAATCGATATCAAGTATTATTGATTCAGTAATCTATTCAATTAAATGGGCACATATGTTACATGGTTTTGATGACCCTACTGAAAATTCCTTTATCAAAAATCTTCAGGGTACAGCTAAAAGATTGAACAATAATCCAGTAGTTAAGAAAGACCCAGTCTTTCTCAAATGCATGTCGATTTGTGTACTATATATAAGGATTCTAGTGATTTATTTGTAATTCGTGATCTTACTATGATTTTGATAGGATTTTCTGGATTTCTCCGTTTTGACGAGTTAAGTAATTTGAAATGTAGAGATATAAAAATGTTCGATGATTATTTAAAAATTGTCATTCCACATAGTAAGACTGATCAATACAGACATGGCAATGAATTACTCATTTCTAGAGGTAATATACGGGAGCATATCTCCTCAGTATGTATAAACGTTACTTGTTTTTAACAAAAACTGGATATCAATTCAGATGAGTTTATTTTTAGACCAATGTTCAGATCTTCTGGTATAGCTAAACTTGTTTACAAAAATAAGACGTTGAGCTATACCACATCCAGGGAGAATATAGTTAAACGTTTGAAAATAGTAGCTCCATGCCTTGATTTAGGTCTTCATTCTCTTCGCTCAGGCGGAGCTACAGCTACAGCCTTATCAGATGTGAATGAAAGGTGCTTAAAAAGGCACGGAAGGTGGAAGTCCGACATTAACAAAGATGGCTACATTGATGACACTTTTGATAAGAGGTTATCTGTTTCTAAAAATCTTTGTTTGTAAATTTGTTTGCTATTCTCTACATATATATCTTTGAATATTTTTTCTAGGATCGGTGGGCTATCCGCAATCTTATAGATTGCGTTTCTTATTATAGTGCCTTATGATTTATGGAGTATAGTTTGATACTTATAATTTCCCGCGTTACAACCTATAGAGGGAAATTATTGTATGAAAGATACGGTATTTAAATCTTGTCATGTGATTTTTTTAAAAAGCGCGAACATTTTTTCAATTCTCGTCACTTTCTAGCCACCCGCTTTACTTAAATATATTTAAACTCTACATCTACTTTTCGAGACTGACGCTTTGTTTATGGTGTCTTTGGTGGCAAGACTACATCTACTTTTCGAGACTGACGCTTTGTTTATGGTGTCTTTGGTGGCAAAACCTGTAGAGTTTGGTTTGTTTTATAATTTTTAAAGTTTAGGATCATTAATTTTCTGAACATAAGCTTTTGGTTGCAAGTTATCGGCCTGAAAGGAATGATGTTGTTAATTTTTGCACCCGATATTAGAGTTGGGCGCGAGTGTTTGCTAAACCTACACCATATATATCTACTTTAATCACAGCTTCATACACCATGATAATGTCTTGATTTCGTGCACTAATAATTTTGATCAGACTCGGTCCCTTTATTACTACAAATGCAAATGAACTTACCATGTTCGCAAATCAACCGCTTCGAAACAGACACCCCACGCTTCACATTGCAATCACCCCGAATGCTCTGTTGGACACGGTGACCGTGGCGACTGTAACGAAGTCAGTGGCTGAACGTCAGTGAAAAAATGGTCCATACGTTTGTAAAATGCTCGGAATGAAGGTTCTTACAATACGGATGTATAAAAAAAAACATGTCCAGTGTAGAAAAATATCCACGAAGCGTATCACTTTGCGTCCGTTTAGGCCTAATTACGATTGTTTACATTTTGGCACAAAAATGCATTTCACAACTTGCCCTAAACTATATATATACCAGGGGCGGATCCAAGAGGGGGCGCACCCGGCGCGCGCCCCCCTAAAATTGGAAAAAATATGATATTTTTGCGTAAAATCGTGATTTTTCACACGAAATACCCCAAAAAATTTTGCACCTCCCTCTGCTCGGCGCGATTTTTTTTAAGTGTGCCCCCTAACTTGAAATCCTGGATCCGCCCCTGAATTTACAGAAATACTCACCCAAATACATTTGCACGTGTGTAAAAATTAATTTGCACTTGGTCCCTACCAAGTGTAAATTTACATATGTGAGTAAATGCGTTCACATGGACGAATTTGCACCCGTGTGTAAATATACATATATGCAAAATAATTTACACATGTGTAAATTTGGTCATGAGAACGGGGCTTTAGTCGTAATAAGCCTATAGCAGTATGTAGACTGCTGAATTTTATTGCAGAGTTTCAACAATGGCAAGATAATGAAGGTTTTTAAAATCATTTTAGAATTCACATCTGATTCATACACATCATGAATAAAGAAATCTTTGAATCCAATGTTTATTTGCAGAAAGAGGAAAGGACTTTTGAAAGAGGGTTTGTTGATCGCATGGATAAAGCTGTGGTTATCGTTCTTTGTACAGAAACATATGCGGTAAAATTATTAAGTAGATTTTCATTCTCATCTTCAATAACGGGACCTAACATTAAGTATGTATTATACAGAAATACAGTATTTTAAGCATTAGCTACAACCCACCAGATACAAAACNTTGTATGTACGAGCTTCTAAAACCAGACTGAAATTGATATAGTAAATTATGATCGATCAAATGTGTCTCCAGTTGTTTATACACAGCTTTTTCAAGAATTTTAGAAATAATAGATATATTAGCATTAGCTACAACCCACCAGATACAAAACATTGTATGTAGGTTATTCCAAAAACGCTAACTGTGAGATCTACGTTTTTATTACATTTAGCGTTTTTTAGGGGTAGATACCTCTGGATATTAGTTAGTCCCAGAGGGTATCATCCGCCCAATCGTCAGTGTTTCGGCACTATTTTATTAGATATATCTATTATTGAAATGTTCAGTTCCTAAATAATGTAATTCTTATTAAGACTAAGGTTATCCTCCCTCAGGTGTAAGATGACCTTAGCAGATTTATGTTATCCTCCCTCAGCAGATTTATGTTATCCTCCCTCAGGTATAAGATGACCTAGGCAGATTTATGTTATCCTCCCTCAGGTATAAGATGACCTTAGCAGATTTATGTTATCCTCCCTCAGGTATAAGATGACCATGGCAGATTTATGTTATCCTCCCTCAGGTATAAGATGACCTTGGCAGATTTATGTTATCCTCCCTCAGGTATAAGATGACCTTGGCAGATTTATGTTGTCCTCCCTCAGGTATAAGATGACCTTGGCAGATTTATGTTATCCTCCCTCAGGTATAAGATGACCTTGGCAGATTTATGTTATCCTCCCTCAGGTATAAGATGACCTTAGCAGATTTATGTTATCCTCCCTCAGGTATAAGATGACATTGGTAGATTTATGTTATCCTCCCTCAGGTATAAGATGACCTTGGCAGATTTATGTTATCTCCCTCAGGTATAAGATGACCTTGGCAGATTTATGTTATCTCCCTCAGATATAAGATGACCTTGGCAGATTTATGTTATCCTCCCTCAGGTATAAGATGACCTTGGCAGATTTATGTTATCTCCCTCAGGTATAAGATGACCTTGGCAGATTTATGTTATCTCCCTCAGGTATAAGATGACCTTGGCAGATTTATGTTATCTCCCTCAGGTATAAGATGACCTTGGCAGATTTATGTTATCTCCCTTAGGTATAAGATGACCTTGGCAGCTTTATCTTATCCTGTTTAGGTTCTTTGGTTTTCTTGCTCTCAAAGACGTTTAAGTTGTTAGGCTTTCCAATCTTTTGATCTTGAGCGTACACGATGAAGGTTATTTCAGAAACGCGGCGTGTGCACTAAATTTGATATCTACGTTTTATATGTATATGAAACCAGATGTACTTTAAATAGTCTGTTTTACTTCATGATGTCATCAGCTGAGAAGGTGGAAAAAAACCTTGAAATCTTCGTTAACAAATACAAAATCCTATTGGGGAATACTTTAAAGTAACGGTAAGTACATTCGTTTCAATATTGTACCATTAACATTTACACTTTAGGGCAATCATTTCTTGCCAAAACAAACACTGTGTATTCGGAGTGTTAGCGACTGATGACTGTAACGTTTGAATTAATGTTGTGACGTGATGTAACACAATACTCTGATTCTACCAAAAAGTTCTCTGAAACTGACGTTATTAAAATGCTCAAGGTTTTGATTGGCAACGTATTTATTATGTTTGATGGACGTGTTTTTCATTTCTATATTTACCAACTGTACGCCTCTTCTCGCCGACTTGTTTCTTTATTATTCGTATGAGGAATACTTCATACGGGAACTTCTCAAGAAAAACGAAAAGAAGCTATCCTGATCATTTAATTTCATTTTCTGTTATAAAGATGGTGTCCTTTTACTATATAATTCTAAGCTTGATGATTTTGTTGATCGCACATTTCACATTGAGTTTGAAATAAAGAATACTATACATATAGATAAGCCTGCTTCATACCTTGACACTGACAGTGAAAACCGGTAATGAACAACACTTTACGACATAAGAAATGTTTTCAAGTTTCCAATTGTGAGCTTTCCATTCATATGTGGCAACATTCCATCAACACCTGTATATGGAGTATATATCTTTCAGTAGATACAATATCATTGAGCTTGTGGTTACTAGCATGATTTCTTTGATTGCTGCTAACAAGGAAGCTACTGAAACCAGGGTTCCTAGTGGTTAGTTTGAAGTCATACATGACTTGGTTAATCGACACGGAATTATCAATGACCACGTGTGGAAATCATAATCCGTTCATCTCCTCATTCATTCACCCGCTTTGTAGCAAGATTCCAAGAGTAAAACGACGAGTGCCACTAGTGGTGCAAGAACTGCCTATCTTTCCAGAGTACCTGAGTTCACTCCCTACTTTTGAGGGATTCTCGTGCTCAATCTTAACTTCCTGTGTAGTGTTTTGTAGATAATTGTTTGTCCTTTTCTCCTTTTTACTTTTGTCATTATATTGTCGGTCATTCTTTAACTTGTTCCTTCAGAGTTTCCCTTTGGTATCTTCAAATCTGAGTAATTCATGTATCACATTGCAACCGGAAACCCCCAACCAGAGTAGCAACTAAGATCTAATCTGGACAACGTCTTACTACGTGTAATGTCGCCTGTACTGTATTAATTGTGCAGTATGGTAAAATAAAGACCATTACTATAAACATCATGTACCAAACTAAAACATGCAATGTGTCCGTATACCTAGCTACAATGTTTAATTGTTGACCGATATTATTTATATTTCTTTATTTAAATAAGTTAATGTATAATAAATGAACAGAAAAGTAGAAAGAAGAGTTTGACGATACCAAAGGGTTAGTATCAGAAGCCGTAATAAATGTTTTAGCCCTTTGGTTTTATTGCTCCCAAACACCTTTAAAGTATTTGGCTCTTCAATATTTCGATATTGAGTGTACGTGATGAAGGTTAAATCCAGAAACACGTCGTGCGCACTAAATTTGAGATCTACCTTTCTATTTTTTTATATAATGGTCAAAAGAAAAGGAACAAAAAGACAAACAATGGTCCACTACTCATAACATCGAAAACTAAGGATTGAACTGCACGACTCCTGCTAAACTACAGGGTGAATTCTGTAAGGGTAAGTAGTTCATGCTCCACTTCTGGCACCAGTTGTGTTACTGTCAAACGACATGAGTACTAGCTGATATGGGCATTGTGCTGGACACCACTGTACGTAAATAAATACAAATAAAACTTGAATCACATACAAAACAAATGGGATAAAGACAAACCGAACATCACAACACGGGGCTAAATCGTGAAGACATACAAGTAGACAATATGAACAACAGTTCCCCCTTCGCTAGTGGCACCCGTTTTGCTAAAATTCCGTAGATAAGTTATATTCAGTGATAAGTCAAAGTTGTTGTTCCTACAATTCGACTTTTTTGTTTTTCTTTTCTATATCTTTTTCTTATTTCATCTTCAATTGGAAACATCCTTTGTATAAAATTATTAAAGAAGGAGATGTTCATTTTTGTAGTAAATGAGATATATCTATTATTTAAGAAAGTTGTACTTTATATATTATCAGCCTTAAAATGGGAGACATCGACATTTAAAAGGTAGTGAATCAATTGTATGGTGACAGTGAAGCTGGAACCATACAATTGATTCACTACCTTTTAAATGTCAATGTCTCCCATTTTAAGGCTGATAATATACTTGTTTAGTTTAAGTATTTTATTTGTCACAAAATAACAAATTGGATAGGACACAAGTACAACGTACTTACAAGGTCTTATCCTACATACAATTTTAAAACAATAATAGACATGCAAAATGAACATAGTTGTAAATATTACTGATATTTAGACGTTTATACCAGTATTTGTAAGAAGGAAGGAGAGTAAGAATAGTAAAGAACATTGATAACATTAATAACAATACAATGATTGAATGGATGTGGATTTGTTGAAGAAAAAATATTTAAATGTATTCATTAAACAATCAGGAACCGTTCTGACTTTCTTATATAGTCAAACACTTTCTTTAATACAAGTTCATTCTGTTCATTTGTAAGGGTTGAGTTACCAAAAATTAGCAGATTAAGATAAAAAAAAAAAATGGCAATCATTAGGTAACCAATCCAGACAATTTAGTAGGTCATTACGAATTCCATTGTACAGGGGGCATTCAAAGAAGTAATGGTAGGAATCTTCTCGAATGGCACCGCAGCTACAGGATGGGTTAGATATTATATTAACTTTAAACAGATCATAGTTTTAAAATGTTGCCGAATATACTTGTACGAACTTGATTACATAAAATTGTATTGTTTTGTGTGCTAAACCCAATGCGTTGACCGATATAAGTTGATCTGTGTGTTTATTGATTTTTTGTGTAGCTACAAATAAACTTCATTCATAACTACCGATTTTAAAAGATTTTCCCATACACATAGGCTGTTAAAATGCCGACTATAGCCAATGAAAAGATCTCATTTGAGGTCAAGTTCGTACAAAGTATGTTCTAAATTCTTGTCTTGTGCAGATTTCCAGGTTTCTATCGATAATATAAGACGCTGCTCTAGAACATTGTATTCTTGTTGTCATGGTGTTTTCATACATTCTAATTACTAATTTACTCTTGGTTATATGAATACCAAGTTTCTGGCTTAGAAAAGTTATAGAGGAAAACCAACTATTTACCCCACTATTATTTAATAACATATAAAAATAGGATATGATTAAAAAATAATATAAAAACAGCACTTAAAATGTACATAATATAGAGTATGAAATTTCTTTGGCAATTACGGAAACGTTCAAACACAAATTCGTATCTGTTCGAGGATATCGATACCATTTACGTTTTACTGTAATATTTCAAATAAAATATGTATGTTTAATGTTTGTAACATATTCAAGCATTTGTTTTGAAAGTATTTCAGTCTTAAATTGCAAAAATCCAGTTTCACTTCAAAAGAGACATAACTAGCTAAAACATCTCGAATACCTGTGTTTACTGTTGTGCAACTACTTATAATACATGTACGTGCAAAATGAGATGACAATTCTCCATGGTAATCGAAAATACTCGCGACAATACTGACCATGCGAGGTATTAATAGAATCATACTTCATTGCACATTTTAAGTTGTGTGACTGTCTAAATTTTCAATACGGTGTACGACATCGTGTCTACGAATTCTTTTTAATGCATCAATTATGTCACTAGCTTTGGCACGTGTGTGATGGCGTCTCCATCGTTTCAATGCCTCTGCTGCTTTGTTTTCAATTGGACCACGTGCTCTTTCTATACTGACGTCGCTTATATCCTTTTCAATGGTGTGGGAGCCTCGTTTAGGATGAAATGGCAACCGTCTGTACAACAACATCCAATCTTGATCTATATAGTCGCTGACAACTTCGCATACTTTAGCCAATTTATCTGAAAATGAAATTAATGCTTTGTACTGACACATGTGTATTGAAACACTACAATAGAAATTTTGGACGAAATTGAAAGACACTTTTTTCTGTTTGAGTTACCTTTCTTTCAACACCACTGTTATTATTTCTTTTTGAATTGATGTCTTTCCCTGGATATTTCTTGCTAACCAAATACAATGTAGTGTCTTAATCAAGAAATAAAACAGCATCTTGTATAACTAAATTTTACGGTCGCCACTATGACTTGGTTAACCGTCATCGGTAGTGTAATGATTAGCGTGCTCGCCTCGAGTGCGGTAGATCGTGGGTTCGAGCCCCGGTCGGGTCAAACCAAAGACTATACAATTGGTATTTGTTGCTTTTCCGCTAAGCACGTAGCATTAAGGAGTAAGAGCACAGACTGGTTGACTCGGAATCAGAATAATGTGTCGAGTGGAGCGACATGTCTGATCGAGGACTGTTGTTTTAGTGAGCTAGCACTATAAAATCCAACTCAGCGTGTTGGTCTAGAACAAAGCGGATCTCATCATCATCAACATCATCTCATTGAAAAGTAACTTGTTCTCGCCATGATATAGCTGAAAAATTGCTGAGATAAACAATAATCACTCACTAGTTAACCGTTACGGAGTATCCGTGTCACAAATGATCAAGTATATGAGCCGTTTATCGTAATCACAATCCGGGATTGTAATCAGAGTAACACGACGGGCGCCACTAGCAGAGCAGGAACTGGTTATCCACCCGAAGCACCTGAATTCACCCTAGGTTTTTAGTGGCAATCGTGTTGTTCACTATTTAGGTTTATGTGTAGTGTTTTGTGTTCTGTGTAATGTTTTGTGTATTGTTTGTCCTTTTACTTTAGTCCATTGTGTTGTCTGTCCTTCGCTTTACGACCTCTGATTATCCCCTTTGGTATCTTCAAACTTTGTCGTCATACAATATATTTTATTAAACAGACGAACAAAGTAGATATTGTAAGATGGGTCAATTAATATCAAACCCTTGTGTACATACGTACTCATCTTGCACTTGCAACTTGAACTGACATGGCGAGACTATTGTATCGACTATTGATCATTTTTCAAATTAATATGTTCCTTTATGGAAGCGGAACATTAAATTGTGTAGATTGTAATCATAGCTGCCTATCAATGTTATCTATATTCATTGTCCGGTAAATATAAAACATGTCTTTGTTTCCGATAACAAGATTGAATCAAATCTGACGTATCAACTACAATAAATTTGCGTCCCAAAAAAATAGTACAACCAGATTTTGTGTTTTACCGTTGATTGACTGTTTAGACTTTAGAATTAACCGGGAAGTGCAGATTTAGTCAATCACCTGGTCACTGGAACAATATGTAATATTAATTACATTTACCTTTAAACTAACCGTGCAGTGGGGAGACAAAACAATTTACAAACTGGACAACGAATTAATTCAGTAATTCAACGAAATATCAAGACCAATATCCTTTCATTATACCCATTACCCCCCCCCCCCTAAGACAGGGAGACAGTATACATGTATATCTCTTGGATGTAAAACAAAAACTACTGAATTGTGTTTTTTAACAAAATGCTGCTAGCTAGAACAATCACTGGTTCGCATTAATGTTGCATTTGCAGAATACAGTCCACCTCGTTATGGAGAATTGTACAAGTCGTTTCCTTGGAAACCTCGAAGTAAAATACCGGTAGTTGTTCATTCGTAGTGGCCTTCACTTCAATTTAAGCCATGTAACTCGAATACTCGGTTAAATCGAAAAAATCGTAGAATTACCATCGATCCCTTCGACTAACAAGACAACGATGTTCGACTATACACTGATTAAATATGTAACAAGAAAAATAACCTTTTTGGCAAAATATCAATTTGATAAATTTGTAAATTACAATAAGCGAACAAAACTTTAATGGCTTAATTTGTACGTGGTAACCAGAATCCGTAAATCAAAGAAGAATAGACAATACAATGGCCAAAAGAAAAGGGACAAACAACGATCTACAAAATATTACACAATGAAAAGATATAACTTACCTTGTCCTTTATTTTTGTTGCCAATTGGAAGACTGAAGAATATTTTTTCTGTAATGTCAGTACTAGTTTTGTACCGATGTATTCGTCTGGCTGTCTCTAAAGCCTTCTCTAGTTGTTCAAACTCTGCTTCTCTCTTTTCTCTATCAATTTTTATGTCCACTAATTCTTTTGACATATCTTTTATTTCCTTGCTAATTTTGTTAACGTGAGCTTGTTTTTGTGTCATCCATTCTAATTTGTACTGAACTGCAGCCATTTGCCTCTTCAATGGTGGAATTTTATCCTTACAATAATGGATTTCATCTGTTAACATTTCGAACGTTTCAATATATGTTTCCGGTGAATATTCACTTTCTCGTTTCTTCAGTTCTTTCTTTCTGTATTCTTTGAACTCCAATTCCATTTGAAGTTCAGCATTTAGACCTTTGAGATAGTCAGCCTCATCTTTCATTGATTCTTGTTTATCTTTCCACGATTCCATTTCTGTCAATGCTTTGTCATATTCGATTTCTGATTGGCTTAATTTATATGTCACAGTGTGATATTTTGTCTTAGCGTCCCTCAGTAATCTGACCTTTTCCTCCCTTTGACGTTCAAGGTCATCTATGTCATTGCGTAAGAATATATGATAATTTTGATCGGCTTGGATCCAGTTAGTCGCAACTGACATAACCGCTCTGACGTTTGTACATCCATCCGCGAATAAAAGCACAAGTGGAACTCCTTCGCATTCGTTCTTTTGGCAAAATGCCATAACCGGTGGTGTAAATTGAGAATGATGAATCGTTGCTTCTCGAAATTTTTTTTGTTGATTTTGTATTTGATTTATACTCTTGTCGATACTTTCAATCCATATTTGAATCTGTGCCTGATAATGAGATGCTGTCTCTAAATAATGGTCGTTGTCTGGGTCGAAGAAGCTAACACAGTATTTTTCCAACAATGATTTAATGCGCGTACAACTTTCAATCAGGTCTGTAAATTTATTAGGCATAAATGTTTGAATTTTTCCGAACAATTCCTTTATCAATGTAATGTTATTTGGATCACCTTTGTATTTTTCGGAGTCGGCGCCATCTTTGATTGCTTTCTCTAATGAAGCCTTCGATGCAAATTCCTTGATGTTTAACCATCGCATTACACCTTTTAATCGTAACACATATTTCTCGACCTCATGCTGCAGACTCCGACCTACCCCATAATAATTTCTCTCCAAACGGGCTAGTTTTTTCGACAATCCTTTAATTTCTACTGATATAGAATGTCTTAGTTTGGACAGACTTCGTGGAGGATTTGATTCCAAACGTTTGATTCCATTTGGTTTATTGTTGATGTTTGTCATGTCATCGAGAGGAAGTAAAAATGCCGCCTTTGTTGCCAATGTTGGCATCCGGCAGTCCAAAACTGGTCGAAGCTGAAAATAATAAATAGAAATTAACGAGATTCCTAGTCTTGGATCAAACATGGATAATAATAATAATGTTTTTCAATATACATACATTTTTGTTTATATAAATACATGTATCTACTCATGGAAATAAAGTGCCTAGATATAAAATATCATATGAAATGTATAAATTCCATACAGTAAAATTCAAAAGTAAGAGCTATGGTGAAAACTTTTACCGTTCTTAAAACCTTTAAAACATCAAAAGTAATCAAAAATAAATATTACGAGACGTTCGAGCATCTTCAAGCAGACAAGGTATATCATATCGGACAACGATGGAGAGCTTACCTTTCCGAAGCACCCCAGTTCACTCCCGGTTTTTAGTGCGTAACGTTTTGTAGATCACTGTTTCCCCTTATGTCCGTTTTCATTTGGCCATTGTATTGCCTGTCCTTCTTTGATTTGTGGTTTCTGATTATCCCTTTGGTATCTTCAAACTTTTCGTCGTCAGTATTAGCTCATTGTGTCTGTTTGTTTTACCAGCACCCATTATTCCTGTCATACTAGTATATAGTTTCCATCTTTACACACCCATTATTCCTGTCATACTAGTATATAGTTT
>MJUT01056751.1:658764-676612 GCA_002080005.1 Gigantidas platifrons
AACAATTGAGATAACTTGATCAATTTGCTAACTGTTTAAGGTAACAATTGAGATAACTTGATCAATTTGCTAACTGTTTAAGGTAACAATTGAGATAACTTGATCAATTTGGTAACTGTTTAAGGTAACAATTGAGATAACTTGATCAATTTGCTAACAGTTTAAGGTAACAATCGAGATAACTTGATCAATTTGCTAACTGTTTAAGGTAACAATTGAGATAATTTGATCAATTTGATAACTGTTTAAGGTAACAATTGAGATAACTTGATCAATTTGGTAACTGTTTACGGTTACAATTGAGATAACTTGATCAATTTGGTAACTGTTTAAGGTAACAATTGAGATAACTTGATCAAGTTGGTAACTGTTTAAGGTAACAATTGAGATAACTTGATCAAGCTACTATGGTAACAGTTAAAGATCGTCAGAGAAATGTAACCGTCATATGAATTGTGTGATCGTCATCAACAATGTATACTAACTAACAAAATGTGACAATGGGACAGACAGACAGCTGTTTGGACTAATTATCTTATAGTACAGATACTAATTAATTAGCGAGAAGAGAGTAGATACGTGCAAAATATTTGAAGTTCATGATATAATATAATATATAATAGTCTAGAGGGTCTATTGTGGGTAAGACTCTCCTCTCTTCTAGATTCTTTGGCTGATATAGACATAGTTTCTTTAGATGTGGCCTAAGTAATTATATTATTTCATTCTCTAATATTAGTCTTCAAATTTTACAACTTTTCAATTAAATAATTTAAACGACAATCTTTGTACAAATATCTACAATTATTTATATAAAGGGACATTTAGATTTAAATCTGGTGTGTTTGAAAACCTACAATTAAAAAATAAAATGTAAAGACGTTTTAAATTCAGTCCATTATATACAACTACTTATACAAACATATGCAAAATTACTTTATTAATTTCAATTGATGATGTATGAAATACATTGTATGTCTAAAAGTACACGTCTTCAAATGATTTTGGCCACGTGTCGTGGTATTTTATGTTCAATGGTTTGTTTGTAGGAGGGCTCATGTCTTATTTACGTTATTTGCTTTTGTTTGCGTACAATGGTGTCCAACATATAATTGTGTTGTGTTTTTGCTTTGTTTTTCTTCGTCTTGTGCCCTGTGTTACCAGTTTCTCTGGATTGTCCATTTTTGATTGTACCTTCGGTATTCTCTAATCTCTCGCCTCAAATCTTTAAACATAAAACAGATCACGACCTACGACGTTGGAAATTAAGGTCCTGGTTTGAGACAGGCACAAAACATTCCACGGAAACCCCATCCCACTACTAAATATATATTTCTGTCAATCTGATATAGGCCACTCGATGGTCAAGTACCAATTCCTAAAGCATTATCGTCTGCTGCTACAGTCAACAGACGAACTAAATAATGAGCAATGTATCGATAAACAAACCTTGTTAAATCTTTTATCAGATCTCTTACTCAAGAGCAAATCAATATTGAAAGTTTCAATTTATTTTCCGCTCCAAAAATTCAAAATTGAAGAATTGATTAAAGTTGAATTATTTACGACTGTCAGTTTATGTGTATCGAATAATTATTCTACTTGGTAAAGTATAGTAGTGAATTTTAATTTTAATGTCAATAACGATTTTTCTTCCTGAACACTCTTACTTGAATGTAAATCAATCAACGTTAATGAAATATTCTGAATTATCATCGTCGGTAACCCCCGACTGATCTCGCTCTCATATATACAGTCCGACAAAAGTTAAGCACCACCTGACTTGTTTCAATAATATCTTGTCTAATAATGAACTTATTTCAAATCGGTTTGCTGTTTTCGTTACCTGTACACACATACTTACTTACCTGTGAAACAGGTTATTGATCGATTTTTATTTATGTGTATATGGCAGGGTGTGTAAAGTGCCACGTGTACTTTTCAACATTTGTGTTTGCGAACGAAAGCACGATTTCTTTTTGTGTAGAGTTTTAAGTTTCATTTTCTATTGGTTTGGTATGGTGCGGCGTAAATTAACCATACCAGAAAGGTGGCAAGTTGTTGGCATCCATAACGGTGGTTTTAGCCATAGAAGGGTGGCAGACCACTTCAGGGTTAACCATGCCATCATGGTACGACTGATGCAGCGTTTTCGTCAAACGGGGAATGTTACTGACCGTCCACGTGCAGGTAGACCTCGCAAAACCACGCCGAGAGAGGACCGGCTCATATCCAGACGGGCGCGGCAACGGCCGTTCAGTACAGCTGGTGCACTTCCTGGTAATTTAGCGTTTGGAGGCCACATTAGCATACGCACTGTAATCAGACGCCTCCACCATCAGGGAATGCGAGCGCGATGACCCATAAAACGTCCACAGTTGACATTACGTCATCGCCATGCTCGATTTGACTGGTCACATGATCATTTGGGGTGGACTATTCGGCACATGGAGACGGGTCCACTGGTCTGATGAAAGTCGTTTTTTTGTTACGCCCTACCGACGGTCGTGCAAGGGTTTGGCGCCAACGAAACACTTCATTTCAGGACAACCACATTTTGGGCACAACTGCTTTTGGGGGTGGGGGTGTAACTGTCTGGGGTTGTTTTTCCTTTGACTGTAAGTTGGACTTGTACGTTCTTGATGGTAATCTGACAGGCCAAAAATACCGTGACAATGTGCTCGCTCCACGCGTAGTCCCCCATTTCGACAATCATGCGTTGGCTGACAGGCCAATGTTCATGGACGACAACGCTAGGCCACATAGAGCCCGAATTGTACAACATTTTTTTACAGCAAGAGGCTGTTCAGACAATTCCATGGCCTGCGATGTCGCCAGACATGAACCCTATAGAGCATGTATGGGACTTTATTGGCCGGAGAATTAACCAACGCAATCCAAAATGTCAAAATATTGACAAATTAAGAACTGCTATCTTACAGGCTATCTGACAGTTCCCCCAAGAACGGCTTAGGCGTCTTGTGCGAAGCATGACGAGGCGTGTTACAGAACTTCACAATAAACGCGGTGGATATACTCGTTATAGATTTTTATGCCCTACACATACGCACAATAGATGCATTTAAAAGTTCTTAAAATCTGAAGACTCTGCATTTTAATGCAATGTTAAAAACTTCCATCAAAGACAAACTGGTTTTACGTTTTTTCAGCGCCTGTTTTGAACCCCATTTTTGCCACGTCATAGTCACGTCTTTCAGGATGATAAATACTTCGTAGATTGGTAATTTTAGAGCCTTTGGTGTAGTCTTTTAAGAAGTGTAAGAAAAATGGTGATATCTATTTCATTGTTTTAACAGTATTTGATGTAAAAAAAATATATCGATAAAAATATAGGGTGGTGTTTAACTTTTGTCGGAGTGTATATATAACAATATATATAACAATATATATAACAATGATATAATACGATAATAGGTGTTACCTAACTTGGGACAAAGTCCAATAATTTTTTTAAACAATATATCGGGGACCAAACTCCGGACAGTTTTCGTATCCGCTACCGAACATGGTTCATAACCGGAAGTAGTAAATAAACTTTATTGTACTATAGCTTTAGTTTGCACATTTTGTTGTTCATGTGCGATGCTTTATTCACGAGAAAAGCCGTCATTAGTTTTATACATCATAAAAATTATAAACATTGTCGGTCATCTTTGTTTATGGTTGTCAAGGACTACTTCATGCTCTATCTCGCGATATTTTGAACAGGTTCCACTTCTCACGAGAGCTGTAACATGATTTTTTTTCTACATCCTTCTTGATTTTATTTATACAATATGTCGTTTTTAGTACTTTGATACTCGTGCCCCTACAAGACCAATTTTTTACTGCATCGATTTTTTTGCAGAAACACACTGTAGCTGTACATGTATTGGTTCCGGTATGTCATTTCCGGTGCATAAAAATTTAGTCATTAGTATATAGAAAAATATTGCTATTTCTACCATAGTTGGGACTTCGTCCCATAATATGATAATAGGTGTTACCTAACTTGGGACGAAGTCCAATATTTTTTTTTTAAAGAATATTAACTCGGATATATGGACCTATATTTTTTTTCAAAGTAGACCGAGGGCGGATCCAGATTTTCTTAAAATAGGGGGACCCAGACCCAAATCTTCTGTTGTTTTTTAAGTCCCGATCTAGGTACGAAACGACCAAGTTACGAAACGTCCGCATCCGATTTTCTACACAGATTTAACCATGTATTGACTTCCGGTGTGTCATTTCATGTGCAAGAAATTTAAGCCATTAGTAATATAGAAAATATTGCTATTTCTACCATAGTTGGGACTTAGTCCCATATTACTCCCAGAAAGGCTTCAGGACCGGGATAATTAGCCATAAAATTTCTACTGAAAGGCAGCTATTCCTTTTTTTTTTTTAATAAATCTGTAGAACAATGCAAATATCCAGAAACCTGTAAAACTGGAAATGTATATTGATATTAAAAAAAAGGGCAACTATTAAATATGTCTTCAATCTTCTTTATAATTCAGCACTCCATCAACATACTGAAGATAACGACATACTGACGATAACGACATACTGATGATAATCATCTCGAATCAAATAAGTTCTTCTTCTACTTTTGACCGGTTATTGGAAATGTACAATTGTATATTGTATGCACTTGAAAACAGAGAAATTACTAGTTTTATTTTCTGTGACTTCTCCGCATTTGACAAAGTTTGTCACGGGAGCTTTTAAAAAGTTGTTAACAAACGCAGAATCTCTATCATTTCAAAATAATTTTATATACTATTTTTTTTTTAAGAATATAAGTGAATAAACTCAAGACTGAATTCATTTTATCTAAGCACAAGACAATGGCAGTAATATTGCAAACAAATAATTTAAGTCTGTGTTGCAAATGAAAAGGGGCAACCTGACTCGACAAACATACGTTTAAAAATTATTGATAATAACATTAACTGCTATAAACTATATATTTTTAAGCTTTTGTTGATGAAAAAAATATCTAAATCGGATAAGGATTGAATTCTGAACTTTTTGTTTTGTTGATGTTGAAAATTTGTAGTATTATGGGACGAAATCCCAACTATGGTAGAAATAGCAATTGTTTCCCCATAATCACTAATGCCTAAATTTCCATGCACCGGAAATGACGCACCAAAAACCAATATAGGGGGTTTCTGCAGAAACTACTTCCGGTTATGAACCATGTTCGGTAGCGGATACGAAAACTTTCCGGAGTTTGGTCCCCGATTTATTGTTTAAAAAAATTATTGGACTTCGTCCCAAGTTAAGTAACACCTATTATCATATTATTTGGGAAATTTAAGTGTCTACAAGCCTATCGGTATCTATAAATGTCGGATTGCATCGTAATCTTTTACCCACAGGCACTTGTTTCTATCAATGGGGGGTCGACTATCAATGTATAATAAAAGAAGGTAGCCGACTCGGAAATATACCCCCTCCGCTTCAAACACAATTTATACCATTTTCTTCGCGATTTCGTACGCTTTCCGCGAGTCTAGCGCTTCTACATATATTATTCTTTCAAAATATGTCAACAAAGTTTATCTCCTTACCAGTAAAAATGTCATTTTTTCCAAAGTACCCTCGTCTCAATAGACACAACTTCCGGTTTTCTTAAAATAGTGAATTAATTTTCTGGAAAATAATAAAACCCAGTCTAAAACATATATTCTTGCTTGTCTCACTTACATAAAAATATTCTTGATAATAATTTACCCTCAAACTTGGAAGAACTTTCCTACTTTAAATAATTCACATTTTCAAAAATAACATGGTGATAATGAAAAAACCTGAGAAAGATTATACGTCCATTTGTGTTTCTCGGGTTTTTTTGTGTTATCACCATGATAGAAAACCGGAAGTTGTGTCTATTGAGACGAGAGTACTTTTGAAAAGATGATCTTTTTACCGGTAAGATTGCTATTTTTAGAGAGAGAACTGTAAGGAGATAAACTTTGTTGACATATTTTGAAAGACTAATATATGTAGAAGCGCGAGACACGCAAAAAGCGTACGAAATGAATATTTTTGCATTTTAAAGACAATCTAGAGTCTTCAAACATTCATAAAAATTTGTTTTTACCTGATGATAAAGTCAACATTGCAATTTAACGATCGTGTAGGTAAGACATTATTTTTCGTGAAGATACCCCTACGCTAAACAAATGTATATTTTTAAAAATCGGGCGGTACGAATTGGTGACGACCCGATTAAAATAAAAGTAAAAACATTGAAAATAACATACAGAAAGTTTCAGGTGTGTGTTCGGAAGGTACATTAAAATCAAAATTGTGAAGGTCTGACCGCCCGACTATATACATTCCAAGCGATAATAGTCACATTTATGTCCTACACGAATGATTTGTCACTGGCGTTGTTGCTGTTTTTCCCTCCATTCGACTTCGATCAACTGAAGTGGCAGAACAATAACTTCTTCCATTTTTGTGTATTTACTATGACAGACAGCCCATGGCAGACAGGATCACGCGACCGTGTCTGTCATGGATGAATGTGACCAATCATATTGAATATGGCGACCGACGACGGGAAACTACGATAGTGTCAGATTGAAAGCCATATTTACAACAATACACACAAATAATTAAAACGCCTACCTTGCAAACTTATATTAGTTATATTTTATCCAAATTTAAGCGTACACGAAACCAAATGACGTCTGATCTTTACGTTTTAAACTGGAAGTCTTCATATTCATGATGTCATGTTGTTAATGTACCAAAGACGTCAACAACATTTCGCGGAATTTTAATTTGTGTGATTTTTAGACCAGGGATATGCAAGAATACATTTCTATGTTCAGTATTGCATTGAAGAATTATAATGATTAAACGGTTCTTTTCAGGAGTTCATGCATGTATACACGGGGTCGATGCACTCACAAACTTTACATACAAAAATTCCTTCTATCTCCTAGCACGTGGTGATCTAGTTTCGGGGCCGAAATGTAAACAACATTGTTAAAAACGGAAGAAATAGGTTCTTACACTCGTCTCTATTGAAGATCTGTGATTTCTTCCACTCGTGTGAGAAATTCTACGTCTTTTCACTCGTTCCGCTACGCTCCACTCGTGAAAAGACGAAATTTCTCACACTCGTGGAAGAAATCCTAGATCTTCAATAGAGACTCGTCGTAAGAACCTATTAATCTGCGTGGTCAACGACTGAAGAACAATAACTCTTCCTGAAAACAGCGGGAAATCCAATAACTTCCGAACACATTAGACAATGTTAAATGATTATGGACTGAACCCCTAAGTCCTTCATGTCTTGCGTTCTTTTTTATTTTCAGTATGAAAACGGTGAAGAAGTTGTTTTATGGATGAATACTGTAGGTCCTTATCATAACAGACAAGAAACATACTCTTATTTCTGTTTACCATTTTGTGCTGGTCGGAAGGAAAGTATTGGACATTATCATGAAACTCTAGGTAAAGCTTTACAGGGTACAGAGCTCGAGTTCAGTGGTTTAGATATAGATTTCAAAGGTAAATATTTAAACTTTATACGTTGTAGGTCAAAATAGACTTAAATAGTAATCACACATATCTAGTTTATTATAAACATTAGTTAATAAAAAAAGTTAATGTTGATATATAAGTTCACTACAGTGATATGTATAAAAGTTCACTACAGTGATATGTATAAAAGTTCACTACAGTGATATGTATAAAAGTTCACTAAAATGTCTACGTTGGGGAACGAAGTAGCTTTTTATGCTCAGCTGCTGATTGCAATCATGGGTAATACAAATATGTACTTGTCTAGGGTATACGTGTACATCATGGACAAAATTCTTGATCTTGATTTATTTTTAGAACATTTTTAGGGATAGATTGTCACACTTTGAAAGACCAGACATTTTCTGTAGTATGGTATCAAATAATATGACTATTTGCAAAATCTAGAATAAAGTTTAAGTAAAGTAACGTAAGTAAGTAATTCATTTTTATTTATAGTCGGAAGCATACATATACAAATACAACTTTAACCGACTTGATATTTAAAAAACATAACAAAGCAGCACATGGTAAAATGAGAAAATATTTTGGTTTTTTTCCAGCTGATAAAGCAACACATTTAAAAAAAAATAATGTTCATTTTAACTTGAGTGTCATAATGACTCAAGTTTATTGTTGTTGTCAAGTTTGTAAGTTGATAAACAGTATTTTTTTTTTTTTTTTGCATTTCAGGTAATTTGAAAAAGACTCAATACTGTAAAGTTGAATTATCAGAAGAAAAGTATCAATCATTTGTGCATGCTGTTAAATATCATTACTGGTATCAGATGTACATTGATGATTTACCAATATGGGGTAGGTACCAGTGTACTAGAGGTGTTTTTAAAGCTTCATGCATTTAGTAAGACATTAAGACATTGATATATGTCCAGTCAGTGGTACACTGAAATATAAGCTTAACTTAACAATGAGTTTGTAGGTTTTCACTTTCACTGACCAAACTTACCATAAATACACACTCAGTTTCACAGTAAACAATATTCCCTTTCTTATAGAATTATAATATTCATCGGAACCTGAAATTCAACAGCCATTACCCAGAATTAAATTGACCACTGTAGCTTGGCTATAGATTTCACAGGCATACAAGAGATAAGTTAGACAGATAATTTTGACATTAAATAGATGATTTTTTAGAAACCATGTACTAATAAGGAGACAAGGAAAACATACAACAAACCTAATTGCTTCAAAACTATTTATTAAATTGTGGATGGGGTAAAATAATTTCAGAAGGGTTGCTACTTAGAATGCTCCAAGAGGTCAACCTACATTTCTCTGTAGTTTCCCGATTTCTCTCTGTCGTCTTCTACTTCCCCCTGTTAGCTATTTGAAAGAGAAATCACTTTAATATTGGAAGTAGTGAGTGCACTGCCGTCTAGCTACAGCGATGATAATAATCATGATATTTTTTTTACAGGAAAAGTTGGTGAAATAGATGATGGGTACTACGTTTGGACACACAAAAAGTTTGATATTGGCTACAATGAGAAACAGATTGTGGATGTTAATTTAACTAGTGAGAACAAAGTCAAATTAGAACCTGGAGCCACTCTTTCTTTTAGCTACGAGGTATTATTACAAATATTATATTAGCAAAGTATGATAAGTTTCAGGACCCTGACCAAAGGTAAGAGTCTTGGGACTACATGGATTATTAGGCCTCGGTTGAGTTATTTATGTGTTAAGAAAACAGTAATTGATTTTCTTAAAATTGATGTGTTTATGTCTATATTTTTCATATTATAAGTTGGTACAATTTAGTTTCATTTTAAATTTAAAAACCTTATTTGATTTTAGCACTGACTTCCAGGAGAGCAGAAGTAAATGTGCTACTTATTCATAAAATATTAACTGTATCAATAGTGTTGTCCTCCACTATGACCCGTGGGTTAGTTCATAAACTATTAACTGTATCAATAGTGTTGTCCTCCACTATGACCCGTGGGTTAGTTCATATTTAAGCAGTCGTTTTGACTTTGTTGATTTGTATTTATTAGCCTCCATAACAACATAACATCAAGGACCATGTATCACTTTCGTCTTTCATAACATCACTGACATGTTCCTATTGGACGAATTGAAGAGAGTATGAAAGATACGATTTGACCAGTCGATATAGCATTTATCGTCGATGATACACGGGTAATGACTGCCCCTCTCATCTTCTCTAATAGTTTTCTTTAATTCTGTATATATGAGGAATTGACCTACTCACCTTTGCCGAACTAAATCCAAGGTTGACCCCATTTTGACCTGATTTATCATCTTCGTCATCTGACACTAACGTTGAGTCTAAGCTCTGAAATTATGTTTTAATGATATTATTTAATGGCATAGTTGATTGATTGATTGATTGATTGATTGATTGATTGGTGATTAACGCCAATTTTACAAATACAAAACAAAACAAAAGCACAGTGCCAGTGGAGAGAAAGGCATCTGTAAGTTGTAAACAAGTTTTTACCCCAAAAAAAGAAAGAAAATGTTTTGGGACGATAATCTAACGACAAAGAAACAATAATTGATTGCCCCACATTTCATATCGGCCTAACTATTTCAGACAATGTTATGAGTAATCGCAATCAGATTAATGGCAGCTGTTATAATACGTGTTTGGGGAGCGTAACGTTTTATAATAGTTGATTCTAATCGGATTGGGGACAATATCTATAAATATTTGACTAACTTGTTCTGCTTTCCGTGATGCATTTATTATTTATGTTTAAGGTCACTTTCAACGACTATTCTTGGTGGTCAGATCTATTAATGAATGAAATCGAAGTACCACCACAGAACGCAGCCTTCACACATAATGTTGTATCGAGTACACCTCCACATCTGCGGAAATCGACCTCGTAGCTTTAGTGTGATAGGCACTCATATCATATGTAGATACAGATCAAATTACCATATAGCGGCCTGCTCCCAGGCACATGTCTCGATCAACGTATCTTTACTATCCAGAACAATATTCCAGCATCATCAGTGTATGGCGTTTACATTTCACAATCCATATGTTATTCTAGAGCTTGTGCCCAGTATAGTAATTTTCTGATACAAAAACTACTCAAGCAAGGCTACTTTGCCCCTAGGTTGAAATCATGCTAAAAAAATTATACGGTCGTCATCACAATCTGGTTGACCGTTACGAAATATCCATATCTCAAATGACAATAGATCTTTAACATTTTACGCAGATATTTTCTTTCCTCTATCACTGCCAAGACTCTTACCGACTTGATTGTATATACGAGTAACACTGCGGGTGTCATAGAAGAAGCAGGAACTGCTTTTCCTTCGCGACACCTGAGTTCGTCCACGGTTTTTGGTGGGGTACGTGTTGTTCATTGTTTTTATTTTCTTGATTTGTCTTTATGTTCTGAGTTCCGTGTTGTGATGTCTGTTACGATTTCCCCATAAAAACTATGTTCGGATGGCCTTTGCCTCCAGTTGTATTGTATGAGGGATCATGTCTTATTTATGTTATTTATGTTTGTTTGTGTATAGTGGTGTCTAACACATATTGTGTTGTGTTCTTGTTTTACTTTTCTTCGTCTTGTGTACCCTATGTTGCCAGTTTCTCTGGATTGTCCATTTTTTATTGCCCTTTCGGTTTTCTCTAACATTTATTTTCTGTATATTAAAGTGGATAGTAAAGACACGTTGAACGAGATAATGATCTCAATTCTGTTTTCTTCAGATTATAAACAGACTCTACCATACTTGCTAACACATTTGCAGAGAGGATGGCCCTTTTTGAATGGGAACACGGAATAGAAATTATTGATCAAACAAGTGACTCACACATAATTACGCTACGGTTGTTTTTCCCTCATGATGAGTGGAGAGCAATTACAGCGTGATCAGCTGTGGGTTACAGACGACGGCGTTGAGCGTATAGACGTTTCGCACGATATTGCTTCGTGCAGCATAACAAGTTAAATGTGCTTATTTTAACGTTATTTGAAAACATGTGTAGCAACGTTTCATTTTTGCTTACAATAGATGATATATTTTTTTCTTTGAATTGTAACGAAAATATCTATTTTTTTCTGAATAAATTTCCTTAGTATTCATTTTATTCTTTTTTCGTGTTTATTTAAACTTTTTCTTTTGTTTGTATGATTTCCTGTGTTGTATTTACTTTGTTATTTAAAAAATTTGTTTGTCATTTTCGTTTTGTTTTATTTTGTTCTGTTCTTTTACGTTTTTATCACCTATTGTTGTATTTAAATTGTGGTGTACTTTTTATTTGTTTTTGTAAGTTTTATTCGGATTTGTAAATACAATTATAGCTTTTATTAATTTGTTAACTTGCTGACGTTATGCAAATGGCAATGATATAAAAAAAAAAGTGTGACGTTTTTGCCATATTGGACATCTTGGCTAGACATGGAAAAGTCGAGGGGCCCGGGTGGCTCAATGAGTTAGGTCGCTGGATCTAACAACTCATACAAGCCTATCACCAATACGGCGTGGGTTCTCGCCCGGCTTGGTAAATTACAAAAAAAGGATGCACTCGACTCGCAACCGCAAGTGATAAAAGTTTACCAGTTGCTAGCCCATGGTCGGTGGATCTCTCCGGGTACTCCGGCTTCCTCCACCACTAAAACTGGTCGCCATGATATAGCTGAAATATTGTTGAAAGTGGCGTTAAACACCAAAATCAAATAAAATCAAAATCAAATGGAAAAGTCGGGCAAAAAAACTAATGAACAAGGAAACCTTGCACATTCTACATGTATGTTTTAGTCAGGTATGGGAACGTTCTTCCATAATATATAGTTTGTTATTTCGCTTTTGTATTTTATTTATAGTGTATACTCAAATAGCGGCATTTCGTCGAAAAAATCTAAAAAGCGACGTTCGGACATTGTGGCTAGACATAGCAATTTGGTCACTGTCGCAAAAAGGAAAACTCGATTTTAGCATTTTACCTATAGATGTTTTATGGGTACTTTCTTGTAGTAAAATTGCGCGCATTTCGGAGTCGAGTTTACCGAGAAACCAACGAAAAACCAATTTTCTGAACTTCAAACTGTTACGTCGGACATCAAAATATTAGCGTAAGAGTACAACTTTGAACACTGAAATAATTAGAACAAATTATCAGTAACTTAGGAATAATAGCCAGACAGAACCGCGTTGGTTTAGGCTTTATTTAGATATACGCATTTTGAATTTTGCTTTACAACACTGAAATCCTGGACTTTTTTATCAAGACATTGACACCATTTTTCACTGGACGCAATATCGTGCGAAACGTCATATTAAACATTTAATATGGATGCAGTTAAAACGAATTGTTTTTGTATCGATGATTTTATCACATAATAGTGGTTACCTGCAATGCTAATGAGAAATCGTTGACTTCTTTCAACTTCATCTTCACTTCTTCTTTAGCACATCCTTGCACATAAATGTGTAACACATAAGAAAATAAACCGTTGATGCAATTTACTTGGGCCTATTTTTATTGAATTTGATATACGTGTATATATATACTCGGGTTAAAGCTTTAGTCATAAGTATATTTAATCCATTCAGCGCTTTTGAAGGAGATTTACACTGGTTTAAATAATTAATAAACAATTATTTTTTATAGACATTTTGAAATAATAAGATTTGCTATTGCCATTGTAAAATAATATAATAAGAATTTAAGTAGGTGTCAAAAGGGTTTGACAATTTTGTTGACACATTTTCTGCCCATTACTCTTTCGATTAAAACCCTCTTTGTGTAGTAAGATTTCTCAATATAAATGATATTCTTTTGAATAGTACATTTTGTGAATCAATCAATGGCATCTCTTTTCAACATGGTACATCATGTTTTTGTATTATATACCACATACTATTTTATACTTTGGGGATTAAATCAGATTATGGGTTAAGTCGGTCACAATAGTATACAATGATTTTCCATAAATTTGGTGAATAACCTAATAAATACGTAGATATCTAATCTTAGTGCACACGGCCAGTTTCCGGAATAACCATCATCAGGTACGCTCGTAGACAAAACATTGAAAAGACGAATGATTTTAAAGTCTTTGGGAGCGAATAATCATATGAACATATGTACATGATAGCCAAAATATTGGTTAATGGATCTAAGTCTAAGGGAAGTTGACCTCAATTACATTATTTAGGAAATACATTTGTATATATTTCAAACATGAATATCTGTAATAAGCGATGTTCGATTCGTCGTTCCTCCCATTTGTTTTGTAGGGGGATCATGTTTTATTTGTTATTTCTATTGATTTACGTATATTGGTGTTCTTCACGATTTTCATGTTCGATTCGTTTAAGAGGAACAGACACTGCTTTACCTTCCGGGGCACCTGAGTTCACCCCGGGTTTTCAGTGGGGTTCGTGTTGCTAAATCTTTAGTTTTCTGTGTAGTGTTTTGTAGATCATTGTTTGTCCTTTTTGGCCATTGTATTGTCTGTCCTTCGATTTATGACTTCAGATTATACGTTTTAAGTATTCTCAATTTTTTTCTTGACAAATATTATAGTCAGCCAATTGTAGAAGTCGGGCGTCTTAGTCCCGATACATGCAGATGAATGACGAAAATACAACAATTTCATGAATGTTTAATACATTACGAATTATTCATCTACAATGCATATATTTCATTAGTAAACAATGCGTTAAATATCCAGGAATTATATGTAAAGAGGGTACTTTTTTTGTATTTGGAAATCATTTGTGTTTCCTCTAAGTGCCCAGTATAAATCATGATTCTCAATGAGCAGATACCCATTTCGTTTGCAATATTTTTTCAATAGTTAATCTCTTGTCGAGAGAAGGTTCCAACATTTGTCGAATCAGACTTTTACAGTCTGGATTAATTTTGCTGTCCAGATGCTCTGGAAATGTCATTTTGTTATAAAGTTGGTTATTAACCATTTTTCGGACATTACTATCATCATAAGGCATGGTACCAGACACCATTATATACAAAAGTACACCCAAACTCCAAACGTCACTCATTTTTGGGTCATAAGGAATACCGCTTAATACTTCCGGTGCTGCATATGACGGACTCCCGCAAAATGTCACGCTCATAAATTTACCTTTATGAGGGTCAGCAGTATCCAGTGGTCTAGCAAATCCAAAATCACTAACGACAACAGATTTATCTCTCATAATAAGAATATTTTCACACTTCAAATCTCGATGAGCAATGTTCGTCTCGTGTAAATATTTTACTGCACTTAAAATTTGCCTGAACATATTCTTAGCTTCCTTGTCTGGAATTGGACCATGCTCTCTGATGAGCTGCAATAAATCTCCTCTTTCTGCATAGTCAATAACAATATACATCAGATTATTACTGCGAATGACATCGTGGGTATTTATGATGTTCCTATGGTTAATTCTCCGTATTATATTCAGCTCTCTTGGCATAAATTTATTTATATAATCCTTGGATGCCTTTTTGAGATTAACAATTTTCACGGCCAAGATTGTTCCGTCTTTGTTTCTTTCACAAACTCGAACTTTTGCGTACGTACCCTCACCAATTTTTGAACCAAGACGATAACCTCTGTCAATCATAACATCCACCATTCTGAGGAATTCACGCGCGGTGACAGAATCTCTCATAGACATTTTAGTTTTTAAGTCAGATCAAGTTACCATCGTAAGTGGTTTTTTTTCTTTTTTACGTTACTTTGCTAACAATGAAAACCAATCCTGGTAACAATGATGTTTATACGACGTCACAATAAATAACACAACATCACAAGGGATCAACGTTATTACACATCTCTATACATATTACATCATGTTCTTTTTCTTATTGTTCTTTTTTCGTAATTATTTATTCATGATCTACACACGGTACGAAACACAATCAGACAGTGTACAAAAATTCCTCTAAACTGTATACTATCTGTTAGAAAATGTCCTCTTCAAAATTTTTACTTTACTTATTTTTCCCGCTATTTTCAAGTTTCTAGTGAATTCCTTGAATGCGTTTAACCGAGCCACTGTAAGCCCCAACCGAAAACTATTTCAATAAAATGAAGAACAAAAATGCCACACTATCGTTCTATTCGTGATGAAATTTACACTGAAACACACATCTTTAATGCAATAAAATTAATTACTTAATCAAAGAAGATGATAATTAAAAGTTCTATGTTGCCTAAATGTTGACGAACACGAACAAACAGACTACTAAATAATGATGTAAGACATTTAAAACCATTATGTTAATGTTCCCCATCTTACTGTGTTGAAATCAAGAAAAACGCACATTTTCCGTGTTCACTACAAAATTGCGTTAAATTATCCCCAATGAAATACTTAATGTATACTCTATACAAGTAGTCCGCGTCGTTTCCGAAAAAAAAAAACGTCACTAAAATTGTTCTTTTTTTTACCCTGAATCGTATTTAATTACTAGTATTTGTTTTGAACTGGTCACATCACAACAAATAAAATAAATAAATAAAATTACGGAACATTTCTAAGTCTGTATTGTTGGTTAAATGTAGCCAAGTAAACAATGTCAATTTTATTTAACAGTTTTGCATTTCAATGTCTAATCTTGAAACAAGAAAAAACAACTTAAAGTAAAGTTGGAGTGATTGAACGGAGGTGTAGTTCAATGGAATGATGAATGTGACCTTTTCGAAAAATCAAACGTGCGCAAGTTCAGAACCCCTTTTCAGTCATGGCGTGTTGTTGTTTATTTGAAGCTTTAATCTGTCCAATAAGCAGCTTCTAATTTGGACACTAGCCCATTGTGGAGTCAATAACACCTTGACACACGCCATGTTGCACAATACATGGGGCATTTCCATTTAACTATTGACCAGCAGGTTGGTTACTTTGTATTTAAGGTACGTCGTAATACTGTATAATAACATTGGCTGCCAATGTAGACAAGCTGTCTATCCGATTGGTTAATTTGAGGGTGAAATTGTCTATCCGATTGGTTAAGTGAGGGTCAGGCGATTGCTTTCTTATATTGACTGGTACAAAGTCATTAAGAAAGCCACAGATGGCAGAAGAAATGGTATTCAATGGACCATGTTCAATCAACTGGATGACCTAGACTTTGCCTGCCGACGACATAGCCCTACTTTCCCACAGTCACCAACAAATGCAGGAAAAATTGACACAAGTTGGAAGGAGAGCTGCCGAAACAAGTCTACAGGTCTACTTATCAACACCAAGAAGACTAAAGTTTGAAAGTCAAACACAAAAACACGAGCAGATATGACAGTAAATGGCCAAAATCTGGAAGAAGTAGGCTCCTTTACTTACCTTGGAAGCGAAGTAGACAATCTTGGAGGATCAGACAAAGACGTAAAAATTAGAATTGAAAAAGCAAGAACTGCATTTATTATGATGGGGTATATCTGGAAAGGAAGGGACATCTCATTAAAGACTAAAGTTCGATTGTTCAACTCCAATGTAAAGACTATTCTCTTATAGGAGCTGAACCTGGAAAACTACTAAAAGTCTCCTACACAAACTCCAAGTATTCGTTAACAACTTCAACATCGGATGGCCTGAGAAGATTACCAACAAAGAGCTGTGGCAAAAGACCAACCAGCCCCCAGTTGAGGAGGAACTAAAAAGGAGAAAATGGAGGAAGCTAGGGCACACACTGGGGAAGCCGAAACACAACATCACTAGGCAAGCCCTACAGTGGAACCCACAGGGAAAGCGTGGAAGAGGAAGACCAAGAAATACCTAGAGGAGAGACTTTATTGCTGAGACGGAGATAGAGGGTTATAGATGGCAAGATCTGGAACGTATGGCACAAAAAAAAGTGGAGGACTGTCGTCAGTGGCCTATACACCACCAAGGTGCAGCAGGAGGTGGAGGTGTATGGTGGGAGCTGAAGCCACCCCCGCCCCCCTTTGCATCCGCCAATGACGATATTGCACATTTTAGATTAATCTAATTCATCACATGTCAATACAAACTAAAGGGTATTCGAGTTTTTATTTATACTATAGTGTTAACAAAGTTAAAAATTTAATAAAAATCTCAAACAATCACTTGAAAGTTGTTTACATGCACTTTTTTTTAATATTGACTTTAAATCTCTGAAGTTGGACTGCCTCCATGGTCTTTGTAGATTATAGTTCTATGTGGACTATAGGTCGATGTGGACAATATGTCTATGTGAACTACAGGTTTATGTGGACAATATGTCTATGTGGACAATAGGTCTATGTGGACTATATAGGTCTATGTGGACTATATAGGTCTATGTGGACTATAGGTCTATGTGGACTATATAGGT
>MJUT01056751.1:723223-734763 GCA_002080005.1 Gigantidas platifrons
AGATACAGTTACCAAGAGTAGACAGTTGGGATCCCATTAACTGGTTTAACTCTGCTACATTGTAGATACAGTTACTAAGAGCAGACAATTGGGATCCCATCAACAGGTTTAACTCTGCTACATTGGAGATACAGTTACCAAGAGCAGACAATTGGGATCCCATTAACTGGTTTAACTCTGCTACATTGGAGATAGTTACCAAGAGCAGACAATTGGGATCCCATTAAATGGTTTAACCCTGCTACATTGGAGATACAGTTACCAAGAGCAGACAGTTAGGATTCCATTAACTGGTGTAACCCTGCTACATTGGAGATATAGTTACCAAGAGCAGACAGTTGGGATCCCATTAACTGGTTTAACTCTGCTACATTGGAGATACAGTTACCAAGAGCAGACAGTTGGGATCCCATTAAATGGTTTAACTCTGCTACATTGTAGATACAGTTACCAAGAGCAGACAGTTGGGATCCCATTAAATGGTTTAACCCCGCTACATTGTAGATATAGTTACCAGGAGCAGACAGTTGGGATCCCATTAACTGGTTTAACTCTGTTACATTGGAGATACAGTTGGGATCCCATTAACTGGTTTAACTCTGCTACATTGTAGATACAGTTACCAAGAGCAGACAGTTGGGATCCCATTAATTGGTTTAACCCCCCTACATTGTAGATATATTTACCAGGAGTAGACAGTTGGGATCCCATTAACTGGTTTAACTCTGCTACATTGTAGATACAGTTACCAAGAGTAGACAGTTGGGATCCCATTAACTGGTTTAACCCCACTACATTGTAGATATAGTTACCAAGAGCAGACAGTTGGGATCCCATTAACTGGTTTAACCCCACTACATTGTAGATACAGTTACCAAGAGTAGACAGTTGGGATCCCATTAAATGGTTTAACCACCTACATTTTGTATCTGTCCAGGACATGAATTGCGAACGTCATATATTGTGGTATTTTCTATATGTTCAGTGAGTTCAGTTAAGATGAGAGATGATTGTTCGTTTGATGATGTTGGTACAATTGATGATAATCACTGTTTACTCTTTCCTTTCAGAGCGATATCAGATTTGATTTGATTTATTTTACTTAACGCCACTTTCAACAATCATAACAATATCAGAATTTTATTCTAATGCTATGGCATGGTTTTGTACAACATATATACATGTAATTCATATTTTAATCCTTTGTCTAAATCTTCAACAATTTTAACACTAGTTTGGGAAACAACATATTGTCTACTGTACTGTCTAACATTTCATTTAAGAGAACTAATATTACACATAAGACAACTGGTGGGTCACAGAGATTAAATATGCTATGCATATACAATCACAAAATGCTTCAAACAAAAACTCTACTAAAATAGAAAGACAGGTTTGGGTTATGGTGTTTAATGCCACTTTCAACAATATTTCAGTTATATCGTGGCAGTCAGTTTTATTGGTGGAGGAAACCAGAGTACCCGGAGAAAACTACCTACTTGCCGCATGTCAGCTGACAAACTTTATCACATAATGTTGTATCGAGTACATATCGCCTGACCGGAATTCGAACTCACAACTTTAGAGGTGATAGGCATTGATTGCATGTAGGTAGTTGTAAACCTAATTACTATACGATCATGACCACGATGACCCATAGAATGACATGAGATCGGACAACACGACCCTAATAGACTACGACGACCCTTAGAATGACAGGAGATCAGACAACACGACCCCAATAGACTACGACGACCCTTAGAATGACAGGAGATCAGACAACACGACCCTAATAGACTACGACGACCCTTAGAATGACATGAGATCGGACAACATGACCCCAATAGACTACGACGACCCTTAGAATGACAGGAGATCAGACAACACGACCCCAATAGACTACGACGACCCTTAGAATGACAGGAGATCAGACAACACGACCCCAATAGACCACGACGACCCATAGAATGACATGAGATCGGACAACACGACCCCAATAGACTACGACGACCCTTAGAATGACAGGAGATCAGACAACACGACCCCAATAGACTACGACGACCCTTAGAATGACATGAGATCAGACAACACGACCCCAATAGACTACGACGACCCTTAGAATGACACGAGATCAGACAACACGACCCCAATAGACTACGACGATCCTTAGAATGACATAAGATCGGACAACACGACCCCAATAGACTATGACGACCCTTAGAATGACATGAGATCGGACAACATGACCCCAATAGACTACGACGACGCTTAGAATGACTTGAGATCAGACAACTCGACCCCAATAGACCACAGTCACAAACAATATAGAAAATCTGGTTACCGTAGATAGAGTCTATACAGGAGATCGGACAACACGACCCCAATAGACCATAGTCACAAACAATATAGAAAATCTGGTTAGATAGAGTCTATACTGGATATATTCAGTGTCCAAACGTTAGTCACTTTCTTGGTTAGACTGAAAGCGGGCTCATTTGTAAGTGATAGTGAAATAGAGAAACACTCTATCATTGACTGAATTCACATTGATATAGAAAATGAACAAGATTAGCAAGGATTTGTTAAACATATGGACAAGACAACTTGCCATAATTCACCTTGATATACAAAATGAACCAGTTAAACCATGATTTGTTAAATATGTGAAAAAGACAACTTGACTTAATTCACCTTGATATACAAAATGAACCAGTTAAACCAGGATTTGTTAAACATATGGACTTAATTCACCTTGATATACAAAATGAACCAGTTAAACCAGGATTTGTTATATGGACAAGACAAATTGCAACACACATTTAATATCACACAACTATAAAAAAAATAAAATAAAAAAAAACAGTATAAATACTAATCACTGACTACTAGTTGACCTCGGCAATGTGTCTGTTCATCAATGTTTTATATTTGTATCATGAATGGTATGGCACATCTGTTTCAAATAATTGATTCGTATGCAAATGACATTACATATCTAATGGAATGGGGAATATAATAGTTGATTCCCTCTCTGTTGCTACACTCGCCATCGCTTGTAAATATCTGAGTTGAATGGCTACAGGAGATTGTGACATGATATCAGCGGCATCTTTCAGTGCAATCGATGCTTTCTGTTCGCCTTCAGCTGCTATTACCTGTAAATAAATAGATATCAACAAGTTGAAATTGATACATATGTAATAGTTAATATGCTTTTCATAAAAACGTAGATATCAAATTTATAGCACATGACACGTTTCTGGAATAACCCTCATCAGCTATACTCAAAATCGAAAAGGGGCCAGGGTGGCTCAATGAGTTAGGTCGCTGGATCTAACAACTCATACAAGCCTATCACCAATACGGCGTGGGTTCGTGCCCGGCTTTGTAAATGACAAAAAAGGGTGCACTCGACTCGCAACCGCAAGTGATAAAGTTTACCAGTTGCTTGCCCATGGTACTCCGGCTTCCTCCACCACTAAAACTGGTCGCCATGATATAGCTGAAAGTGGCGTTAAACACCAAAAGTCAATCAATCTATCAAAATCGAAAAGACCATATAATTTAAAGTTTTGAGAGCAATAAAACCAAAGGACCTAAACAGCATAACCAAAAATCGGTCAGAGTCACCTATGTTTGAGGGAGGAGAACCTTAGTTTTAATAATAATTACATTATTTAAGAACTGTAAATTTCAGTAATAAATATATCTAATAAACCATGTCAGTACTTGAGATTTAACATTGTTGGTTGATATTTCGCATAGTTACTGTTTTGAACAATCATTTTGTTTTCTTTGTGAATTGTGCTTCGATGCAAATTAATGGGATTAAATGAAGAAATTAAACTTTGTTCAAATGGTGATTATGGTTATTTGTAATTTTATTGAAATGGGTAAGGTTATGGTGTTTAATGCCACTATCAACCTTATCTCAGTTATATGGTGGCGGTCTGTTTAAGTGGTGGAGGAAATCGGACCACCCAGAGAAAACCATCGCTCTGTCGCAAGCCACTGAAAACTTTATCAGTAAAGTTGTATCGAGTACACCTCGGGATTGAACTCACAACTGTAGTAATGATAGGCACAGAATGCATAGGTAGTGGTAAATCCAACTACCATACAATCACGACCACGACAGCCTTTTTTATTGAAACGAGCTGAAATATTCGTAAATACACTTAGTAACCATGTATAAATAGCAATTGATTTTGCTAGAACATGAATTACCTTTGCTCGTGCCTCACGACCAGCCTCAGCCTCTACTGCCATCGCCCTTTGTAGTTGCTTGGGCAGTCGTACATCTTTTCTAAAATAAAAATCATATTCAATTTAAATGCACAATTTGTATACGTCTTGAAATCATTTGATTAAGAAATTAATCATGGAAGCCAGAATGTGTTGGGAGTTTTAACATGGATTGGCGGATATTAGTATTTTATCCTGAGCCAGAAGCGAGGGAAAAAATTTACTAATATCCGCCAATCCATGTTAAAACTCAAAACACATTCTGGCTTCCATGATTTATTTCGATTCTGATATGTCTAAGAGTACAAATATGGTAGTATACTTTGATTGGAAGACCGTAATTTATACATACGCTTGCGGAAAATGTTGCACTCAATTTATGTAACTCGAATAATACTGCGCCCTCTATGGGCATTATTCGGGTCACAATTTATGCTGCCAATGGAAACGTCAATCACATTCATCGGCGCATGTTCTAATGAGATTATACGAAGAAATAATTCTGGTTTTTTTTAACAAAGGGAAAGAGTGAGGTCATGTTAGAATTATATATAATGTTGTTACGATGCCTGTAAAGATGTCATCTTAATATACGTTCTACATGTACCTTCGAATGACTTATCACCGGCTTTGTAACTAGATTAACACGATGGGCGCCAATAGTCAAGCAGGAACTGCTTACCTTTCTGTGTAGCGTTTTACAGATCGTTGTTTGTCCTTTTAACCGTTTTCTTTTGGTCATTGTGTTGTCTGTTCTTCTTTGATATACGGATTCTGATTACTCCTTTGGTATCTTCTAACTTTTGGTCATTGTGTTGTCTGTCCTTCTTTGATATACTGATTCTGATTACTCATTTTGTATCTTCCAACTCTTCATGCATTGAATTATAACTTGATACTAATGTCAGCTTTTATTTTTATCATTTTTGTAGGTAATAATCACTTAAAAGACATTTGATTGTGAATAAACATTTTATCAGTACATCATTAATTTTTATTTTCAAAATGAAACATATCAGTTGTCTATCCTTCTTTGATTTTTGGGTTCTGACTACCACTTTGGTATCTTCAAGTTTATGGATCTTCTTACTGATAAACATTGAAGTTCCATACAGTAATACACACATCAATAGTTGTTTTAAATATCATGATATACTATTAAACGGAAGTCAACATGGCTTTTAAATTTGCAGGAATGTGGCCGTTGTGGTCGTGATTGTATGGTAGTTGGATTTCCAACTACCTGTGCAATCAATGACTATCACCACTAACGTTGTGAGTTCGAATCCCACTCATGGCGAGGTGTACTCGATACAATGTGATGTGATAAAGTTTGTCAGTGACTTGCGACAGGTCGGTGGTTTTCTCTTGGTACTCCGGTTTCCTCCACCAATAAAACTGATTGTAACAATATAACAGAAATAGTATTGTGGCGTTAAACACCATAAAACTAATCCCCAACTCCTAAATTTGCAAGAACTTACAATTCGACTCGCTCTACTTGAATACCCCATGCAGCTGTAGAATCATCTAATATGCGCTGATTAAATTATATTATATAATGTATTTAAGTTATATGTATATTGGAAGATTTCATATGATATATTCACAATTTTATATAGAAAACATTTGATTAAAATGATTGCACCTTTAAAATAATGTGGTTATTTAAGAAATAATTAGTGGAAGCCATAATTTGTTGGCAGTTTCAACATAAGTGTGTAGGATATTAGTATTTTAACAGAGTGGTGGCTTTCTTGTATTAAATAATTTCTAACATTACACATACTGTAATACACTTTGAGGAAAGAGCTAGATTAGGTTTACGGATTCCGGCAAGGTCGCACACAATGTCTTCCATCCTGTCAAATTTAGCAAATTTTCACTGGTATTTTAAATTGGAGTGTATAAATGAAAAAAACAATAAATCAAGAGACAGAGAATAATATTTAAACATCAGATTTTACAGAAATGAAGTACAGTGCATTAAAATGTTGATCTAATAGAATCCACCAGCCTTCGTCTTTGCTGTCGTAGTTTTCTATACGGTATCGAAATAACTAGATGCAAATTCATGAAATTTTAAATTTAGCAATTTTAATAACTGCAATGCTAAAACAAAATCGTAAATTAAATATGTAATCTGATGTCAGTGTCATCAGCGTTACTTGGAAACTACCTCACAGGAAGACGAAAATTTACAAAAATCGACAAGAGTTATCTTAAATATTTCTTCAGAAAACAAAGTCACTATGCGAACATTATAAAGCTTGTATATACATAATGGTCTTGTCTAAAAACACAAACAAAATTTAAGAAAAGTCAAAGTTGAATCTTAAGTATTTTGTATTCGTAAAAAAGGTGACTATTCGAACACTTGAATGCTGGTATGCACAACGGTCTAGTATGAAAACACACTGTTCTCTTAAGCATTTAAATATCAAATACAATTGTACATAGTTTTAAATTTTTTTTATATTCACACTTTTGATTTCACTTTATTTAACTTTCAAAAAATTTATGTAAATATGTTTTACCCACGCATGCAACAGTACGTAATCTTCAACGTCTTGAAGGAGTACTGTATATCTAAAGAAGAAGATGTCCACAATTTTTACGACACTATATATGCGAATATTTCGGGAATTTTATGTAGACATTGTTCATATAGACATTAAAGGACGTTATATTACAATTTAAGATAATCAGAATTTAGGCAACAATATTTCATTTCCTCAGATTTTTTTCGATTTTTCAATAAAATTAGATTGCTTCCTTCCATCGAGATAGTAATTCTATGAGTCAAAATGAATCAAAACCTAACCTGCATGTGCTCAGCAATGTGTTGTCGTTCTGACAATATTTCCGACATATTTGATGTTCCTAATACGTTTCTTAGTGTTGTGGCAGCTAGCAGTCTTGTAGAATGTAATGCTTGAGTCACATTGCATGTTGATAAGACAGGATCAAATATTCTTGCAAATACAACAGCATCTACTGCTATCGTGAGAGAATCCTTCGTCAAAATCTGCAAATTATTAAACACTGTCAGAAATACAGGGTGACTATCTGCATTACGTTGTAAATCTTAAGAAAACAACCTCAAATAAGACCAGCTCCTTTCGAATGGTAAGCTTTGTGTGTTTGGAATAGATATTTAGGTTGTTTTACTTGTTTTTTTTTTATATATATATAAATTACGCTCGATTTTGTAGTTGGATTTACAACTAACTGAAGTCGTGAGTTCGAATCCCAGTCAGGCGAGGTGTATTCGATACATCATGTGATCAAATTTGTCGTTACTTGCGACAGGTTGTTGATTTTCTCAATGTACTCCGGTTTCGTTCACTAATAAAACTGACCACCACGATATAACTGAAATATTGTTGAAATGACGTTAAACACCATAACCCTAGCCATAACACTTCCGAATGATAAGCTTTGTTTGTTGGTTTGGAATGAATAGTAAGGTTGTTCTGTTTGTTTCTCCTTTAGTTGTAAGCGTCACTCGATTTTACAGACTTAATGGAGAGCTCGTCTCCGAGTGTAACAACTCGGTTAATGTGTGTTATTTGCCTGCTAAGCAAGCAGCCCTAAGAAGAAAAAGAAAGATTGGGTGAGTTCGAGTCAGGAAAAATTATCGCTTGGCGTTACACAACAATTACCTAATTGAATGGAAAAAGAAACAAAAATACCACACTGACTGTCGCAACAGTTCCAAAATTCAATAGAAAATTCGTAGAAATAGGCAAATCGATACATCTAACATACATATACATAACTGTACACCTTCCTTGCTGGGTACAGGTACGTCAATAAAACCGTGAGGTGTTAAACTAGATATATAGGCCTCAAAATGTAATATTTGTTATATGAGTAAATGAATATGTGTTTCTGCTTACACTTCAATATACTTCTCCATAGAAACAGTCAAACCCTTCAATATACTTCTCCATAGAAACAGTCAAACCCTTCAATATACTTCTCCATAGAAACCAGGGTTTTTGCTGGCTCTATTGGGAATTGCCACCTAACCTAAATTGGGAAATTTTATCGACTTTAATCGACAAAATATGAATTTGAAATTAACTTAGGCAATAATAAACAAAATAACTTTGCAGTAGAATATATTTCACTCAATTACAACATCATGTATCTGTCCTTTTCATTTTTGAATCTGTCTACTAATGTGTCGAGATTACTATCCGACAGTTTGTCCTTTCCTTCCATGGATCATATATTTGGGTCAATCTTTACCTCAGAAGAGTTTTAATCAAATTCATATATGAAAAGCTCCTTTCCATAGAGACAGGGATGATATTCATCAAGTAAAGGATGGATGAATTAGTGGGATCAGTTTGAAAAAGTTCACAATATTTACACAAATAACCTGATATGATTTAATACAACTATAATATAACCAGGGAAAACTTTACTCATACTTAAGTGAACTAAACCTTCTCATATCCTGCTTAACGATTGTTGGATGATTTTCATCCAAACTCAGAATTTTTAACGTTATTTGTGCTGTCTGTAATCGAAGATAAGAGTAGCAACACTTATCAGTATCGTCGCCGTGAGTTTGACATTCGACTTCACAAACGCTGATTTCATCAACATTTCCTTGGGTTTCTTCTTTTTCGTTGTCACAAAAAAAGAATAAATTGACAGTGTTTGTTTTGCCTCTTTAGGCTTTATTTTTATTCAGGTAATATTTACTGTTGTGACACATGTTTATGTCAAAAAAGAACGACAAACGATTGTACAAAAAAATAACCGGATATTTATGTAATCGCGTAATATAAAAAACGTTTCCGGAAACGATTACTAAATCCGGATTTTTACCGACAATAACTCCAATCAGTTTGGGAATTATCTGACTGATTTTGGGAAAAATGGACCCTATTTTTCATTGGGAATGCGGCCGAAATTCGGCAGTAAAATAAGGGGAGCAAAAACCCTGGAAACAGTCAAACCCTTCAAATAATAACAATAAGTTGTTAAATGTATTACTAGAATAAGAAGACTTACTTCTTGTGGGGCAATATCCATACTTATTGTCCGTATGTCAATTCGTTGAAACTCATCGATACATGGGAAGATAAAAAACAAACCTACAAAACAATATGATGATTTTTTAATGTGTTGAGGTTTAATTAGTATGATTAATACGCCCATCCACACGACTCAGAAATGTTCTACATGTATGTTGTTTTGTCAAGATAAAGGAATGTACATATTATGTGATTACACTCCTTCTTTAAGAAATGAGGGACTAGAGAAGCTGGAATTACTTACCCTTCTAGAGGGCATGAGTTCACCTCCGGTTGTAGATTGGATTCGAGTTGCTCAATTTTTAGTTTTGGTTGTAGTGTTGTCTCTTCGTCTTTAGATTAACCTTTACTTTTCTAATTGTAGTATTTATAATATATAAAATACATTGTAAATATAAATGTGTTGATGAACATGATTTTTGTGAACTGGGACCTGACCAAAAACGTAAATACTTACAAGACAGAGCGCAACTCCCATTTATGAATTTGGAAGTCTAAACAATGATCCACTTTATATTCGTCGTGGAGTCCAGCACGCCCCTCTGTTACAACCGGAGATCCGATGCAACATACTAATTTGTCTATCCAGACAATTCCTATAAATAACGGTTAACAATACTGACCTAAATAACGGTTAACAATACTGACCTAACCTATGAGAATTCCAACTCATATTCAACAGGCCTTTAAACGCCTGTTTCAGACGCTAAAACCTCAATATACTGCTAATTATACTTACCAGGTCCCCGGGCACCACCTACTACACGCCCAAGCCTAAAAATAACTGCACGTTCATATTCCAATACAATCTGAAGTACAAAGGTAGCGTTCGATTAGAATTGGACGGATAACTCTTGAATACAATTTTGTAGACACGTATCTTTAAGAGCTACTACAAACAAGCTTTGCACTCTTCAGACACGATACCCTTCAGCAGCTTTGTTTGTTTATCCCTGGGAATTATCGTAAGTATCCAGAGCCTGTCGTTTTCTCCCACAAATTATACCTATTACATAAGACGTCCATACGAAATATTAGGGTTAGTATTATGGTTTTTAACTGCACTTTCAACAATATTTCAGTTTTATCGTGGCGGTCAATATTAGTTGGGAGGGGAAATCAGAGTACCCAGAGAAAACCACCGACCTGTCGGATATCGCTGACAAACTTTATCACATAATGTTGTATCGAGTGCACTTTGCCATGAGCGGAATTTGAACGCAGAACCTTAATTTAGTGGTGATATCTACTGATTGCATAGGCAGTTGTAAATCCAACTACTATGCGAACACAACCATTGCCCGTTGTTATACAAGGCCACTTGTTGTCTAATTATTATTAAAAAAATAGATAAATGTGGTGTTTTTACTCATCCAGGATTGCTGAACGACTGCTTACGTATTGGTTCTATTGGCCGACATCTTCGGCATATGTGCTCCTGTGTAAACGGGTAGAAACACTTATGTGATATACTAGTGTTGAATTCTGTCCATTTCATTTGAAAAGAATGGAGATTCGTGTTACTTGCGTCGGCTAATCAAACGGTATCATAATAGGATTTATATTCTAGGAGAAATATACTCCTTTAATTGTGAGAGGAATCATTATTTATTTCTTATCATGTTTGCGAGTTTGTTTGGTGTCTGTTCGTCTGCAATTGTATTTAAATGGCTTAGATATTGAAGACTTCTGTTTTATTGTTAATAACAAGTATTATGTATCCAGAAGAAAAAAACATCTGGAGATAGAGTGAGTGAGTGATTGTTGTTTAAGGCCAGCTCAGCATTTGTTTTCAGCTATATCATGGCCAGAACAAGTTAATTTCCAATGAAATGATGATGAGGTCCGCTTTGTACTAGACCAACACGCTTAGCTAGATTTTTATATTGCAAGCTCACTGTATCAACAGTCCGCTGATAGACATGTCGCAGCATTCGGAGACATCCTCATTCCGAGCTAACCAGTCTTTGCTCTTTCTTTTTCATGCTGCGTGCTTAGCGGAGCAGCAACAAATACTAATGTTATAGTCTTTGGTTTGACCTGGTCGGGGATCGAACCCACGATCTGTAGCACTCGAGGTGAGCACGCTAACCATTACACTACCGATGAACCCACGATCTGTAGCACTCGAGGTGAGCACGCCAACCATTACACCACCGATGAACCCACGATCTGTAGCACTCGAGGTGAGCACGCTAACCATTGCACTACCGATGAACCCACGATCTGTAGCACTCGAGG
>MJUT01056756.1:9780-26617 GCA_002080005.1 Gigantidas platifrons
AAAAAAAATAATAAAAAAGCTCGAGCTTTAAAATTTTAAAGCCTACCTATCGATAGTGGAGAAATATCGTTATCCTCTGTTAACAGAAGGAGAATCTGTTTCCCCTATGACCAAGTACAATCGAAAGTATTCTCATGCAGAAATGACACCGTCGTGTTTAAAAGATATTACGAAAATTTAACTAACTGCATGGTTAAATACGCTAAGAATAGGTGAAAATTAAATATACCGCTGAGTAGAGGACGAGAATTATGTTAAAAAATTATAAATAATATCATAACAATTGTGTCATATATTATATATCTATATAACTGTACAACGAGGCATACGTTTTGAATAAAAAAAATAGGTAAAATTCATTTGATAAAAACAGTTTACCCCTTTGGTATCTTCAAACTCTTCTAGTAAGATAAGACAAACATATTCAAGATGGCTATGCATTAGCTAAAAAAATAGTTTTAAATCTGAAATAGTGAATTTCAATATAACATACTTATTAAATCGCAGTTCATATCTTTCACATTTTCGCGTTTGGGCTTTCAATTTTTTACGCAAAAAACATGTTTTTTTTTGTTTCATGCTATTGTGATATGCTATGTTAACTTGAATATATTGAAGATCATAAACGTTAGAGAAAACCGAAGGGACAATAAAATATGAACCATCCAGAGACACTGGCATCATTGGGTATACAAGACTCAGGGCAAATAAACGTTAGAGAATACCAAAGAGGCAATCAAGAATGAACAAGCCAGAGACACTGGCAACATTAGGTACACAAGACATAGGTCAAATAAACGTTAGAGAATACCAAAGAGGCAATCAAGAATGAACAAGCCAGAGACACTGGCAACATTAGGTACACAAGACATAGGGCAAATAAACGTTAGAGAATATCAAAGAGGCAATCAAGAATGAACAAGCCAGAGACACTGGCAACATTAGGTACACAAGACATAGGGCAAATAAACGTTAGAGAATACCAAAGAGGCAATCAAGAATGGACAATCCAGAGACACTGGCAACATTAGGGACACAAGACACAGGACTAAGACAAATAACAACATAAAAAAACCCCAAAATACCACATGTACACAACCCAGAAAACTAATAAGGTGAACAACACGGAGTCCATCAAATTCCGGAGGTGAACCTGGTGCTTGTGAAGCGTAATCATTTCCCGCTTCTTATTATACACCCACCGTGGTACTTATTCAATGGTTTGCTTTATGGTATTTAACGCCACTTTGAACAATATTTCAGTTAAATCGTGGTGGTCAGTTTTATTGGTGGAGGAAAGCGGAGAACCTGGAGAAAACCACCGACCTGTCGCAAGTCACTGAAAAACTTTATCACATAATGTTGTATCGAGTACACTTCGTCATGAACGGGGTTCGAACTCACAACTTTAGTGGTGATAGGCACTGATTGCACAGGTAGTTGTAAATCCAACTACCATACGATCACGACCACGACGGCCCCTACTCATTCGATGTTAAGTCTATACATATTGTACCTTTGTTAGTACTGTTGTCTCTAATTAGTTGATTTCTTAGTGTTATGCTTGAAGGTCGCTGGTAGGGTTTTTTTGCGTTGAAAGTTAACATTTACATTCAAAAAAGAGTATAATACGAGTATTTTCGTTGTTTCTTTTTGTCTCCCAGCATCATTAATTATGCATATCGCAATTTTGGAACTACATGCGAAATGGCACTGATATTTACACTTCAGTATGAGTTTGAGCTCTCAACACTTCCTTCAATTACACCCAACTGTCATGTTGATGGCCTCTGTTGATTCTTATTATCCCCTCGCCAACGAAGTTGCGAAGGGATATAGTAACGTAACCGTCCGTCCGTCCTTCCGTAACATCCTTGTAAACACTCTAGAATCAACATCCTTCAATGGATTTTGACCAAACTTGGTACATACTTAGTCCTTAAGAGAATCTGGAACACTGTTGATTTTCAAGGTCATAGGTCAAAGGTCAAGGTCACCGGGTCAAATGTTTAGGCGAGGGGATGCACTAAGCTTTGCGTTGCCCTTGTTTTATTATAATTCGTCAAAGCTTCTTTCCTGTTTCCTTTTTCTAGCAGAATTAGATAGAATTCTCGTACGACCGCGTGGAGGTTTTCCATCATCAGAAGACAATTTTATCGTACAGACAGGAATTTATGTTAGAGGTGTGTTTTCATGAAAATAAAGAGAATGGATGGACTTTTTACTTAAAGCTCGATAATTAGTGTTATAATCTATGTTTCAATGTACTCCTTGTAAACATATTTGGACAAAAAAAAAAATGAACGACACTATATAATGCTTTAATGTTTACACTAATTGATTTCTTATTACTATTATATTGATTATATTGATAATAAATATTATTCTTAGACAGCCACAGGAAATAAAGTATGTTTACACAATACTAAGACCTTCTTGACAGTTATAATAACCTATATTTATATCATATGTTATATGTTGTGGTCAGTTGTGGTCAAGAACGGATATCCTTTAACAGCATATTCAATTAATGGCGAGGTCAAATGATATTTTATTGATAATTATTAAAAAAAAATCAATATCTATAATGGTGCCTGGGTCGGTATTTGATACGCCTGCTTTTAGTTGTCAAACAACCGGAAATGTTGATGTCCTTAATTATTCTCATGACCGTCACAAGTAACGTTACCGTCCGTCCGTCCTTCCGTAACATCCTTGTAAACACTCTAGAATCAACATCCTTCAATGAATTTTGACCAAACTTGGTACATACTTAGTCCTTAAGAGAATCTGGAACACTGTTGATTTTCAAGGTCATAGGTCACCGGGTCAAATGTTTAGGCGAGGGGATGCACTACGCTTTGCGTTGCCCTTGTTTTATTATAATTCGTCAAAGCTTCTTTCCTGTTTCCTTTTTCTAGCAGAATTAGTTAGAATTCTCGTACGACCGCGTGGAGGTTTTCCATCATCAGAAGACAATTTTATCGTACAGACAGGAATTTATGTTAGAGGTGTGTTTTCATGAAAATAAAGAGAATGGATGGACTTTTTACTTTAAAGCTCGATAATTAGTGTTATAATCTATGTTTCAATGTACTCCTTGTAAACATATTTGGGCAAAAAAAATGAACGACACTATATAATGCTTTAATGTTTACACTAATTGATTTCTTATTACTATTATATTGATTATATTGATAATAAATATTATTCTTAGACAGCCACAGGAAATAAAGTATGTATACACAATACTAAGACCTTCGAATTCTTGACAGTTATAATAACCTATATTTATATCATATGTTCTATGTTGTGGTCAGTTGTGGTCAAGAACGGATATCCTTTAACAGCATATTCAATTAATGGCGAGGTCAAATGATATTTTATTGGTAATTATCATAAAAAAATCAATATCTATAATGGTGCCTGGGTCGGTATTTGATACGCCTGCTTTTAGTTGTCACACAACCGGAATTGTCGATGTCCTTAATTATTCTCAGGACCGTCACAAGTTTTGGTGAATTCGTTTTGTACTACACATTTCTAAGTTCATGTAAACCTATCGCCGATAACCCAAGGCTGACCACATTCCAAGTATCGAAGCGTGAGCAGTAGTGGGTTAGCGAAGATGATCTCAACCATAAATATACATTATTAACTGGAAACGTTCAGTGCCTAAAGCAAAACATTTTTGAAATTATCAGTTGTAGCATGGCTGTCAGTTTTATTGGTGGAGGAAACCGGAGTACCCGGAGAAAACCACCGACCTCGGTCGCAAGTCACTGACAAACTTTATCACATAATGGTGTTGTATCGAGTACATCTCGCCTGAATGAGATTCGATCTCACAACGATTGCATATGTAGTTATAAATCCAACTAACATACGATGATGACCATGAGGTCCTCCTATTCGTAATACAAGTCATGGAGTTTAATCAGTGTTGGTGTTATGATTCTTTTTTTAGAAAAATACTTTGTCACAAATTACCACAAATATATCCCGTTGATCGTAATCACAATCCCTCCCTCTCCTCATTCATGACTTGTCACCGGATTTTTAACAAACAGGAGTAAGGCAATGGGTGCCAACGGTGGAGCGGGAATCGAACTTCTTACCCTTCCAGAGAAGAAAGATTCACCACCGGTTTCTTGGTGTTCAATCTTTAGTTTTCCTTGTAGTGTTTTGTAGATCGTTGTTTGTCCCTTTGTTCATTTTCTTTTGGTCATTGTGTTGTCTGTCCTTCTTCGAATTACCACTTCAAATAACCCCTTTGGTGTCTTTAAACTTTTCTTGACAGCAAAAATCAAAGATGAACATATGTCCTGTCTAAAACATTCCAATGTACAAGTTGTTTCCAGAGATCACGTTTATCGTGAAGACTATATTGAGTTTAAGAACAAATAAAAAGGGGATATTGGCATCGTCGGTAACCCACGGTTGATTCCGATACGTTCCTCTCTCTCCATCACCCGTGGGTCAAATCGCTTGTAAACATTCGTACTCATGAATAATTCATTATAAGTCTTCGCATTACAAACTTCTAATGCGACTCAACCAATCAAATCGTTCCTTTCAAAATGAGTTTGGTTAAAAGTTAAAAATGTCGGACCTGTTGCAAAAATTTGAAGTGAAAGAATTGAGGGACTTTCTATACTGCACTACACTTCATCCACACATTTTCATGGGCATCCATTACTGACAGAACGATTTTTTAACTCCGATACCAAAGAGTTTGACTTTCATAAACGTGATTTTGATTGGTTAATTCGAAACTTTGAATATTCATGAATATGGGATATTGGACACTATATGCAATGTCTACATTATCAAAGTGCCAAATGCTCTGCAAGATAAAAGCGATAAATAATCACATGTTTATTAATTGCTAAAACGTTTTTAAACAATAATGTAATTCTAACTTCAATATAAGACAGATGGACCTTGTTTTGTTGTGATGGATGATTATTACGCCGACTTAACCTAGTAACTTCGGCATGCACTCTCTAAATATGATATATGGTTAGGAGTGGTTTGAGATTTATATAACTCTGATAAAGGTCACCACTTAACCACTAAGATAAAAGGTCAAAGAAGAACGATCTGTTATATCTGGTTGGTGAGAGAATTAAAACTTCCGTTGCGCATTTAAATTCTATACAAATGGGTCAAGAATACACAAAATAGGGGCGAAGAAACGCGTTGAATTTAAATACAATTGTTTATGAGCATTGTATTACAAAACAGAAAGCATATTACAATGACAAGAGTTTTTATGAGCCTTAAATTGACTTCAAGTGTGAATTAGGCAAATATGACCTCATCGTGTTTTTTTTTAACCATTTTAAGTACAACGACCTTGCATTGTCTGATTTATATTTACTATACAATTAACACGGCGGTGTCTTATAAGAAACAGGAGCTGCTTACAATTCGCGAGCACTTGGGCTCATCCCCCCTCTTTTTTTTTTTTTTATAGAGTCCGTGTTGCTCATCAATTTAGTGTTCTGTGTTGTGTTCATTGTTTTGTTTGTCTTTAGTGATATCCTCTGGTGCCAAATTAATGTTGCCTATGTTACTGGCTTAATTTTCCAGTAGGTTTTCTCTAGAACGTTTAATTATACACGACCTTAAAATTTATGAAGATGTCTTATTGCTACTTTAAATACATTCGGTGATATATTCAAAAAATATATATATTATAAGATTATAATAACTGCTATTTATGTTCATATATCCGGTTAGATCCAGATGTAATTTTTACTTATTTATCAGAAAATGCATTAGATTGGAGATAACTGTCATTTTGGTGGTCACAAATATATGTTTACTGACTCCAGTACATAAATTGGCAAACTTCAAATCAACAATTGATGTTGACAAATCTTCATATACAAATACAGTGACCTCCTAATTGTAATATTGAAGAAGAGTTTGAAGATATCAGAATCCGTAAATCGAAGGACAGACAACATAAGGGACAGACCATTTAACTTGAAGGGGGGTGGGGGGTTATGGTTTTTTGTTTTCGTTCAGAATTTTATTTTCGGACAACACAAGAGTTAGATTTTTTTTTTGTCGAGCAAAGCGGGATATTTTTTCCGGAATTTAACATTAGGTTATATGACAAAAACTCTGAATCAGATTTGTTTTCCCTCCACCAAAATCATGCAGAATATTTTTTTCAGCAACACTGGGAATCAGAATATGTTTTTTAGAAAAAAAACCATAACCCCCCTTTGAAGTTAAATGGTCCGTCCCTAATGGCCAACAGAAAAAGGACCAACGATCTACAAAACATACACATCAAACTAAATATCGAGTAACATGAACCCCACTAAAAACCAGTGATGAGCCCATGTGCTACGGAAGGGTAGCAGTTCCTGCTCCACTAGTAGAGCCTGTCGTGTTAATCTAGTTACACATTTTGTGTTTATAATTAAACTGGGTGCGTTCTGGAGCCTGTAACCACTCTCTTGGCAGTGGGTCAATCAAAGATGATTTCAGTTCAAGTTTCTGAGCAGATTTAAATGTGATTTCTTTTAGCAAAATTTGCATAATCGGTATAAATAGACTGAATGACAAATTACACAAGAAAACCATGAAGTAAAGTTTAACTACTGATTGATATCCAGCTGCAATTAAAATTTGAGCTCATTTTGATCTATAACAAAGTAGTGATAATCTATTCCAGAATTTTTTATTTTTTGCAATGGCCGCCATCTTGAATGCAGGCAGCTAGTGCTGTCTGACCCAATTTTGAAAAGGGGACTACCCAAGTGCAATTGTAGGTTACTGCTTGTTACAATTAATTACTTCAGTAGCCAAATGTCATACTTCATCTAGTTTGGCCGCATATCATTGCTGTCAGATGTTCTGTTATTACTGCAAGCTTCAGCTTTATTTTGTCAAAATCCAATGCTGGAGTCAGGTTAGCCACATATAGTTACTGTAAGATTCGGCATAGGGTAAGCCATATATCATTACTGCAAAGATTGTCTTATACTATTCAGATATCATTACTGTATAGCATAACATAACATATGGCATTGGAAATCCAGGTTTTGGGTTGGGACAGGCACAAAAATATGACAGGAATTAAAACCAGTTAATGGGATCCAAATCCTCCCCACTGATAATTATTATCTCCAACCGCAATACAGATATAAACACGGGCAACGCAAAGGGTGGCATATCCCCTCGCCTAAAAATTTGACCCGGTGACCCTTGACGTTGAAAATCAATAGGGTTCCAGATTCTTTTAAGGACTAAGTATGTACCAAGTTTGGTCAAAATCCATTGAAGGATGTTGATTCTAGAGTGTTCAAAAGGATGTTATGGAAGGACAGAAGCGTTACTATATCCCTTCCCAACTTCGTTGGCGAGGGGAAAACAAAGGATTAAAAACCTGCACAGATTCACTTCAACTAAAAAAAAGATCACACAGCCATATACTAGTATTGCGAGTGATTGTTGTTTAAAGCCAACTCATCAATTTTTCAGCTATATCATGGCGAGAACAAGTTAATTTTCAATGAGATGATGATGTCCGCTTTGTACTAGACCAACATGCTGCGTTGGAATTTATAGTGCTACAAAATGTAGCTCACTGAAACAATAGTCCGCGGATAGACATGCTGCCCCACTTGGACACATTATCCTGATTCTGAGCCAACCAGTTATTGCTCTTTCTCCTTAATGCTTTTTGCTTAGCGAAGAAGCAACAAAAACCAATTTTTTAGTTTTTGGTTTGACCCGATTGGGGCACGAACCTATGATCTACCGCACTCCAGGCGAGAATGCTAACCATTACACCACCGATGCAGTTAGTATTGTGAGGACAACACCTTTCCACACTGCATCTATCCTATGAAGATGTTTGATAAATGTAATTGTATCTTCAATCTTTTACCAGGATTTTAATCTAATCATAATTTAGTAGGATATCAATTTTTGGCTTAATCCTATTACAAGACAAGTTCTGTCTCCTGGCTTAATCCTATTATAAGACAACGTCTGTCTCCTGGCTTAATCCTATTATAAGACAAGTTCTGTCTCCTGGTTTAATCCTATGACAAGACAAGTTCTGTCTCCTGTCTTAATCCTATTATAAGACAAGTTCTGTCTCCTGGCTTAATCCTATTATAAGACAAGTTCTGTCTCCTGGCTTAATCCCATTACAAGACAAGTTCTGTCTCCTGGCTTTATCCTATTATAAGACAAGTTCTGTCTCCTGGCTTAATCCTATTATAAGACAAGTTCTGTCTCCTGGCTTAATCCTATTACAAGACAAGTTCTGTCTCCTGGCTTAATCCTATTACAAGACAAGTTCTGTCTCCTGGCTTAATCCTATTATAAGACAAATTCTCTCTCTTGGCTTAATCCTATTACTATACAAGTTCTGTCTCTCCTGGCTTAATCCTATTACAAGACATCTTCTGTCTCCTGGCTTAATCCTATTACAAGAAAAGTTCCCTCTCCTGGCTTAATCCTATTATAAGACAAGTTCTGTCTCCTGGCTTAATCCTATTATAAGACAAGTTCTGTCTCCTGGCTTAATCCTATTACAAGACAAGTTCTGTCTCCTGGCTTAATCCTATTACAAGACAAGTTCTGTCTCCTGGCTTAATCTTTTTACATGACAAGTTATGTCTCCTGGCTTAATCCTATTACAAGACAAGTTCTCTCTCCTGACTTAATCCTATTATAAGACAAGTTCTGTCTCCTGGCTTAATCCTATTACAAGACAGTTCTGTCTCCTGGCTTAATCCTATTACAAGACAAGTTCTGTCTCCTGGCTTAATCCTATTACAAGACAAGTTCTGTCTCCTGGCTTAATCCTATTATAAGACAAGTTCTGTCTCCTGGCTTAATCCTATTACAAGACAACTTCTGTCTCCTGGCTTAATCCTATTACAAGAAAAGTTCTGTCTCCTGGCTTAATCCTATTATAAGACAAATTCTCTCTCCTGGCTTAATCCTATTACAAGACAACTTCTGTCTCCTGGCTTAATCCTATTACAAGACAAGTTCTGTCTCCTGGCTTAATCCTATTATAAGAAAAGTTCTGTCTCCTGGCTTAATCCTATTACAAGAAAAGTTCTGTCTCCTTCATTTTAGTTGACAACAATGTAAATCAGTCAACATTTGAGTAATTACAGCCCAATCCAAAACGGCTTGCTGTTATTGAAACTCTTTGTGAATAACGAAACAAAGAATGTTTATTTCTTGTGTTTCACCCAATATCACTGAAAAGGTGATGTCATTACTGTTGTAGTGGTGACAATGAGCAAAGGTCAACCTGCCCAAGACCAGCAAAACTTTGTTCTGACCAGTAAATGTTTCTATTTTTTTAGATATATACATAAAATTAAAGTCAAGAATTTGATTTGGACCAGTAAATTAAAATTTCTATTTCGAGGACTGCTCTTGTTATCGGTGTGATTTGCTTATTAGAAATTTGCAGCCATTTACATATAAAGCCAAATATCATTACTGTGAAATGTGGCCTAGATTAGTCAGTGATCGTTGTTTAACACTAAATGAACGATTTTTCACCAATACCATAGGAAGAACAATTTACATTCATTGAGATGATGATGGTCTTGCTTTATACTAGACCAACATGGTTAGTTGGGTTTTTATTAAGTTAAGTCACTGAAACAAATGGCTTCACTCTGACACATTATTGTGCCTGCCAACCAGTCTTTGTTCTTACTCCTTAACGCTGCGTTCTCAGAGAGAAGCAACAAATACCAATTTGATTGTCTTTGACTTAACCATCTCATTTCAGTAAGGACTGATCAAGAAGTAAAGTCAATAAAGGCAATGACATGAACAGCAACCATCAAAGTGTTGTTTAAGTTTGATGGACATGTTTTGATGCCCATATCCATTTCTTGTAAAATATATAGTCCAGTTCACTTATCATGACTAATGGGTTATAATGAACAGATCATTTTTTTCCATCAACTACCTTGAATATCCATCAAGTCTAGCTATAATGAAATGTTGTGTCTTTGGTCTGAACTGACTGGGTTTAAACCCGCTATCCATCTGCCCTGGAGGCGAGTATGCTAACCATTACACCATCAATATGGTTGTCTATAATGACAAAATATCATGATCATGTCCCCTAAAATCTCATCACAAGTGGGTGCCTATCACCACAAAAGTTGTGAGTTTGAATCCCTCTCATGGCGAGGTGTACTCGATGCAACATGATGTGATAAATTTTGTCAGTGACTTGCGACAGGTCGGCGGTTCTCCCCGGGAACTATGGTTTCCTCAAGCAATGAAACTGACAATCACGATATAACTGAAATATTGTTTTGAATCAAAGTGGCATTTAACACCATAACCCACTCTAACCCATCATATATGATCTAGACTGTAAATGACAGATGTCTATAGCAATCGTAACTACTCGGCCATTCTCGCTACCCTACAAATAGCCTCGTATGTAGATAGTAGAAATTATTCTTAAATTGTTTGCCGGAAGTTAATTATATATAAGCCGCACAAAAATATAGTCCATGAAAATCCAATATGGAAGACGTACTTAGTTAAAATCTAATCATGCAAAACTAATTAAAACTTTAACTTTTATCCATGAAAATAATTGAAATATAGAAAATTGTTTAAAATATAACTTTATCAAACTTTCATGTAACTGACATGTGAAAAGTAGTGCGATTTATACGCCTAATGCATACGAGGTAATTTGTAGAGTAGCGAGAATGGCAGAGTAGTTACGATTGATGTCTATAGATAAACAACTCCTATAACTAATGGGAAGTCTAATAAAAAAAAAAAACACCAACGCTTTTGATATTATTATATTCTGACAAAACACGTCATATTTGTTCACAACTTTCATTAGATATTGACTTATACTCTAACAAACTAAAATAACACATAAAAAAATATCTGGGGTCTTTTGTCACGTTTTTTTGAGAAGCGCATGTCACCTGTCCCCCTATACAATTGAAAATTTGCCCCCTCCCTCCCCCCCCCAAAAAAAAGGACCTTAAATTGTATTGGTATCAGGAAACAAAATTTCAAGGAAAATGATACAGAAAATGCACAACACATCACATCAGTAGAAAATAAAAGTGGTAAAACTTGGTTAGATTCAATCGTCTGTGGTATAAGAAATTGCAGAAAAACAATTATATGCCATATTACGTGAGTGGTCGTGTATATATGTGTGTTAGAGGTATCTATTTTGTCTCTGTTTCTACATTTTTAGATTGGGTTTTTGGAACTGTTACGACAGTGCAGTATTTTTGTAATTTTTTTTTTATTTTATGACAAGAACAATGATCAAGAAGCAAGGTGATGTATCATGATCCCTATATGTTGGCAAAGACAGGCGCTTGTGATTTACAAATTATAATGTATATTATATAGTAGGCAATGAAAATATACTTAAAAAAGTAAACAAAACTATCATTAACATATTATAATCTTATCCAAAATACAGTTGTCATTTTTTAAATGTATAAAATAGAGCCAGGACTAATCTTTTACAATAAGTCCTAAATTCTTAGAACATATTGTATTTCAAAACTGAAAAAGACCACCCAATTTTCCCTACAAAATTTTCAAATTTCATACACTGATATATATCCATTTAAAGTCATTTCAAATTACTGGTTTTAAAAAGTACATTATTTCTTGCTCCCTTTAGAAGATAAGTCGTCCAAAATGGAATCAAAGTTCTTGTCCGTAATGTTCAACATTAGGTTGTTGGCTGTCAAATATATACGATTTGGTGACTGCGCAATCTACAATAAATAAACATGACAATATTAGTTGTCTGATAAATATCATTTCTGATGGACACAATGTAATGACAATAACTAAAAAGATCATTTGAGGCTGGCAGGCGAGCCAATGAAACTGAATGATTGTAGTTTAACACCAAGTAAATTTTTTTTTCATCTATAGCATAGTGAGAACAAGTTATTTTTCAATGAGATGATGATTAGGTCCGCTTTGTTCTAGACCAAAACATTTCGGTAGGGTTAGCAAAAAACACTTGTATTTTTGCTTAAACCTTTAAACAATTCTGTAAATTCTAAGATCAATAAAAGTAAACATTTGGCATTCTCAATAAAAGTAAACATTTGGCATTCTAGAAATACTAACTGTAAATGAGACAAAGGAAAAAAATATGACTTACCGTTCTGGAAATACTTTGTGATGCTCTGATTTTTCTCAACTTCAAATAACCAGGATTTATAGAAATGGCTTCACCAATGTTACAATGTTAAGGAAAACAAAAATATTTATAATATACAATTTGTTAGAAATCTCTGAAAATATCAATCGTTAACCAGTCGGAAAAATTATATTTGAAATCTCTGGCAAGGTAATGTTTCTATAAAGATTTACAACAAAAATATTAGTAATTTGTTAGAAATTGCTGAAAATATTAATCATCATTTTTTTGTTTGAAATCACAGACAATATTTAAATGGTAAAAAAAGATGGATTTTTTTTTTTTCAATACATGTCTGAAATCTCTCGTAATGTAATGTTTCTATAAAGATTGACAACAAAAAATGTTAGTAAAAGACAATTTGTTAGAAATGTCTGACAATATCAATCGTCAAAAGATGGAGTTATGGAGTTTAGCACCACTTTTAACAATATTTCAGTTATATCGTGGTCGTGAGTTTTATAGGTGGAGGAAACTGGAGCATCCAGAGAAAACCACCGACCTGTCACAAGTCACTGACAAACTTTATCACATAATGTATCGAGTACACCTCGCCATGAGTGGAACTCGAATTCACAATTTTAGTAGTAAATGCACAGGTAGTTGTAAATCCAACTACAATACGATCACGTCCACGATGGTTTGCAGATAACATACAATCTAATAATCTAAATATATGGCTTTATCCTTCCAACTTTTCGTTTTTCAACGGGAAAAAAATTAATTATATAACAACACTTTGGCATCAGATTACTAAAGATAGGAATCACCGACCAATGACTGTTCATATTTTCCCTTCCCACATTGAATTAACCCCTTGACCCCTGTATATGTGTGCCCTGTTGACTGTACCAAACTATAACTGTAGTATGCTACACTGGTAACAGTGCCCCCATGTATATGTCTGGCCTTACAGCAAACATACAAACTACAATATGTCTACCAAGATTACAGACAATAATATTTACTCTGGTTTGTGTAACAATCAAGGTCTCTTACACAATGTAATACATCATCTGCCAAAGTGTATTTGATTAGTAAGAAAGGAAAAGTGCTTTTATTGCCGTTCTACATTTTACAACCACAGTACGGTTTTCAAGAAGGAACATAACTTGTACCATAAATGAGTGTGAAATGGGCCCTAAGCATAACTTGTACCATAAATGAGTGTGAAATAGGCCCTAAGCAATATACACATTAATGTCAATAAATTGAAACAGAAAGAGCGATTGGGGAGGGGGGTCTATCCACATAATAAAGCTCACAGGATATCTACAGGTTCTTTACATAATTTTTGTCTGGAAAAAACAAAACAAAACAAACTACGATCAAATTTGTCGACTTGTGGCAAAGTTTTGAACACTAGTGATGAAGGATGAATTATATGTGGATGAAAAAATCTGGGGTCAAGGTTAAGTGTGAGGTCAAGGCTAAGTGACATACGACTATCTAACTAATTCTTTCTATGATTTTTGTGTAAACCAAATACTTGACAAACATATGGTTAAGTTCTGAGGAAACAATACAATCATAAAAAAAAATTGACATAATGAAGAGATTCAGAGAAACATGTAACCGGTCACAACTGCTCTTAATTAGCTTATTGCACCATTTACTTGGCAGTATTACCTGTGCAAGTGGCTAAACATAAATTCCAAATTTTGGGATCCCCTTAAAAAAATATTTGTTCATGGGTTCCCCTCATAATCATGTCCTGAACATTGCTGAAAACAAATCCGAATTAGCTGCAAAATATAAAATTGATAATTTTTTAGTGTAAGATAAAGCACCTCCTAATTTTATCCCCTCCAGAATCCCCAAATATATTTACATCCTTTTTGGAACACATTTCAAAAAACAAAATGTGCACAGATTCCTCTTGTAAACATGCTCTTAACATTTCTGAAAACAATATCAAAATAATTGTATATATACAGAATTTAGGATTTTTCAAATGAACATAGTGAGCACCTCCACATTTTGACACCCCTCTAAACCAAGGTTTGGGACTCTCCTTTAACCACTTAATACATAAAACCAATTCTACTTGAGATACTAACAAGCAATCAAAGAAAGATAACTCTAAGACTTCACTGTACCATAATAAAACACTGCTTATTTATTAATTTTCAAAAGGGACTACCCAAGGAATTTTTACCTCAAGTTTAGTTAAATTTTAGTGGTAAATATTGAAGAAAAATATTCTCATTTGATTTTTTTTTTCAAGCAAATACTGCTAATTTGCATAATTGTCTTTACAGCTGCAGCCATTTTGGTTAGTGGACAGATTCAATGAATATCTGGTATTAAACACCAATCAATCAATGAATACCTATTTCGAAGAGGACAGCCTAAGAATTATCAGAACCAAATTTTGTTTCATTCCATTCCACGGTAATGAAGAAGATTCAATTATTTTTAATTTTCAACCAACCAGAATCATTTGCAGCATTTTGCTCTCCAGAAGCTGGGTACACATCTATTTTTCAGTGGAGAGAGGACATCAGTTGGCATGATGCCTTAGATCACACCTCAAAGTTACATAACAACTGTAATAGTGAGTGAGTGATTGTTGTTTTAAGCCAATTCAGCAATTTTTCAGCTATATCATGGCGAGAACAAGTTAATTTTCAATGAGATGATGATGAGGTTCGCTTTGTACTAGACCAACACACTGAGTTGGATTTTTATAGTGATAGCTCACTGAAACAACAGTCCGCGGGTAAACATTTTGCTTCACTCGGACACATTATTCTGATTCCGAGCCAACCACTTTGCTCTTTCTCCTTAATGCTGCATGCTTAGCAGAGAAGTAACAAATAACAATTTTAGAGTCTTTGGTTTGACACGTTCGGGACTCGCACCCAAGATCTACCGCACTCGAGACGAGCACACTAACCATTACGCCACCGATGTGGTTCAACTGTGATATAATTCTTTACAAAGGATATAAGTTTAGCTGCTTCAGCTTCTCCGGAGGCCTGTACTATTTTTTGTTGTTTCTCTTGTTTAGCTTTCTCTACCAAGAATTGGGCCCTTTGTGCTTCTTGTTGTGCTACCTAAAAAAGGTAAATAGATATACAGCACGGTTAAAAAGGTAAATAGATATACAGCACGGTTAAAAAGGTAAATAGATATACAGCAAGGCTTTCAATATTTTTCAAGTGTTTCAGTATATCACTATATTAACAGGTGGTACTATTTCTTAAAATTTGAACATTTTTCATAAATATCTTATGCCACAGTCTTTGAAATTAGGAGGTACCAATTACGGTACCAGTTTAAGTGGGTAAAAGTACCTGACACCACCCCTTATAGTAAGGCCTGATACAGTAGTGTATTTATACATGTTAGCTAGGCTTCCAACAAAATCAGGCTTATAGCAAACATTTATCGCCTATTTAAACAATGTTATTCTGAACACTGATAACAAAGGGAAAGCTGTGGTTGTGATCATATGGTAGTTGTATTTACAAATACCTGTGCAATCAGTGCCTATCACAACTAAAATTTTAAGTTTGAATCTCGCTCATGGCGAGGTGTACTTGATACAACATTATGTGATAAAGTTTGACAGTGACTTGCGGCAGGTCGGTGGTTTTTTCCCTTTACTCTGTTATCCTCCACCAGTAAAACTTACTGCCACGATATAATTTTGGAACCATCTAAGGAATAATAACCAAAGTTTGAACTTGACCTGTGAATTCTGATTGGTCAAAAGATTGTTTAATATATTTCAAAGGATTTGCTAAAGAGGAACTGCAGTTATTGAATGGGAACCTGAAAAATTGGGATTATCTATCAATTAATGGGTCCTAACTCACACAAAAGAAAAATGTGGTAAATTTCAAAATCGAACTCCCCGACTATGTAGAGATGCCGGTTTAACGTTGTAATTGCCGCCATTTTGTTTTCCGGTAGATCACTGGTCCTTAAAATTGCTTCTTTTGTGACCTTTATTCTCCTTTAAGTATTGCATTTTATTTTCAAATAAAATTGATTATATATTTAATCAAGTAAGAATTTTGATAAAATGTATATAAATTTGAGTAACTTAGGCCATGCAAAGTTAATTACTTGGTTCTCGGGCCCTTTTTTGTCAAAATTGATGAGGGAGGGCGGCATTTTTTTTTATCCTTTTACTGCTGTAAAAAGTGATGAGGGAGGCATTTTTTCTTCTTTTTTTTTGTGAAAAATATGGCAATGTATAAATGTTTTCATTACTTTATTGAAAATTTCAATTTTATTTCTTCCGATGGTGGCAGAAACATCACAAGTGGTAAATTTTTATGGAAACGTCCAATCCGCTGGTCCCAACGTACCATTTTTTATCTCCGTAAACAATTCCAATAAGGTACAAGCTTCGGAGAAGCCCCCTATTATGTTTCCTGGTAAAACTGGCAAACATTTGTGCCGAATTTGCACAGAAACGATTGACATTTTGTCTAAATGTCAAACGGAAACACGTTTTTTATTTATACATTGTCATAACGATGCTTTAAATCTCATTTAAGCATGATGCGTTTTAAAGCGTTTCACCGACCACGCGATATAAGAGAAAAACGGATGCGGTTGTTTTTTCCGTACGGACAGCGCTACCGCATTTAATTA
>MJUT01056756.1:127615-142040 GCA_002080005.1 Gigantidas platifrons
GCAGGACGCCAAATGATGGGAAAAGCTCATGTGAGCCTTTGGTTCTGGTCAGCTTAAAAAAATGAAAAATAATAGTGTATTACCGGTATTACATCTTCCCAATATAATTCAAAGTCTGTATCATCAACACTATCACAATGTACAATGATGTTTCTGTAAAACTTGATCCTAGACAAATCAGCTCTCAAACTTGTATCTGTTGCTGAGGGTAGTCTATTATCCATTATGTCAATAGATATCAGATTTCTCAAAAGACATATCATTAGTGTTATGTCAAAGTCTTTTGACGAGTGCTCTCCTGAAAATAATACCATAAAAATATTACATGTACATGAAATTCTCCAATGTCTTTTGACCATGGCTCACATGAAAATAACCCAGGAAAAATGTTGCACGAAATTCTCCAATGTCTTTTGACCAGTGCTCTCATGAAAATAACTCAGTAAAAATGTTTCATGAAATTCTCCAATGTCTTTTGACCAGTGTTCTCATGAAAATAACCCAGTAAAAATGTTACATGAAATTCTCCAATGTCTTTAGACCAGTGCTCTCATGAAAATAACCCAGTTAAAATGTTACATGAAATTCGCCAATGTCTTTTGACCAGCTTCTCACATGCCGTGACATATCAGACATAGGGGAGCAAGTGAGAGAATGATTTTTATCAAATTGAAGCTATCACACACAATGTTGAAAGTGTACAAACCTAAGATCATCTTGATTACATTGGTTAACAGTTACTGAGATGAAGAATTTATTGTGATTTTCTTTTATAAAAATAGGCCTAAGTTTGCATAATTCAATTGGTATAAAGCAGCCAAAATTTGCACAGAACAAAAATTAGAAAATACATGTATGGTGAACTTCCAAGTGTTTTATGGAAAACAATTTAGACAAAGCTGTTTTATACGGAACAACGAAGATTCTGATGAACCAGTTTTAGGGAAAACGGTGGAAAACATTCTGAAATAAAGGGTTACACCAAGTCAAACATGATACGACCGCAGCATGTTCATACGAGAAAGTTGAACAAGTGTATTGTCTGTTTGATTTCTATAAAACCTTGAAAGAAAATTAATTAAAATTGGTATTTAATATTCAAATTAGATAGTCACATGGTACACCGAAATGGTCCATGCCTAAAATGTATACTGTTTTTTTCCCAAAATGTCTACTGCAGAATATTAGGTATTTCTCAAAATGTCCAAAAAGATTTTAACATTTTTTATATACACAAAGAAAAATGCTAAGCATCCCCATGTTTTTTTTGAAATGACAAATAATACGACAAGTATCACGAAATTACTAACCAGATAATCTCAAGAACGCAATAGTGACCTGTTAGGACATTACATTGGCTGTAAGAAACCACAAAAAAAATCAAGAAAAATGTTAATTTAATGAATATTTAATGACAATATCACAAGGCCAGTTTTTGCAGTAAAACATGTCCATTTTTAAGTATTGACCTTCACAGTTCAAAAAGCACGATAAGATTGTCATTTCACTTTCAAAACGTCACTTATGAATCACTTGACGACATCTATTGTTCAAAGTTCAGTACCAGGTGTAACCTTCATGTGCTTGGATGACAGCCTCAACCCTGCGTCTCATCCCTCCAGTTAGACGTCGGATATCCTGTTGTGATAGCTGCTGCCATTCTCGATGCAATGCTGCTTCCAACTGACGAATGTTTTGCACAGGAGGTTCCCGAGCATGTATATGATGGCCTAACATGTCCCAAATATGCTCTATGGGATTCAAATCCGGGTTCATGGCTGGCCAAGGAACAGAAGTTACGGCTTCGCTTTGGAGGTAGGCAGTTACTGCTCTTGAATGATGAGGACTGGTGTTGCCATCCATATACACAGGCCTTGTAGCTAGTGGGTGGTTGTCGAAATGGGGGACAACAACTGGTTGCAAGACGTCTCTGATGTACTGATCACCAGTTGCCTTGTATGGTGACTAAATCCAGCTTGCAGTCATAAGAGATACATCCCAAACCATTACTGAGCCTCCACCGTAAGGGACAGTTGGCTGGATGTTCCTTGGGGTATAGTAGGCTGTATTCTTGTGGTGTCTCCAATCCCTCATCCGGCCGTCGGTTACATGAAGCAGAAACCGGCTCTCGTATGACCAATGGATCTTGCGCCAATTGTCCTTAAATTCCAACGATGGCGTGCTAAGCACCATGCCAAACATGACTGTCGATGTCGGTCTACCAACAGTGGGCGTCTAATGACTCTCCTTGACTTAAGTTCCCCTGATTTCAGACGGTTTCTAACTGTTCTTGTTGACAGATGTCTATTGGGAAGCCAGTGTTGTTTGAGTACGGGACTGGTTGTGAATGGCATCCGTCTAACCAAACGCTGCAATGCCCTGTTGTCACGATCAGATGTTACCTGTGGTCTGCCGGATCTTGGCAAGTCTTTCACATTATGTTGGTTTATGTGTGTTTTCTCATCAGTCGTCCGACTACAGTATAGTGGTGACCCATCTGACGTCCAATAGCTTTGAAGGATAATAACGAGGTTTGATTGTGCTTGGAGGCAAACACAGAAGTCCCCAAACGACCCCCATATCAGAATTCGGGCATGTGGATGCAAGTTTCATCATTAACAACCAATTCCTCACTACAAAATACTCCTAGATATCAATTTTCATTGAAATCGGAGACCATTGACAATTTGACGATTTTGTTGGCAGCCATTTTGAAAATGGTAGCCCCGTAAAAATGACCCCGAATGCAAATTTCATCATTACCAATCAATTCCTCACTTCAAAATAACCCTAGATATCAATTTTCTTTGAAATCAGAGAACATTGAAATTTTGCCGATTTTGTCGGCGACCATTTTGAAAATGGCGGCCATTCGCTCGCGATTTTTTTTCGTCAGAATATTCTACCAACCATACTTAATATATAGGCCAAATCTTGTGGAAATCCCACTGACAGTTTCCGATATAATTGAGGTCAACGATTTTGACATATGTTCACGGTTTCCATGGCAGCGGTGGCCATTTTGAAAATTCCAAGACCTGATGGCACCTCTTGAGATGGGGATCCACCTTCCTTTGAAGTTTAGTAAACACCGGATCATCAGTCTCTGAGAGTTTGGTCGGACAAGTTCACGGCGAGAATAATAATAAGAAACGGTGCAAAAACAATAAGTCTCCAAACTTCGTTTGGGGACTTAATAATAAGAAAGGGAGACTTAATTACCTGTAGACATTTTGGGAATAACTTTTAATCAAGGAGTAGACATTTTGGGAAAAAAAATGTCTAATTAGCCAAAATTTACCTGTAGACATTTTGGGATGACCCCACCGAAATGTCAACTTACTTCCACTGCTGTTTTAATATTGTATGTATTAAAAATTGTATTGGACTTAATTAGCAACTTTTTTATTTGTGAACCAAAAATTCTGAAAATTGATGTCAGAGTTCGTATATGATATACAATAAAAATGCCCCAACTATGAATAATGTAAATCTGAAATCTGATTTTAGAGTAATTTTTTTTCAAGGTTTTATAGAAATCAAACAGACAATACCCCATTTTATTAAAAGCAAGTTAGTGTGGACACAGTATTTTACTTTATAAAATAAATTGCATGACACAGTAGTTGCTTGACCCACTGTATTTTAGGAATTGGTCTCGTTTCATATTTTGTCCCTTGTAATTGGACTACTGCAAGCTAAGGTTGCACTTTTTAAAGGATATTGCATAATTGATCAGCAAATAATATGTTGTAATATAATATAAATGAATGATAGGTTTAAAATTTTATGCATTATGTGGTCTAAACAATAGATAACTTTCAGTGGTCTATTATGATCGGTTATGGAAATACAGGCGCTTACATACTCACAAATTGCCCAAAAATGCCTGTAATGAGTGGCCACTTCATATTTTCCCCTTTTTTAAAAGTGTAATTGTATTTTTCTCTCAAGAATAACAAAGTTAAGGTCAGCTTCAATTTATAGAGAATTTTCTCTAGATTTTTTTTGGCATATAACATGTAGCATTTCAATATAATATCCTTATCAGAGAAGATGTAAACCAAAATATGATGGTATGTAATTGATTTTAACAAAATACAGCATAGTGCCATAAACAGGGTTCATACACTTTTTTGTTGAGCAAAATCAAGGACTTTTCAAGGACTTTCCAGGACAAAAATTACAGTTTTCAAGCACCTTTTTCTGAGCATTTTCATATATAAAGCCTTGTTTAACCTTATCTTTCTTCAAGTGAAAATGCCTGTACCCAGTCAGAAAAATGATGCCTTGATGGATGTCCAATGTCAGGGGTTTTGTGGGTGAAGCAGACTTGCCTACCCTTACGATTGCTATGATTTTTTATTTTCATAATTTTTAATTTAGAACATAAGTGGACACGTTTGATGTTATGACCATTAAGAAATACGTTCAGGAAAACCCATGAATCGTAACGGAAACCAATTAAAACAACAAGCTTGAAGCCAGGTGATGGGATTACATTAATGCATATTTTTTATTTGAGCGGTAAAATTCCGGAAAACACCGTTTTATAGAAATAGCGCGTAGTGATACGGGAAGGTCTATTTATATTTCCATGGGTAACTGAGGTTGTTGACATCGATTCAACGTCTTGGAGATCGAAAATGACTGTTAACATGCACTTATTTGGCAGAAATAAGATTGTTCAAATGAAAAAGTAGTTTTCAAGGGTTTTCAAGCACCTTTATTAGAATTCAAGTACTTTCAAGTCCTTGATTTTGCTACTTTCGTTTTCAAGTGGTTTCAAGGATTTCAAGCACCTGTACGAACCCTGCATAAATGAGTAAACTTTTCTGATGGCAGACTGCATCTATTGACGCCTGGACACTTTCAAACGTGTTTTAGATCGCGTTAACGTATTGCGGTATTTTAAATTTGTAGTCAACGGGAGGTAACTCTTACATATTTTTAAAATCCGGAATTTTAACACGATTTTCATTCCGGTTTTTATGTAATTTCCTTGTTTACAAAATGGCAAAACACGGTAAACAATTACCAGACGACAGAGAAAATACCATCGTACAACTTATAGAAGGTGGTTACCGAGCATCGGAAGTTGCAAATATATTGAATATAAAGCGCTGGCGGCAACGTGGTGACACAGAAAACAAACCGCGAAAGGGACGTTCAAAATTTGCTTCCAAAAGAGGGGAGAGGGTACTAAATCGTATCGCTAAAACTTCACGGAGGGCTACATTGAAGGACATTACCAGTGAGTTTAATAGAAGGACACATGTAAAAGTCTCTCTGTGTACCGTTCAGTGAACACTTCATTCACTTGGCTATACACGGCGGTCAGTTAGGAAGTCTATAGGAATCCTGAATATAAACAAAAAGAAGCACATAGCATGGTGTAGGGGCAAGTTACATTGGACTGTTAATAATCAGTGGAGAAAGGTAGTCTATTCCGATGAAATGATGATAGTTATTAAGCCTAATGGCAAGTTGAAGGTCTGGAGAAAAGCATCTGAAAAGTGGAGACCGGAATGTTTGGGCTATATTGCCAATGTCTTATCTTCAAATATTAAGATAATGGTATGGGGTTGTTTGACATATTATGGTGTTGGAACTTTAGCATTCATAGATGGAAATATAAACTCTCAAAAATATATTCAGACACTTGATGACAATATTTGGCCAGTTGTAACTAAACATTTTGGTAACAATACATGGTACTTCCAAGATGACAATGCTCCTTGTCATAGGTCCCGTGAATCTGAGGATTGGAAGCATAGAAATCAAATTCCACAGATAAGTTGGCCACCTCAATCTCCGGACTTGAGCCCTATCGAAAATATATGGCTTTTATTGAAAAACAAAATAAAAAATATACTTTTTCTGATTTGTAATCTTGCTGACATGAAGACTCAGTTGATGACTGCTTGGAATGAAGTGCCCTTGTTTTATATACAAAAACTTTATGCCAGTTTGCCACAACAATTTAGGGAAGTACTCATCCAGAAGGGGACTATTACAAAATATTAGGTAGGTACCACTTCATTTAAAAGTTTTATGTACATTTTTATTCACCAAGTGTGACTTTTAAAAAAAATGGTGGCCATTTAAAAATTGACTCATTTCTGGCATTATGCTGTAGTCATTCACAAGATTAACAAGGAATTATATGGGGTCATCTTCTTATTTATCTACATTATATAATTATTCTTTTGTTGAGAGTGTGAGGAAGATTGTGACAAGAAAAAATGGAAAGAATTCTGATATTTTTTTTAATTCAAGTCTTCAAAGTTTGAAAAGACATTTTCTGAAACCCATGCTGTCCCGTACATAAGCCATATTTCCATGAAAAGTACATACTTGAAATATAAGATCTCACTTTTAACTTGAATGGTATCAAGGTATCTAAGTATAAATAACTTTGGTTTTGACTATCACCAATTAATGTAGACAAGACAAGACATCAAAGTCAATTTGAAATGTCCCATATGTAACAATTTTTTTTGTCCCCATACGTAAGGTAAAATTTTTCTCTTAAATTCCTTTACTGACTTGAATCCTTTGAATCATTACATTTCTAATACACTGATGACTATGTACATAAACATAGGATTAACTCCTTATATCCATCCAAAAAGTTGTTTATAGAGATGTAAGAGTGTTTGTTCTTTCTTCCCAAACTTAACAAAATATTCCCATTTTGTCAAGAATAAGCTAAATAAACAGTCACATTTGTAAACTAGAGGCCCACTGAGCCTGTGTCGCTCACCTTTCATTCTGCTTTGAAGAAACTTAATACACAACCTTCCATACATGTAGATGCTTCCTACCAAGTTTCGGTTCATATGGCAGAGCAGTTTCAAAGGAGAAGATTTTTTAGAAATCTACCAATGAGAAACAAGAATTGCATGCGGTGACAATGTTTGCTAACCGATCGGGATGAAATGAGCAATCTTCATAGAGGACATTCCATAGATACTTCCTACCAAGTTTCGGTGGTAGCCATGTCTGTTAGCCAATCGGGACAAAATGACAATCTTCATAGAGGACATTCCATAGATGATTCCTACCAAGTTTCAGTGGTAGCTATGTTTTGCTAACCGATCGGGACGAAATGAGCAATCTTCATAGAGGATATTCCATAGATGCTTCCTACCAAGTTTCGGTTCATTTGGCCAAGTGTCTTCAGAGGAGAAAATGTTTAAAAATCGGCCAATCAGAAACAAGAATTGCCTGTGGCTGCCATGCTTGGTAATGGATCATACCAAAATCTGCACTCTATAGAGAGGAGCTTCCATAGATGCTTCCTACCAAGTTTCAGTTCATTTGGCTGAGGGTTTTCAGAGGAGAAGATTAAAATGTGAAAAGTAAACGGACGACAGACGACGGACACCAAGTGATGGCAAAAGCTCATATTGCCTTTGGCAAGGTTTGCTTAAAAGAATATTAAAATGTGAATTCCTACTTGTAATGTATAGAATAATAATGTTACACTATATCAGCATTAGTTAATTTCTAAGGGAGATAATGACAAGAGTTATCTTTCTTTTAACAGAGGAGAAGATTTTTTAGAAATCAACCAATCAGAAACAAGAATGGCCTGTGGTGGCCATGTTTGTTAACGGATCGGGACGAAATGAGCAATCTATATAGAGGACCTGACATAGATGCTTCTTATTAAGTTTCGTTTCATATGGCCAAGCGGTTTCAGAGGAGAAGATTTTTTTAAATCGGCCATTCAGAAACAAGAATTGCCTATGGCGGCCACGTTTGTTGATGGATCGGGACAAAATGAACAATTTTTAGAGATGACCTTCCATAGATGCTTCCTACCAAGTTTCACTTCAAATGCGAAAAGTTAATGGACAACAGACGACGGATGACGGATGCCAAGTGATGGCAAAAGCTCACGTTTGGACTCTTTTTAGGGAGAGGATATAATCCTTGTTCTCATTTTAAATTTAATTTTACTTTCTTATTTACAAATAAATACTGAGGGCATGCAACAACTTGCAATACATGTATAAAGCTGCATGTAAATCAACATTTAAAAATATCTCTTAATTGCTTATCATTTGCTTAATTGCTTTTTTTTTATTTCTCTTTCAACATTTGAAAGTTTCACTTTATAATAAATTACCATAACACATGTACTTGTTCTTCATTTCCTAATATCCTTGGAGTGAAGACTCGATTCATGTTCTTCAGTTCCCATTCAACATCCAACTACATGTATCAATTTTAGAAGTATCTAATGATTGTTGACCTTCACTTTATATTCAAACTTTATTGTAACCGATAAGCAACTTTATAATTACAAACACGAGAGCTTTTGAGAGACCTAAATGCTATACTTCTCTTTGAATACACCTTAATTCCACCAACGTCAGAAAATGCAAATTATTGTTTCCACTTTAAATCCAACAACATTGGAAGTTTTATTTTTATGCTAGATTTTGTAATTAAAACCAACTTCAAATTTTACAAATAATACCTTTAAAATATGTTTTGTTCTGTTATATATTGCGATTAAACCAAGTTTCCATTTAACAAAATTTCTAGAAAGGATTTCTATTGTTCTACATTGTACAATAACTTCCAACTGCAACAATGTGTTAAATTTGGAAAATGGAATATTCAGTTACCGCAATTACTCCAATTTTTCGTCAGTTTAATTTTTTGAATATTTTCATTTTTTTAGATTTCCCAAGTTTTTTTATTATCTTATTTATCAATATGACACCAATAGTTTTGGCTAAAAATTAATTTTAAAGGGGGAAGTTCCTAAATCTCGAAATGGACAATCAAATTATCTATCTCCCTATCAAAAACAGGAAACATATCATGTCGTATTGTAACTTCAAAAAAAGACATGTTTGTTACTAATGAAATGAACTGAAATGAAATTGGTTACTTTTTGTGTGTTGTGCATAACTTGCTAAATTTATAACGGAAACAGCCATGCAGAAATGAAATACAGAATGTTAGGAACAGAAGCATAGAAGAAAGAAAGTCCATTATGCAATGCAAATATAGATGTCAACCTACTTCCTGTAACACTGAGTGTTGTGGTGGTACTTTGTCCTGTCCCTACGCTGTTACTAGCAAAACATGTGTAAGTTCCTGCATCACTGGATGAAGCACTAAAGATGGTCAGAGATGGTGTGGTGGTGTTACTACCTCTGTATTTATTCAAGTTGGTGTTGATACTGGAAGTGATGGTTGTTATGGAACCACCAATATTTCTCTGCCATTGTACATTATTTATAGGTAGACTAGAGCTCACAGTACAAACCAAGGTCACTGTGTTGCCAGTGGTTACAGAATATGATGGTTGTTGCACTTGTACTGTAGGGAGATCTAAAATTTAAAGTTCTCTTCATTCAAATATTTTATTCTTTCAAATGGTTTACTGAAAAATCAGTCTACAGTTAACAGCCAAGATCCAAATATGCCTACAGAAAATCAACAGTTGAACAGAGCCAAGATCAAATATGGCTATGTAAATTCAAATGAGCCAAGATCCAAATATGGCTATGGAAGTTCAATGTATAGGAAGGGATACTTACTCTCTTTGGTACATTCAGAATGCAAAATCTGTAAATACCATTCAGACTTAAGCTGCAGAATCTTTATGAATAAAACATTAGGACTATAAGGGTGGTACTTACAGAACTAAAAATGGCTGCTGGTTTTGTTACCTTTAGACTGACGAGTAATTTTTATAGTATGCAGGAAATTATGAATATCATTCGAATTGAAAGGTGCCTTAAAAATAATAAAGTTTGCAGTTTTTACAAATAGCATAAGATTTTCAACGTAATCTCCTTCACAATTTGTGTCAGCTAATTCACTATAAACTATAAACCTAAATATTTTGGGTACAACAGAGATCACAACATGGGCTTTGAATATGACAGACAACCATGGAATACATTAAAGGTTACTTTTGACCCAAAAATAATTGTCTATCCCCTCCCCTCTCACCCGATATGATTTTGATAAATTAGTCAAAAAGGGCAATAACTCCTTCAAAAATGGTCTGATCAAACTATAATAACAATCTTCATATGGTAATAAGCAAACATGCAAATTTTTTAGGAATCCCCATTTAACAAATAGGAGTTGCATGTAGAAACGGATAGAGACAGACACAGGATGAAAACAATAAGTCGCTACCAGAAAGTACGAGACATAATTTAACTGCAACTGCATAATTTTGTTGTAGTTACAGGGTGTGGAAATATCTGATCTGAGCACTTGTCCCCGGGCAAGTCAAAATGGAAATTTTACTTGTCTGAGAAAAAAGTCACTTGCCCAGACTTTTTTGTTGAATTGGTACCAAGCCCCTGTGATTGGTACTCTGCCTTACATATCACAGGGGCTTGATACCAATTCAACAAAAAAGTTTTAACGGTTTATCATTATTTGGAGCAGTAGCAACGGATTCTTTTCTTGGTGTTTTTATGACAAACTTGTTCGATCTTTCGAAAAATCAACAATTCAATTTCCGGTATACAGAAGATAAAACCTAGGCATCGATCCCGAGTCAATGAGAAACAGTGTTCATTCCAGGCCGCGCCCTTGTGCCATGGGCATTATTTTCTATGTCAGGGTGCATCAAAAACGTGACGTGCGCCTGTCGGGCACGCTGAAAATCCGCCGACCGGAATGTTTTTAAAACGTAAATCGAGCATGGCCGAATTTTAATCAGAGACATTTCCGTTATCGGTTTAAATGTTATTAGTGATAAACATGGTGAGATACAAAAGCAAAAGTCATTACTAACTTCTTTTAAAAACGGCACAAAAACGATGGCGAAGCCGGTGTTAATGAAGCTGAAAATCCACTGCCGGACGATTTGGAAGTCGGGAATCGGGAGGAACCAACCCAAACTGAAATGAAAAGTAGAAAATTTCAGGACAGGACGAGAGACTTTCCGTGGCTTATTTACGACTCTAATAACTAGAGGCTCCCAGGAGCCTGTAATCACTCACCTGGATCAAAGCTGCTTTCAATAACAACGCAACTGCACTGTGGTGGCCATTTTGGTGGGAGAGCGTGACTGCCGGATACAATTTGGAAAAGGACCATCGAATGACTATTCCATCAAAGTTTGGTTCTAATTGAGCTACTGGTTCCAGACAAGATGGTTTTTATGTGAATTTCCCATAGGCTCCTATGTAAAACTAAGTTCAGCTGTGCAGCCATCTTGGTCAGAGGGCGGGACCACCAGACACAATTTTGGAAGAGGACCATCCAATGAATATTTTATCAAAGTTTGGTTCCAATTGAGCAACTGATTCCAGACAAGAAGATTTTTATGTGAATTTCCCATAGGGTCCTATGTTAAACTAAGTTCGGCTGTGCAGCCATCTTGGTCAGAGGGCGGGACNGCACCAAAAACATAATTTTGGTAGAGGACCATCCAAGGAACATTTCTGCAAGAGATCATTTTTACTGACATTGTGGCTTCTGAGAAGAAGATCTTTGAAGGTATTTACCATAGGGTCCAATGTTAAACTTCATCCTGCTGTGGGGGCCATCTTGGATTTTGGATATGCACCAAAAACATAATTTTGGTAGAGGACCACCCAAGGATCCTTCACACCATAAAACAATTCCATTGGCTGTGTAGTTTCTGACAAGAAGATCTTTGAAAATTGAGCCAATCAAAACACATTATTGGCCCTGGCCGCCATGTTGAATTCCTGATCGAAAATAGAGGACCTCCTGATGCACATTCCTGCCAAGTTTGGTTCCATTTGGCTCAGTGGTTTCTGAGGAGAAGATTGAAATGTGAAAAGCTAACGCCGGACGACGGACGCCAAGTGATGGCAATAGCTCACATGACCCTTTGGGTCAGGTGAGCTAAAAAGGGCAATAACTCCAAAATGGGTAATGGAATTTACTTCAAAATTGCAGGGAAGGTTGATCTTGACATGCTGCATATTTTTGCAGTTTAAAGTTAACATCTATCTCTTATAGTTTTTGAAATAAAGGACGAAAAGTATTAAAATTTTGAAAATTTGATAGAAAAAAGGGCAATAACTCCAAAATTGGTTATCAGATTTACTTCAAAATTGCAGGGTAGGCATATCTTAACATGCTGAACATGTATGCAGTTGAATTTAACATCTATCTCTTATAGTTTTTGAAATAAAGGACAAAGAGTATAAAATATGCCTAATTTGCATAATCGGTATAAATCGGCTGAAAGAAAAATTTCACAGAAAATCTCGTAATATATGTTAAACTACTCCTTCTCATTTTGACTTATACTAAAGCAGCAATGGACAATTGAAGAAATTTCTATTTTTAGTAACAGCAGCCATCTTGAATGGAGGGCGGGACTGTCGGACACAATTTTGAAAGGGACCCACCCAGAAACCATTCCTGCCAGGTTTGGTTTAATTTGGTTCAGCGGTTTCAGAGGAGAAGATTTAAATGTGATCTTTTATCAAAATATGCCTAAATTGCATAATCGTTATAAATCGGCTGAAAGAAATATTTCACAGAAAAACCCGTAATATATGTTAAATTACTCATTGCCATGTAGCTGCAGTTAAAATTTGAGCTCATTTTGACTTATACTAAAGCAGCAATAGACAATTGAAATTCCATCCCCCCTTTTTTCTATTTTTAGCTTGGCGGCCATCGTGGTTTGAAGTCGGGATCACCGGACACATTTTTGGAAGGGGACCATCCAAGGACAGTTTGGTTGCAATTGGCCCAGTAGTTTCTGAGGAGAAGATTAAAATGTGAAATGTTGAAGGACGGACGACAGATGAAAAGTGATGGCAATAGCTCACATGACCCTTTGGGTCAGGTGAGCTAAAAATGTAATGAAATGTAATGTCTGCATAAAAGCGAAAAATCAGAATGTTCTTACTGAAGGAACAAACAATTTCAGGACAAGTACTTTAACTAGGCGTGCCCAAAGTGATGATCATCAACTGTCGGTCACACACAAGGCCACTGATTTAATTGAAGTTGTTACAAAGGCTGATATTGAGTCTGGAATTATTGTTCTTCATCTTAAGCTGGACTGCTAGAAATGACCCACCATTTGTTCAAAATGACCCCCTGATTTTAAGCCAAAGGGGCCCATGACCCCTTCATGTCAAATTCTGGAATGAACACTGCGTACCTAATTTGTCTGTCTAAACAATCAATCTATTTTTAGTCATAAACTTTTAACCGACATAGTTATAGATTTTTGTTATGTCGTATTTGATGATCTTTTGACAATTTGATTTCCCCCCCCCCAGAGAACATGGCCAATTTTCACTTGTCCACGGACAAACAATACACAAAAATTTACTTGCCCGGTCAGTTATGTGTACGAGTCGGGCAAGTCAGGCATGGCATTTCCACACTTTCCGGACTGTTTTGGAGATTTCGTTACACTCAAGGTGTCACGACATCAAACACTTTGAAATTTATCATTAAATAATATTTCTTTAATATGATAACCCCATCAATGCTTTAATTAAGAAATCCAATTGTTTTCTTTACAAATGATAAGTAACAGTTATCAAAATATAATCTCTCATGATGCAGTAAACACCAATGGCCATGTTGTTGACACATTGGCAAGTTTTTAATTGATGTAATTTATAATTTGGATATAACAAACACAATTTAAATGGATTTGTATATTAGGGACTACAAAGTTACTTTGAGAAACATGAAATTTCGACATAACATATTTTGAGAAGAGAGGAGTAAATTAAGTAGAAAATCAATAAGTTTAAAACCAAAATTTCGAGTACTGGTAAATCGATTTTTGCATAACAAAATTCTACTGTAGTTTCTACAATTGCAAATTGCCAGGTTTTAAATATATAAAACAAATTAAAAACGGAAAATTATACAAAACACACTTACTTCCTCTATCACTGAGTGTGGTGGTGGTACTTTGTCCTGTTCCTACACTGTTGGAGGCGAAACATGTGTAAGTTCCTACATCACTGGATGCAGCATTGCATATGGTCAGAGACGGTGTGGTGGTGGTACTACCACTGTATTTGTTGGTGTTGGTATTGGAGGTGATGGTTGTTATGGAACCACCAACATTTCTCTGCCATTGTACACTAGTTATAGCGAGATTGGAGGTCACAGTACATACCAAGGTCACAGTGTTACCAGTGGTTACAGAATAAGATGGCTGTTGAACTTGTACAGTAGGCACACCTATTAAATTAAAAAAGGTCACAAATGTATCAACTTGGTTATTTGGTGTTTCAACAGAACATGTATCTAAGTTCTATCACGGTGGTCTGCTTCTTGGTGTAGGAAACCACAGCACAGCATATGCACTGGGAGAAAACTACAAACTGGTCGCAAGTCAATCGGGAATCAAACTTTTCGAATACAATGTACTTCCTTCTTGTGTGATCAAAAGCTAATTATTGAATAATGTACC
>MJUT01056756.1:142309-155657 GCA_002080005.1 Gigantidas platifrons
AATCACAAACACAGCGGCCCCTCCGATTGCATAGATAGATGTAAATCAAACTACCATATGATCTCATTAAAAACTGCTCTTTTGGACTGACAGTATCTTTAGAATTCATAATGTTCTGCAGTCCTATTATGTTCCATAAGTGGACTGGTCCCATCCATAATAAATTTGTTATTGCATTTAAAGAGTGCAAGCCATTTTCCTTTAGATGTATGAAAAAATCTAACATGGTAAATGAATTTACATCTACTTATCAAATCAGAGCTTATCACCACTATTTTTGTAAGTTTGGTCAATATAAGAACACAATCTGGATCAGAGCTCCAGATAAGCTGCATATTTGCGTTTTTTACGCTATAAAAACGAGTAAAAACGCATGCATTATTTCAGTAATTTAAGAAGATTTTTAAAAACATTTTCTACCATAGCATACCATATTAAACTGTTGAATTTCCCATCAATATAAAGTGCATTATCATGTAAAAGATAAAAATTGAGAAAGCATCAGAGATCCAACAGCTAAGTTGCAAGTCAAAATCTTGGGGCATTTAATTTGTTTATTCACCCTGATCATAAATATATATGGTTTAGGGGTGGGGATCTCAACCATTAAAAAGTTCACTTCAGATAGGGGGTGGGGTATGATCCCCTGGGGCCTGAGCTATAAGGCATTTAATTTGCCTAGTCACCGTGATCATAAATATATATGGTTCAGGGGTGGGGATCTGAACCATTAAAAAGTTCACTTCCGATAGGAGGTGGGGTATGACCCCGGGGCCTGAGCTATAATGCATTTAATTTGCCTAGTCACCCTGATCATAAATATATATGGTTTAGGGTGGGGATCTCGGTCACATTTTTTATACAGATTCCCCAGCGGGGTGGGGCTGAGCCCCGATGATAAAAAAATGTTGAATTCACAACTTCACATTGGCATCTCCACCCATACCAAATATTAAGTTTCTATCTTTTGTAGTTTCAGAGAAATGTGATTNCGAGCCAACCAGTCTCTCTTTCTCCATAATGCTGCATGCTTAGCAGAGAAGCAACAAATACCAATATTAAAGTCTTTAATCAGCTTTGTAGTTGACCTAAACATTTTCTGTAAGGGTTCAATTCTAAAATTTATAATGCGATATATAATCTTTAATGTAATGTAGACGACCTTTCAAGAAAGTATTCTGCCAAATTTGGTTTTAATTGGTCAATCACACACAAATCAATTGATACATTCTACCAGTTTGGTTTGGTTGGTTTATGGTGTTTAATGCCACTTTCAACAATATTTCAGTTTTATCGTATATTGATGGAGGAAACCAGAGTTACCTGGGGAAAACCATTGACCTGTCGCAAGTCACTGACAAACTTTATCACATAATGTTGTATCGAGTACACCTCGCCATGAACGGGGATCGAACTCACAACTTTAGTGGGGATTGGCACTGATTGCACAAGTAGTTGTAAATCCAACTATCATACGATCACAACCATGACAGCCCCTACATTGTACTAAAAGTTTACAGACAGACGAATGTTTGATACCATGTGATGACAATAATTTGCTTAATTTTACACACATTACTGAGCAATAATAGATGTGTGAAAAAGGTGTGGATCATTATATTTAGAAAATGGATTTTAAAACTGGTTAGTAATTTAAACTCTTTTCTAATTTAAAAACTTCTACAAACTGACAACAAATTAGACAGTTTTCAAGATAAAATTGATAGCAAATAGCATTTTTGTATGACCAACCTGTCAACAATTATTGAATTCAGGGGTTGAAAATTCCTCAAGTCCGACGCCCAGGACTAGAAAATTGAAACTTCGGGCTTGCCGTTTTTCCATGGAAAAAGACCGTCTGGCATGCCTTTAATAAAATAAAAACTTCATTTTTTGCTAAGCATCTTGTTTTCAATTCAAATCACATGCAAGTTTTTGTCAATCGTCTCCTTTCAGTGTAAATAAGTACTAAAAACCTATTTTAAGAACGGTAATACAAATCCTGGACGGATCGCTATTCCTCATGAATATTAATGAGTTCCGAATAACCTATGCACTTCCCACATACCTATGTAAAGTCAAGCGTCGGAATAACATTGATCAATCGTATGTTTATATTGACAACTTTTGAGGAAAATGTTGTTGCTTAATTTTAATTCTACAGTTAAAAAAGCGGAAAAACGGAAAGCGAACGACGAGCCAACTGATCCTGAAACTCCCAGAAATAAAGATCTTAAGTATGATAGGGAGAAGCGAACGACAACATTTCAAAACTCGTGGATAGATAAATTTTCTTGGGTCGTCTTTGACGAGAATGCTCAGGAAATGTACTGCAAGTATGCATACTGTAGAAAATTTCCACATTTGTCAGATAGTAAAGATGCCCCTACTCGGGGAACTAAAAATTTACGCATTGATGGACTTAAGTTACACGATAAACACCAGGAGCACTTGTTATGTGTCAAGCATTGGTTTAAGGAACTTGATGATCAGGCCTTTGCTGACACCCCAATAGGCCAGTCATTATTGAAATTAGATGAAAGTCAGAGAAAATGTCTTGAAAGTTTGTTTAATACTGCCTACGGTGTTGTCAAAGCTGGAAAACCATTTTCAGATTATGAATTGATATATGAAATACAAGTTAAAAATGAACTTGACCTGGGTGAAAACTATAGAAATATTAATGGTTGTAAAACTTTTGCTGCATCAATTGCACAAATTACTAGATATACATTGTATTAATGACTAAAAATATTGTAATTGAACAATCGATAGTTGTAAATTACTTTATTTGTTGAATATTATACATAAATCCTTGCACTGTGTCTTCTTTACTGCAAAATATTAATATGCAAAATAAAATTTCAAATTTTATCCTACAAATTGGGACTTGGCAAATCACAGACCGGACTTGGGTTAAAAAAGTTTAAAAAGCCCTGGGCTTGGGCGTGCCCAAAAAAATTTTCAACCCCTGATTGATATATATCAGTAAAATAGCAGATATCTCACTAGACAATTTTTTTTTAAAGGGATCAGGTTTACTTGTTCATTTACCCAAGAGATATACAAAAGTGGAGTGATTAGTAGGACAAACTAAAGGTGATCAGTTTAGCTTTACTGGCATTGAAAAGTTCCATTTAACATACAAGTGTGATAACTAGCTGCTCCCACGATAAAAAACAACAACATCCATTTTATTTAATTTACAAGTATGATAACTAGCTGCTCCCACGATAAAAAACAACAACATCCATTTTATTTAATTTACAAGTGTGATAACTAGCTGCTCCCACGATAAAAAACAACAACATCCATTTTATTTTATTTACAAGTGTAACAGCCTAGTTTCAAACCCTCGCTGCTCTCATTTTGGTTTCATTAAAATATAATTATTTCAATGCTTACCCTGAACTATAACACTGAGTGTTGTGGTTGTACTTTGTCCTGTGTCTACACTGTTACTAGCAAAACATGTGTAAGTTCCTGCATCACTGGATGAAGCACTGAAGATCGTCAGTGACGGAACTGAGGAAGTACTACCACTGTATTTGTTGGTGTTGGTATTGGAGTTTATGGTTGTTACTGAACCACCAATATTTCTCTGCCATTGTAGACTAGTTATAGGTAGACTGGAGGACACACTACAGACAAGCATTACTGAACTACCACTGTTTACATTATAAAATGATTGCTGAATCTGAACAGTGGGTATAGCTAAAACAGAAGATTACTTTACAATAGAAAGACATGTTAAAAGGATTAAAAGATATAGCATTGTGTGATCACAGTTAAAATGGTACATATTAAAGTCTGATTGAAGTCACTGCAAAATCCAACAAGTTTTGTGTTCATTACAGTTGTAACTGTTAAGATGCTAATGTGAGCTAAAATTCAGATGTAGATTGCAGGAAAATAGATCTTTTTGCACATTCAATATGATTCTAAAATTTTATGCTAAATAATACGTTTTCATGGGAGTTATTTCCCTTACAACTTATGATACCCATACTAGCTAAAGTAACTGAAAGGACAAAAAAAAATTCTTATAATTTGTAGAAATTTGAACCTTTTAAAAAAAATCAAAAAGATAATTTTATAGTAAATAAAAAAATCACAAATTGTTGTTACAACATTAAAATTGTGTACAGATTATGGGAAAATATATGTAATTTCCATTGAACATTGCATAGAAAGTAGCAATTCTGTAGGATCATGACGTTCATGACGTTACATCTGCCACAAGGTTAATTTCACGAATTGTTATATTTATAAAGCAATAAATTTCAGTGTTTTACTTGTTCAAACATGATATACAAGACACAAGTATAAAGCTTACNAATAACAAATTTAGTAGAGGACCTCCCAATGAACATTTCTGCCAAATTTGGTCCAAATCAGTTCAGTGGTTTCAAAGAAGAAGAAGAAAGTATAAAAAGTTTACAGACACGGATGATGCCGACGGACGCAAAGTGATGACAAAAGCTCACATGACCCTTTGGGTCAGGTGAGCTAAAAATCACAAATTATTGTTACAACATTAAAATTGTGTACAGATTATGGGAAAATATATGTAATTTTCATTGAACATTGCATAGAAAGTAGCAATTCTGTAGGATCATGACGTTCATGACGTTACACCTGCCACAAGGTTAATTTCACGAATTGTTATATTTATAAAGCAATAAATTTCAGTGTTTTACTTGTTCAAACATGATATACAAGACACAAGTATAAAGCTTACATACAAATATATTGCTTTGTTTTATTATATTTGAATTTAGTTTAACAGATTCCAGATATTTATTATTTATTAATCGGTCATTTTTCCTGCACGTCTTTTTTTCAGCGCGTTGTTTTCGTAAACGGACTATATTTTACCTTCCCGGTGCTACGTACAGCCAACAAACACCTTCTAGCTTTTTCAGCAGACATGAAGCTTGGATCAAGAAGATAAAATATGGAAATGCTCATGTAAAAAATCCTTTATTTTCTTGAAACAAATTACATTTTTCTCAAATGAAATAATATTTCATGTATTTTTTTACAGAATTTCACATTGAGCATTACATATGTTGTACCTGTGCATCTTGTCCAGATGTTGTCAAAATTTTGAAAAGGTCCGTCTTGTATTGACAAAGCGCCGCCCTTTTAACAGAATATAGTTCGCTGCAAATGAACACAAATCGACGTACAAAAATACCTACAACGTCAACGTGTAACTTTACCCATTATATACCCTATTCCCATTACTCAAAGTTGAATATTTCTGTCGTTATTAATTCCCAGTGTGGTAAAAAATGTTGCCGAGTGATGATACAATTGACCAACATGGAATTTGATCTTAATTAGGTTCAGGAAATTATTATTTCTAACATTTAAAATACAAATTTCCTAAAAATTATCCCTGCCGTGAACGGCAAATTATCTTGAATAGACATGTAATAATATTTCATATACTTCCTTAAAACATCTCATGTACAAAATCAGCTACTATGGTATAAACTGCAACGCTTTTCACTGGATAAAAGACTTTCTTACAGACAGAACACAAACGGTTATCCTAGAGGGAGAAACATCTAACAAAATACCTGTAACATCTGGTGTCCCTCAATGAACAGTACTTGGACCTATATTATTTCTCATATTCATAAACGATCTAGCAGAATACATCCAACACAGCACTCTCTGTTTATTTGCAGACGACAGCATCATATACAAACAAATAAAAAACAAAGAAGATGCAATAAAACTCCAACAAGATCTTGATGCTGCAGGTAAATGGGAACAAGACTGGCTCATGCACTTCCACCAAGACAAATGTATAGTATTAAGTGTAACACAAAAGCAGAAAACAATCTCGCATACATATCAATTGCATGGGTACACACTATAGAAAGTTGACTCTGCATAATATTTAGGCATTACCATTCAGAATAACTTAGTGGGACAAACATATCAACACCATGACAGCTAAAGCTAATCAATCAGTCACTAGGATTCATTAAAAGAAATTTAAAAGTACATTCACCAGCCATCAAAGAACATGCATTCAAAGCTTTAGTCCGACTGAAATTGGAATATTGTAACACCATTTGGGACCCACACACACAACAGCAAAAACTTCAAATTGAAAAAATTCAACGGAGAGCGGCCCACTATGTCAGTAACAGGTACCACAATACAAGTTCTGTAACAGATATGATGTCTGACTTGAATTGGGCCCCACTTGAGGTGCACCGCATAAGGTACAGACTCGTATTCCTTTACAAAGTCATACACCACTTAGTTGCCATACCATATTCAAACCTATTAATTCCAGTTGACACCAGAACCAGACACACAAATCCAAATTCATTCAGGCACATACAGACATCAAAAGACTGCTACAAATACTCATTCTTCTATCACACTTTGGAATCATCTGCCTACAACATTTACCACTGCAGACACAGTTGACGGTTTCAACAGCATGATCCCAGTATCTGCCTGGATTCCAATTTTCACACCATAATCACTCATACTCATAGTAGTTATCAAATGTATATAGTTTTAACCTTTGATTCATTGTTTATTGTATATATGTTATAACTTTATGTATTAACTAAATTTAATACGGCGCTCGGCCAATAATCTTCAGTAGTGAAGGACGGCTGGAAATGTAAAGAAGAAGAAGAAAACAATTTCACGTTGAGCATTACATATTTTGTACCTGTGCACTTTCTCGAGACGTTGTCAACATTTGGAAAAGGTTCATCTCGTATTGAGAGAGCGCCGATTTTTTAACTGACCATAGTACGCTCGCAAAATGACACAAATCGACGTCCAAAAATACCTACAACGTCGACATGTAACTATACCCGTAATACCCCATTTCCATTTCACAAAGTTGAATATTTCTGTTGTTATTAATTCCCAGTGTGGTAAAATATGTTGCCGAGTGACGATACAATTGACCCAACATGGAATTTGATTTTAATTAGGTTCAGGAAATTATTATTTCTAACATTATAAATACAAATTGCCTATAAATTATCCCTGCCGTAAACAGCAAATTATCTTGAATAGACATGTAATAATTTCATGTACTTCTTTACACAATTTCAAAAATGATCGTTGGAATATTGATAATCAAATCAAATAAAGACTCTGAAGAATTACCAGCATAGCATTTACATTATAGGTGCTAAGTTTCTCCCACGCCGTCTCCCTGTATATCGAATCCAAATTTGTATAGCCATACTTTAAACATATTTCATTGTCAAGTAAGGATCAGACACAAGTTATAAACTTACGAGGTCTTCTCGTGTATAGCCATATTAGTCTTGTAACAATACGAACCGCCTTTGTACCTGAAGTAACCTCACGTGTTGCTGCTGAGGGTAACCTTGAGTACGGCGGTACCACTGGAGTTTTATAAACACCCCCATTCAGGGTTCGAAATTACTTTAGGTCCGATAGCCCGAGGCTAGAAGAATTGCACTCGGTCTAGGCCAAGTTGTTTTATCATAGACCGTGTGTCTAGGTGATTTACGACTATCAATTTCCTGAAAGTGTGTTCCGTGCGGACATCGTTTTCTATCTTTTGTAAAATCCTTGGTCATGTCGGCACTTGAAATAAACTACTCTTTTCTCCGTTATATGTAAGAATCTATATGACTATGAGGTCTTGTGATAGGTGTAAAAAATTTGGGAAAGACGACCCAGACAGTAAATGTCAATGGCAAAATAAAAATTCAGAAAACAAAATTATTTAAATTGTTAACATTTCTCAATCTTTAAAACAAAAACAAAAAAACTTTTTTGACACAATATATGCACATCTCATACATTCAAAGCATACTGAGAATGCAGGATTTTGCATGTAATTATTAAAAAATTTCTTGGGGGTAGGGGGTGGGGGAATGCACCCAAACCCCTCACCGCAAATACTGGTCTAGACTTTTTCCTTCAGGGCTAGAATAAATTAAATCAGTCTAGCCCTGCAGTCTAGACATCAATTTCTATTAAATTCTATCCCTGCCATTTAAATAGTTCATCGTCATCAAAATCATACCCATTCGAAGTACGAAAATACCCATTCATATAGGTGTGGTCGTGATCGTGTGGTGGTTGGATTTACAACTAGCTATGCAATCGGTGACTATCACAAGAGATGTACAACATTATGTGATAAAGTTTGTCTGTTACTTGCGCAGGCCGGTGGTTTTCTCCTGGTACTCCGGTTTCCTACACCAATAAAACTGACTGCCACGATATAACTGAAATATTGTTGAAAGTGGCATTAAAACCAAAAAAAAAATAAAAGGCCGTTGGCCACTTGTCCCCTAATGCCAAGGTTATATCGTAAGATTAAATTTTGAAACTACTGTAAACTAGAGGGTCAGGTGAACCTGTATCACTCATAATTCTGGAAGGGGACCATCCAAGGACCATTTTGAAGTAAAAAAGGGGAGTAACTCTGGTAAGATTTGTCGAAAAATTATCGCTATCGCACTTGACCTAGATATTCATGAGATACACTTACATACCAAACCTAGTTTCAATCTGACTATTTGTTCCCATTAGTTATCATCTGAAAACCAAATATTTAGCAATTTTGAGGTATAAAAAGGGGCACAACTCTAGTAAAAATTGTCGAAAAATTGTCATTATCGAACTTGACCTAGATATTCATAAGATACACTTACATGCCACACCTAGCTTCAATTTGATTTTTCATTCACAAGTTATCATCTGGAAACCAATTCGGGACACACAGACAAAGTATAAAAAGGGATGTAACTCTGGTAAGATTTGTCGAAAAATGATCGCTATCGAACTTGACCTAGATATTAATGAGATACATACCAAACCTAGTTTCAATCTGATTAATTGTTCCGAAGTTATCATCTGGAAACCAAATATTTAGCAATTTTGAGGTATAAAAAGGGTCACAACTCTAGTAAAAATAGTCTAAAAATTGTCATTATCGAACTTGACCTAGTTCTTCATAAGATACACTTACATACCACACCTAGCTTCAATCTGACTTTTCATTCACAAGTTATCATCTGGAAACCAAGCACACGGACGGACGAATGACACCCATTTCTATAGTCCCCTTCGACAAAGCGTCGGGGGACAAAAATTCATAAGGATCCATTAACTAGAAACCATGCCGTCGACAGCACCATTGTATATAAAAACTGGTTTAGGCAAAAGAAATATAATAACCTACCTGTTCTAGGGAACAACAAATTCCACTGAGGTTGCGTGATACGTTTCTTTGTCTTAAGGTCAGTAAGAATACCAACGTTTCTTTTCAATGTTCCCTGCAGACAATTGGGATGAAACTCTTTGTCAAACTGTACTCGTACAGCCCGTGGGGAAACTCGTAACACTACCATAGCTATCTTTATGTAGTTTGATTCATATCTTGATGTTGTTGCCTCTGCCATTCTGCAAGAACAAAACAAAACATATAGTTTGTTGACCCAAACCTTCCCCTCTTACTCTTAGTGATACAAAAATGCAGTCATGCTAATGTTTTCTACATGTACTGGGTACTAGGTAGGTTCCCATGGCTCAAACTCACAGAACTGTTAACCCCTCCCCAGGTGGTGGTTAGAGGATGCCCTCTTGATGGGGGAGGGGGTTGTCAGGTTATAATATCAACAAGGGCTAATGTTTTCTATATGTACTGGGTACTAGGTAGGTTCCCATGGCTCAAACTCACAGAACTGTTAACCCCTCCCCAGGTGGTGGTTAGAGGGTGCCCTCTTGATGGGGGAGGGGGTTGTCAGCTTATAATATCAAAAATCTAACTGTGGATCATAGTGGGTTGTATGTTTGAAGAGTTTCAGGTCCCTGCACTGTGAAGACCTCTTTTGTAGATTTCAGAGAAGAGTATGCACATTGTAACCGCTACAAAAGATCACATTTTCATCCCTATTCAACTCTCCATAATTTTCCAGTGGCAGTAAATTGTCGCTATCCAGGTTGGTCCACATCATCCTGAATATAGCTGAAATACTGCTTACTGGATGATAAGCAATACAATTCAATTTATACAATATTCCAGGGCTTGTGGTTTCTATCATGATTTCATTGATAAAGGGTTGCTATTACCAAGAAAGCTTCTGAACCAAGGGTTCCTATTGGTTAAGTTGAAGTCATCACTTTGGAAGTTTTACAGTCGCCACCATGACTCAGAGATGCAGCTAATCGTCGGCCCTGTCGGACCTATAGCTAGGAGGCAGAATTTTAGAGGGTCTGGCAAATGACGTCTTTGTGTCAGACTTAATGACCGGCAAACATTTTTACTGCTTGGGGCTGTCAAAAATTAAATTTCTGTCGGTCCTGGTTACCTCTTAGACCCCTAAACGAAGGATCTTTGATTATCGTTAATAAAGTCAAAAGTCGTAAACAAATCAGTAAAAATTTCTGTTCCTTTCTGTTTATGGTAAATTTCGGGAACCAGTTCCCATTCTGGATTTTATTTCGTAACCTATCGGTAATCGTTGTAAATTGTAATTTGATAATTTCCGTTATGGCTGCATGGCCAATTAAGTTTACGGAGGGGTCTAAATCTAGGAGAAAAAAAATCGAGAAAGCATCAGAGATGCAACAGCCGAGTTGCAAGTCAAAATCATTTGGTCTTGTGATCATAAATATATATGGTTTAGGGGTGGGGATCTCAACCATTAAAAAGTTCACTTCAGGTAGGGGGTGGGGCATGACCGTGGGGCCTGAGCTATAATGCATTTAATTTGCCTAGTCACCCTGATCATAAATATATATGGTTTAGGGTGGGGATCTCGGTCACATTTTTAAAACAGATTCCCCAGCGGGGTGGGGCTGAGCCCCGGGGATAAAAAAAAGCTGAATGCACAACTTCACATTGGCATCTCCACCCATACCACATATTAAGTTTCTATCTTATGTAGTTTCAGAGAAATGTGTAATTCTCAAAATATGTACTTTTTCTATAAAAAAAAACCATGATTTTACAAGAAAAAAACAATAGATTAATCTGAATTTCGAAGTCGCTCTACATAATAGTGTAATAATGCTTCCAACCAAAAATTATGTTGATCGACCAAAAACTAAGAGCGCTATCGCGTTAACGAAGATAATTCTCAAAATATGTACTTTTTCTATAAAAAACCATGATTTTACCAGAAAAAAACAATAGATTAATCTGAATTTCGAACTCGCTCTAAATAATAGTGTAATAATGCTTCCTACCAAAAATTACATTGATCGGACAAAAACTAAGAGTGCTATCGCGTTAACCAGGGGTGTGGAAATACTGAAATATTCTACTTGTCCCCGCGCAAGTTATCTGAAAAAAGTTACTTGTCCGGACAAAATCCTACTTGTCCTGTTTTTTTATATAAACATTTGATACTTGCAAACACAGTTGCTAACTAAATTGAACTTGTTTATATTGTCTATTACATCAATGCGTAAAATTTGAAATATAGTTTTAATAAAGTTAACAAAAACATCCCTGCCTAATTATATAAGTGATCACTGCCCAAATGAAGACCATTTTAAATTTGAATTTCAGATAGGAATGTCCAGTCAGAGAATAGCCGGTTGTTTTTAGATACAGAATATGCTGTATTGAAAAAAATTCTCATATCAATCAAGTTCGATTAACCTTGGCAATGGCATTATCCATCAAACCGTTTTAGTTGTGTTCATGTGCATGGGAATATAAGACATAAGTATCCATTCTGTCCATGATTTTGCCAATAACCATTAATGATTTCCGGTCAGCAAAATCAAAATATTTCCAGTAGATATTGCAATATGAGACAATATCAGAATCCAGCAGCAACCATGAGAAATCGGCTAGCCACTTTGACTGAAGAGTTCGTTGCCACTGTTGGTGTTTTCCCTCAAATTGTGTGTAATTTTCCGCTAGAGTTTTGCGTTTGTTAACTTTCTCATTGTGACCAGAACCTTTCTCAGTCTTTTTTATTATTAAATATTTATCCATTGTAACGACTGCAATCCGATTTGTATTATACAATGTATGTTCACGGATGTTAGGCCCTTTTTTTCTTATGAAAAGCCATGACAAGCAAGGAAACGTCGCATTCGGAACATCAATAAAAACCTGTTACACGGTCCCGGTTTTTGTTAAGTAAATGCAGAACAATTATCATTGCAATCGGGTCGTAATACTTAACTTAGAACTTGTACAATTCTGGTTATTTTTAGCTGCTTTCGGAACACCACTGACGCGATCGTTTCCAATAAAAAAACACATAAAACATTTATCTATATAACCGTCAATATTTTATGACATAATATCATTTGAGAAATTGTCTTCCCAGAATACTCTAATAAGAAAATATTTTTATTTGTTGCTCTTTACTTGTCCCCGGACAAGCTAGCCAGGAAAATCTACTTGTCCGGCAGGTTCTATGTACGAGTCGGATGTGTCGGGCATGGCAATTCCACACCCCTGTTAACGAAGATAATTCTCAAAATATGTACTTTTTCTATAAAAGACCATGATTTTACAAGAAAAAAACAATAGATTAATCTGAATTTCGAACTCGCTCTAAATAATAGTGTAATAATGCTTCCTACCAAAAATTACATTGATCGGACAAAAACTAAGAGTGCTATCGCGTTAACCAGGGGTGTGGAAATACTGAAATATTCTACTTGTCCCCGCGCAAGTTATCTGAAAAAAGTTACTTGTCCGGACAAAATCCTACTTGTCCTGTTTTTTTATATAAACATTTGATACTTGCAAACACAGTTGCTAACTAAATTGAACTTGTTTATATTGTCTATTACATCAATGCGTAAAATTTGAAATATAGTTTTAATAAAGTTAACAAAAACATCCCTGCCTAATTATATAAGTGATCACTGCCCAAATGAAGACCATTTTAAATTTGAATTTCAGATAGGAATGTCCAGTCAGAGAATAGCCGGTTGTTTTTAGATACAGAATATGCTGTATTGAAAAAAATTCTCATATCAATCAAGTTCGATTAACCTTGGCAATGGCATTATCCATCAAACCGTTTTAGTTGTGTTCATGTGCATGGGAATATAAGACATAAGTATCCATTCTGTCCATGATTTTGCCAATAACCATTAATGATTTCCGGTCAGCAAAATCAAAATATTTCCAGTAGATATTGCAATATGAGACAATATCAGAATCCAGCAGCAACCATGAGAAATCGGCTAGCCACTTTGACTGAAGAGTTCGTTGCCACTGTTGGTGTTTTCCCTCAAATTGTGTGTAATTTTCCGCTAGAGTTTTGCGTTTGTTAACTTTCTCATTGTGACCAGAACCTTTCTCAGTCTTTTTTATTATTAAATATTTATCCATTGT
>MJUT01056774.1:21417-45713 GCA_002080005.1 Gigantidas platifrons
TATCCGCTAGTTTGACTCCCCTACCTATCCACTAGTTTGACTACTCTACATATCCACTAGTTTGACCACTACTTCCATCTGCTAGTTTGACTACTCTACCTATCCACTAGTGTGACTACTCTACCTATCCACTAGTTTGACTGCCTTACCTCTCCACTAGTTTGACTACTCCACCTATCCACTAGTTTGACTACTCTACCTATCCACTAGTTTGACTACCCTACCTACCCACTAGTTTGATTACCATACATATCCACTATTTTCACTGCGCTACCTATCCACTAGTTCGACTGCCTTACCTTTCCACTAGTTTGACTACTCTACCTTTCTACTAGTTTGACTACTCTTTCTATCCGCTAGTTTGACTGCCCTACCTATCCAGTAGTTTGACTACTCTACCTATCCACTAGTTTGACTACCCTTTCTATCCGCTAGTTTGACTACCCTACATATCCACTAGTTTAACTACTCTACCTATCCACTAGTTTGACTACTCTACCTATGCACTAGTTTGACTTCCTTACCTTTCCACTAGTTTGACTACTCTACCTATCCACTAGTTTGACTACTCTTTCTATCCGCTAGTTTGACTACCCTACCTATCCACTAGTTTTACTACTCTACCTATCCACTAGTTTGACTACCCTTTCTATCAGCTAGTTTGACTACTCTACCTATCCACTAGTGTGATTACTCTACCTATGCACTAGTTTGACTGCCTTACCTTTCCACTAGTTTGACTACTCCACCTATCCACTAGTTTGACTACTCTACCTATCCACTAGTTTGACTACCCTACCTATCCACTAGTTTGACTACTCTACCTATCCACTAGTTTGACTATCCTACCTACCCACTAGTTTGATTACCCTACATATCCACTAGTTTGACTACGTTACTTATCCACTAGTTTGACTACTTTTCCTATCCACTAGTATGACTAACCTCCCTATCCACTAGTGTGACTGACCTCCCTTTCCTTTTAGTTTGACTGCTCTACCTATCCACTAGTTTGACTACACTTCCTATCCGCTAGTTTGACTACCCTACCTATCCACTAGTTTGACTACTCTACCTATGCACTAGTTTAACCACTCTACCTATGTACTAGTTTGACTGCCTTACCTTTCCAATAGTTTGACTACTCTACCTATCCACTAGTTTGACTACTCTTTCTATTCGCTAGTTTGACTCCCCTACCTATCCACTAGTTTGACTACTCTACATATCCACTAGTTTGACTACTCTACCTATCCACTAGTTTGACTACCCTTTCTATCTGCTAGTTTGACTACTCTACCTATCCACTAGTGTGACTACTCTACCTATGAACTAGTTTGACTGCCTTACCTCTCCACTAGTTTGACTACTCCACCTATCCACTAGTTTGACTACTCTACCTATCCACTAGTTTGACTACCCTACCTACCCACTAGTTTGATTACCATACATATTCACTAGTTTGACTGCGCTACCTATCCACTAGTTCGACTGCCTTACATATCTACTAGTTTGACTACCCTACCTATCCACCAGTTTGACTACCTTACATATCCACTAGTTTGACTACCTTATCTATCCACTAGTTTGACTACCCTAACTATCAACTAGTTTGACTACACTTCCTATCTACTAGTTTGACTACCCTACCTATCCACTAGTTTGACTATTATTTCTATACACTAGTTTGACTAACCTCCCTATCCACTGGTTTGACTGACTTCCCTATCCACTAATTTGAATAATCTCCCTATCCACTAGTTTAACTTTCCTTCATTTCCACTAATTTGACTACCTTATCTATGCACTATTTTAATTACCATTCGCACTCATCCACACGTTTGAATATCCCACCCATTCATCCACAATTTTGACTATCCACTCATCAACAAGTTTGACTATCATATCCTCTAGGTTGACTTTCCTACATATCCTCTAGTTTGACTATCCCAACCAACCACCAGTTTTACTATCTCACCCAACCACTGGTTTGACTATCCTACTCATCCACAAGTTTGACTGTCCCACTCATCCACATATTTTACTATCCCACTCATCCACAAATTTGACTACCTTACCTATCCACTATTTTAATTACCATACCTATCCACAAGTTTGACTATTCCACTCATCCACACATTTGACTACCTTACCTATCCACTATTTTAATTATCATACCACAAGTTTGACTATTCAACTCATCCACAAGTTTAACTTTCCCACTCATCCACACGTTTGACTATCTCACTCATCCACATGTTTGACTATCTCACTCATCCACATGTTTGACTATCCCACTCATCCACAAGTTTGATTAGCCTATCCTCTAGTTTGACTCTTCTACCTATCATCTTGACCGTGACCACATGCCTATCTACTAGTTTGAATACCTTAACTATCCACTATTTTAATAACATTCCTATCCACCAGTTTGGCTATCCCATCCAACCACCAGTTTGACTATCCCTCCTATCCACAAGTTTGACTGTCCTACTTTTCTTCTATATTGACTAACCTCCTTAACCACAATCAAGACTAGATAACTATCCACTAGTTTGACTACCTCACCCATCCACAAGTTTGACTGTCCTACCTATCCACTAGTTTGACTACTTTACCTATCATTTGCTTTGTTATAATATCCAACCGATGTGATTACTAAGTTACATGTAGTACACATTAAAGAAAACTGGATCGCATCAAGTAAAACATACGACACATAATCTGCTATAAATTAAGTGGTCGTAATCGTATGGAAGTTGGAGTTACAACTGTCTATGCAATCATTGCCTATCAACACTAGCGTTGTGAGCTCAAATCTCGCTTATGACGAGGTGTACTCAATACCACATTATGTGTTAAAGTTTGTCATTGTCTTACGACAGGCCGGTGATTTTCTCCTGGTACTCTAGTTTCCTTCATCCATAAAACTGAGGATATAACTGGAATATTGTTAAAAGTGGCGTTAAACATTATAGCCCAACCTGATCAATTAAAATATACGTCATATTATACATTATATATCAATACTGTGTTTCACTAACATAGAACATTTATATATATAGATAATACAGTATGATCCTCTTTACGTTTCAGTGAGATTATGGACTACATCAAGAATGTTTAAGAAGACGTGTGTAGGTGTCTGGAATAGTGGAAGGAACCCGGATTTTAAGTGAAAATTAACCTAAATAAGATGTAAAATATAAAATATATTGTAATATAAAAACTGTTACTGACAATTAATTAACAATTACTGATTTAATATTATATATCTATGTAGTGTTATTTATTATTTTCTTTATCCATTCGACCTTTGACCTTGTCTGTGTACATACTGTGAATCAGGCGGGTGTATTTTATGATAGCTGAGAGAATGTCAGATGATACGATACTGACAATGTTCAAGATTAGAAAGAGATCAAATAAATAAATACCTATAATAATCACCTGTAACATAAGTTTATATAACAAAGTAAAAGTCAGAAACTGTAAATTACCTAACCTGTATTTATTTTATGGTATTAGTCAAATGTTCTAATCGAATACATAATACTGAGTCCGAGCAAACCAGCATTGACTCATGCTTCTTTGCACAACAAATACCCATGTCATCAGTCTTTAGTTCGACCGGTGCTGGAATCCAGATCGACAGCAGATTACCATAACATCACCTATATTGGTCACAAATGGAGTCTGTGCATTGTCATGTCCTTTTAAGAGTTGATATAAAAAGAATGGTTCCGTATTTTGAAACAACAATTTAAATATGGAATACATTTGTATTGTAGTTATAAATCTACAGTGAATTTTACGAAAAGAAAAATGAATTGTCTACAAATATAAAATATATTGTAATATAAACATTTTACTGATCATTAATTAACAGATACTAATGTAATATCTATGTAGTGTTATTTGCTTGTTTTCTGCATCCATTCGACCTTTGACCTTGTCTGTTTACTGAATGTGAACCAGACGCTGTATTTTATGAGAGCTGGGAGAATGTCAGATAATGTCATTAGTCTTTAGTTCGACCGGTGCTCGAATTCAGATCGACAGCGCTCGCCTATCATAACATCACCTATATGGGTCACCAATGGAGACTGTGCATTGCCTGTACCTTTTAAGAGTTGATATAAAAAGAATGGTTTTGTATTTTGAAACATCAATTTAAATATTGAATACATTTGTAAAATCGTTTTAATTCTACAGCGAATTTTAAGAAAAGTACAGTGAGTTGTCTGCAATGCAAAATTTTGTGTCTGAAATATATTTTGAGAATTACTATTACTACAAACAGAAGATTTTTCGTAACAATTAACTAACTTTCGAAGTGATGACTTCAACTTAACCACTTGTAACCGTTGTTTCGGGAGCTTCCTTGTTAGCAGTAAAGTTCTTACAAGGGCATCGTTATAGAAATCAAAAGCTCTGGAATATCATATTAAATAAGAGAGATATATTCCAAAAAGCAATATCAGACTTAAACATTTATAATTTGGGTACAATATTTTTGACAAATAATACTTTCACCTTTATTAATCCTATTATGTATCAGAACAAAGAACAAAGACAATTTATGTTTATTTGTTATTTTAACAATTGATTTACAATTTATAAATCTTATCATGTATCTGAACAAAAGACAAAGAACAATGATGTTTATCTGTTATTTAAAAACGAATGTCAAAGAAAAATGAAGTAGAATAAAATACTAGGAATGGATTCATTGTTAAATAATATATTGATTGTGATAGTGATAACATTGTAAGTTATAGTGTGTATTGTAATTATATAATAAAGCTTTATATGTAATTATAATTTTGAACATTTCCCTGGATAGTCAATACAGAATTTCACAGGGATACTTCAAAGGGACTTGGACTTTGATGTAGAATTGCAACAAGATATATAGAATATATAAAATATGTGATGTTGGTGTTAGAAGAATATTCCATATGTAGGCTCTGGTAGAATTGTGTTACATATAAAAAACAATACCAGTCAATCAATCAATCAATCAATCAATCATATAAATTAAAAATTTACAATAGGAAAATTTAAATCATCTCTTTTGCTGAACACTTCCGTTTTAACCGACCCTCGCCGTCAAATAACAGGTGTATGTCAAGAAAAGAAGCAGACCAAGCTGTAAGTGTGGTACCATTTATTTCAAGCTCAATGGGATAAATGCGGTCAGCATAATCACTAAACTGTGAATCACTTAGTAAAATAACATATATCGGAACGTTAAATTAAACGATTTGGCTAGATTCTCCTTGTTTTTCTTTTCAACCCCCTGAATGAAGTCATCCTCGTATGTGTCATGTGACGACCCATCTATTTGACCACTTTGCATATCATGAACACCACTGATTATTGTTTGAAAACTATCAATAAATATTGACCAAGTATAATAAACAGGCCGTTTTGAGTCTTCACGCCAGTAGTGCATCACATCATTGGTCTTCTATTTGGAAATGAAACCCCTTTAAGACAGGAGCGTTCTCACAAAGGTGTATTTATTTCTCTGTTGCTGTACAGATACAGTATGTGACTGTTTCAACATATTACCAAATAAAAGTAAGCATAGTTTACAGACCTAGATACCTCAGGGAGGAGAACCTTAGTCCCGAAACACTGATTACTGGGCGGGTGATACCATAGGAAACTAATAGTCCACCAGCAGTGGTATCAACCCATTGATAGATTAGTAATAAAAACGTAGATATCAAATTGAGTGCGTACGTTGCATTCCTGGAATAACCTTCATTAGGTACGGCTAAAATAGAAAGATTGGAAAACCAAACAAGTCTAAAATCTTTGGGAACATCATAGCCAAAGGGCATAACCTTCATTAGGTACGACTAAAATAGAAAGATTGGAAAACCAAACAAGTCTAAAAAAAATTGGGAGCTCCATAGCCAAAGGGCATAACCAATCAAAATCAGCTAAGGTTGTCTATGTCTGAGGGAGGAAGCATGTAGCATTGATGTGTTTTGATAATTAATACATTATCTAGAAACTGCACATTTTGAGCACACCGCTTTTTACTGGCGTACCTTAGTCAATCCGGAAAGTGACCGGTCTTGTATTTATATTGTGACTTATAATATTTCGTTTGTACTTGAAGGCCCGGGTGACTCAATGAGTTAGGTAGTTGGATTACTTACAACTCATCCAAGCCTATCACCAATACGGCGTGGGTTCGTCCCCGCCTTTGTAAATTACAAAAAGGTGCACTCGACTCGCAGCCGCAGGTAATAGCTTTCCAGTTGTTTGCCCATGGTCGATGGTTCTCTCCGGGTACTCCGGTTTCTTCCACCACTAAAACTGGTCGCCATGATATAGCTGAAATATTGCTGAAAGTGACGTTGAAACACAAAAAATTAATCAATCCATAAATCATTTGTACTTCAGGTGATAGGGCATACATGTGTAATGAACCATGTAATTTACTGAACTGTTTACAAAATTAAAGTTTTATTTTGTAATCTTAATTTGTAAAATGTTGTAAACCTTTACACATAAAAAAATATGGTTATCTTTTAATACAAAATCAAATTATTCTAAGCACACACACGCACACGCACACGCACGCACGCACGAGCGCACGCACACGCATACGCACCCCCACCCCCACGCACCTCCTCCCCCCTCCCACACACACACACGCACACGCACACACACACACAGTGTAAATTTGCAAAAATAAGACTACTTAATAGTATATGAGAAGTTTTATTGAAATTAACGATTACTAATCACATCCATTATTTATTATCAAAACTGAGAATTCTGGCCATATCATATCCATTGTATATAAACATTTTATAGATAACTATATACACATGCCTTACTGAAGTAACATTCAATTGAGTGATTGTTGTTTAACGCCAATTCAGCAATTTTCAGCTATTTCATGGCGAGAACAAGTTAATTGTCAATGAGATGATGATGAGTTCCGCTTTGTGCTAGAACAATACACTGAGTTGGATTTTTATAGTGCTAGCTCACTGAGAACAGTCCGCGGATAGACATGTCGCTCCACTCGCACACATTAATCTGATTCCGAGCCAACCAGTCTTTCTCCTTAATGTTGTGTCTTAGTGGAGAAGCAACACATCAAATCTATAATCTTTGGTTTGACCCTACCAGGGCTCGAATCCACGATCTGCTGCACTCGAGTTGAGCACGCTAACCATTACGCCACCGATACGGTTTAGTAACATTCAAGTTAAGACTCTTGATTTGTTACCTTTCTTTACCAAATCTCTAGATTATTTGTAAATCCTTAAAAGGCTCTACGTCATAACTGTTGTTCTGTAATAACGTTTCAAATACATGTATGTAAACAGTTTTACAATGTGTTTTTAAAATCAATAATCAATATACGTTTATGCTGTGGTGACCTTATCAATTACAGAAATGTCAAGTGTTTAACGACATGTTTACTGCACTGATAATAAAAGTAAGGTCTTTGGTTAATGGTGTGATTTACTGTTTAGTTCCGCATTGTGACGTGCGTTTTGATTTCCTTCGATTCATTTTAACTTCCATTTCATAGGCGGTTTAACTTTCAGTTTATATTATTGGTATTTTATTCTGTATACTGGTGATCAACACGATCTTGTAATAGATGATATTTGTGTAGTTTAACAGTAAAGATACGGATAAGACTGGTAGAACAAGAACAGCTTACCCTTCCGGAGCACCTGTATACTGGTGATCAACACGATCTTGTAATAGATGATATTTGTGTCGTTTAACAGTAAAGAGACGGATGGGACTGGTAGAACAGGAACTGCTTACCCTTCCGGAGCACCTCTATACTGGTGATCAACACGATCTTGTAATAGATGATATTTGTGTCGTTTAACAGTAAAAAGACGGATGGGACTGGTAGAACAGGAACTACTTACCCTCCCGGAACACCTGTATACTGGTGATCAACACGATCTTGTAATAGATGATANCATTCAGATTAAGACTGATGATTTGATACCTTTCCTTACCAAATTTCTAGATTATTTTTAAATCCTTAAAAGGCTCTACGTCATAACTGTTGTTCTGTATATGAACTGGAGTGTTTCTGTAATAACGTTTTAAATACATGTATGTAAACAGTTTTACAATGTGTTTTTAAAATCAATAATCAATATACGTTTATGCTGTGGTGACCTTATCAATTACAGAAATGTCAAGTAAGTGTTTAACGACATGTCTACTGCACTGAAAATAAAAGTAAGGTCTTTGGTTAATGTTGTAATTTACTGTTTAGTTCCGCATTGTGACGTCCGTTCTGATTTCCTTCGATTCATGTTAACTTCAATTCCATAGGCGGTTTAGCTTTCAGTTTATATTATTTGTATTTTATTCTGTATACTGGTAATCAACACGATCTGGAAATAGATGCTATTTGTGTAGTTTAACAGTAAAGATACGGATGGGACTGGTAGAACAGGAACTACTTACCATTCCGGAGCACCTGTATACTGGTGATCAACAGGATCTTGTAATTGATGATATTTGTATCGCTTACCAGTAAAGAAACAGACGGGACTGGTAGAACAGGAACTGCTTACCATTCCGGAGCACCTGTATACTGGTGGTCAACACGAACTTGTAATAGATGATATTCGTGTCGTTTAACAGTAAAAGGACGGATGGGACTGGTAGAACAGGAACTGCTTACCCTTCCGGAGCACCTGTATACTGGTGATCAACACGATCTTGTACTAGATGATATTCGTGTCGCTTACCAGTAAAGAGACAGACGGGACTGGTAGAACAGGAACTGCTTACCATTCCGGAGCACCTGCGTTCATCTCCGATTTTAAACAGGTTGTTTGATGCTCAATCTTTGATTTTCTGTGTTTTGTGTAATTGGACCATTGCTTGTCTTATTGTCATCTTTCTTTAAGGTCATTGCGTTGTCTGTTTATATTGGATTGATGGCTTATGATTATCCCGTTAGTGACTTCAATATTTTCTCGACCCTGACTCTTCTGGGGCTATTTTGAATTTACATGTTTTAACACTTCCTCTGGCAGTAGTGGATCCACGTTTTTCTATGGGTGTGGTCAAAGGGTGCAATAAGTGCTTAATGTACGATCCTGTTAGAAGGGTTCATGGGCATCCCCATTAAATACGGTTTATTATTGCCCCTTCGGTATCTTCAAACTCTTCTTGTATAAAATAAAACGAAATCTAAAAAAAAAACTAATTGAGCAGACCCAGGTAGAATTGCGCACCGCGACTCATATTTTTTTTATTAACTACCAGTCAGGTCCTCGGAACAAGCAGATGTCTAACAGCGTTTGTATATATTTGCAGGTATTTACATTTGTGCTATAAAGTTATAAACGATTCAGTTAGATTTAATGTTTTAATTTATCTATTTAAAAGTTATTGTATTAAAATTCAGTTCATAAGTTTAATACAGCAAGTCCGTAAAACATAGAATTCGTCATGGTCATATTTAGTGGTTTTTTATATTCCTGTCGTCATTGTTTCTACTTTTGAATGAATTTTGTATTTTTCCGAATGTTGTAATAAATGTGTACAGTTGCAGGAGCGGATCCAGGTGAAGGGGGTGTGGGTGGGGGGTGGAGCACCCGGCGCACGCCCCCTTGCAATTGGAAAAAAATATGATTTTTTTTGCGCAAAATCGTTATTTTTCACACGAAATACCCCAAAAATTAACGCGCCGAGCGGAGCGAGGCGCGAATATTTTAAGTGCGCCCCCCCCCTAAATTCAAATCCTGGATCCGCCCCTGAGTTGGGTATTAAATATATTTGCAGTTAAATCTGGTTTTTATTGGTTGGTTTGGTTGGTAGTACCATCACAGTGATTAATTCTACATCTAAATAATATATATGGTATATTTACCTGTGACATATACAAAAATGGAAGCGACATTAAGAATGGTTCAAGAAAACGGAATTATTTAGAATTTCATGAAGGATACTGATATTTTCTATATTCCTTCTGTATCCTTCATGCCATTCTATATAATGCCGTTTAACAACTCTATCCAGAACTCACAATAGCAAGTAAGAAAACTGTAAGATTTCAAAGGGTGATCAGAAGCCGTAAATCGAAGGACAGACAACAAAGGGTGATCAGAAGTCGTAAATCGAAGGACAGACAACAAAGGGTGATCAGAAGCCGTAAATCGAAGGACAAACAACAAAGGGTGATCAGAAGTCGTAAATCGAAGGACAGACAACAAAGGGTGATCAGAAGTCGTAAATCGAAGGACAGACAACAAAGGGTGATCAGAAGTCGTAAATCGAAGGACAGACAACAAAGGGTGATCAGAAGTCGTAAATCGAAGGACAGACAACAAAGGGTGATCAGAAGTCGTAAATCGAAGGACAGACAACAAAGGGTGATCAGAAGTCGTAAATCGAAGGACAGACAATGATTTACAAAACATACATTACATAGAAACCTAAAGATCGATTAACATGAACTCCTCCAAAATCCGGGGGTGAAACCACATGCTAAGGAAGGGTAAGTCATTCAAGTAATAACGACATGCTATGTACAAGTAATCCTGCAATTTTAGCAAATAGGTCGGTAAATATGATTGGCCTTAATTTCAGCTTTTGTCCCTTGTTTTTTGCTCCATGATGCCTTCCAAAATATGGAGCTCCTGTTAGATGGATTCTATTGGAGACATATCATCAGTATTATAAAAATATAGTATAGCATTGATTGTATCATGCTGTGATACATTAATCTTACTGGGTGTCAAAGACAACCTCTATGTCAGCAGATATAGCATGTTCTCTAAAGCAAATGTTTAGTGGTTCAATCAATTCATGGCACTAAGAAAAAAACATACAGGTAAATCGTGTGTGTTTTTAAATAAATTAATTTGAAAGTTCTAGTCTAATTCTAACACTGGTGTGTTGATGTTTCAGTCGTATGTATACATTAATAATACGTTGTCAAAATAATATATTTCCTGATATACACATGTACATAAGATGATTAGTATCACAATCTTCCTGAGTAGCAAAGGGGGGGGAGGCCATTATTACAAAGATTAACGTAGTTTGAGATACGGTAGATTAGTATCACAATCTTCCAGAGTCTCAAAGGGGGTTGGATGGGGGGGCATTATTACAAAGATCGTCGTAGTTTGAGGTACTGTAGTGGAATACAAATGTAGTTTGACTGCTGAATATTCCTTAAATTCAGATGGAATTCCTAGATCACTGAAAGGAGATATATCAACGCACGTCAAATTTGAAACAAGTGCCCCTTCCGTGTCAAGGTATACTGGCATGATTACGACTCCTCATTAGTAGAATATGATGACTTAGGACCCGGAGAAGTGTATCAAACTAAGACCTACCTTACACACCCATGGTCACCCAGAGATTCCAACACTGGGGTGTCACAGCTTATCGACAACAAAGCCGTCTTCTATCCTCGGAAAACCAGACAACCTGAGACAGTATACATCACGTCATCACAAGGTATGTGTTAGTTTTGTCTGTAAGTCGAGTTGGACGAAATGTCCCATTCAGGTTTATTGTGATGACTTACGATTCTCTTGGATTAAGCAGTCATTGTGTATTGTATCAGAGTATTCAACTGTATACGACATTTTATCATTTTGTGGTATTGGGTGATTGTTCCAAATAAACGTAGATACAATGGAGCAGAACTAGTAACCTTTCCGGGGCACCTCGGTACATGCATCTTCCGGTTTTTTATTGCAGTTCGCAATGTTCAATCTTTAGGTTTCTGTGTATTGTTTAATAGATAATTGCTTTGTCCATTTTCTTTAGGACATTGTAGTATCTGTCCTTCTTTGATACGGTTAAATACTTACTCTTTTGTATCTCGATGTAAATAGCATGAACTGAACATGATTTATTCCTACAAAAGAAATGGCAGTAAAGACGAATTGAAATATGTAAATTTTAGTAACAAACATCGCCAGAAATAGATCTAAATATCATGACAAACAGTAAAATAAGTGAAAATCAGTTCGAATTTAAAAACTTGATGGATCTATTAGCACTTGCACAGCATCGAGCTTAGAATAAACACATCTTGTAAAAAGATGTCATGTCATCTTCACGACAAGCATGTTGTTGTCCATGTAGACAAGGCATCTAACATTATCGTTTTTGTATGTAAATCATATCGCATGATTTCAATCGCCCCCCTGTGAACTTTCCATTTATATGTACAACAAAATTGGAATTTGTGGCGATCGAATTAAAAATATGGATCATACATATTTTTTTTATTAATGATTTGCTGTCAAAATGAACTTTTCACATAAGTAGCGTGGGGCCATAACTACAAAGATCATCGCAGTTTGATATACTGTATTGGAATAGTTTGAATATTGAAACAAATTGATAAACATCAATATAATTAAAATTAGATTGGATAAACATCTAATATTCTTTAATATTAGATGGAATTCCTAGATCACTGAAAGGAGATATTTCAACGCACGTCAAATTTGAAAACAAGTGCCCCTTCCATGTCAAGGTATACTGGCATGATTACGATTCCTCATTAGTAGAATACGACGACTTAGGACCCGGAGAAGTGTATCAAAACTAAGACATACGTTACACACCCATGGTCAGCCAGAGATTCCAACACTAGGGTGTCACAGCTAATCGACAACAAAGCCGTCTTCTATCCTCGGAAAACCAGACAAACTGAGACAGTATACATCACTTCATCACAAGGTATGTGTTAGTTTTGTCTGTAAGTAAGTCGAGTTGGACGAAGTGTCCCATTCATGTTTATTTTAGTTATATACTGTGATAACCTACGATTCTCTTGTATCGAACAGTTATTGTGTATTTGTCCTGCAAATAAACGTTAGATAATTTAAAACCTAATGGAAAATAAATGATTGGCAATTCAGAGACACCGACAACAGTGGGTCCGAGACACAGAACACAGAAAACTAAAAAATATGAGTAACACGGACAGCACAAAAAAAAGCTTGAGTGAACTGAGGAGCTCGCGAAGGATAAACGAGTTTTGTTTTCCAAATTTATTCAATAAACTTTATTACATAATTGAATGTCGGGTCAAATCAAAGACTAAACAAATTGATATTATTATCTGCTCCGCCAAGCACGCAGTATTAAGCAGTAAGAGCAATGATTAGTTTGCTCGGAATCAGAATAATATTTCCGAGTGGAGCGACATGTCTATCCGTGGACGTTTGTTTGAGCGAGCTAGCCCTTTAAAGACCCAGTTGAGCATGTTGGTCTAGAACAAAGCGGACATCTTCACCAGCCATTGAATAGTCATCGTGGCCATGATTGTATGGTGGTTGGATTTAGAACTACCTATACAATCAGTGCCTATCACCACTGATGTTGTGAGCTCGAATCTTGATCAGGGTCAGATGTACAACTTTATGTGATAAAGTTTGTCAGTGACTTGAGACAGGTCGGTGGTTTTCTCTGTATCCCCCTGTTTCCTCCACCAATAAAACTGACCGCCACGATATAACTGAAATAGTGTTGAAAGTGGCGTTAAACACCATAACCAAACCTATACAATATATCCGATTGTTTTTCTATTTTTATCTCTATTGACTTGAATCTTTAATAGCACAATATACATTCATGTATACGGGTCAATGGCTATATCCACGACACGCGAGGCTCTAAAAATCGACAACTATAAAAGGTTTCTGAATCGTCTGCTTATCAAACTATCAAACTAAAGGATCATTTGACTATCGAACTTAACGACCATTGGACTATCGGAGCTTCAAATTATAAGCCGGATGCCCTCCAAAAAAAAAAACAACAAAAGAAAGAAAGGGAAAAAAAAAAAAAAAAACATATTTGTTTATTTTGTATTCCATTTACATTTTTTTAACGTTATTCTGCTGGCATCCTCCGTAATTCGACAGACTCACAGATATTCAGGCTCAGTAGTTTACCTTTGTGTATAGCTTCATATTGATTGTTGAGTTCAATTAAATACATCACTATGCAATAAACCTTTTAGACCGGTGTTACATACTCATTTTTCCCCCTACTCATTTTTATATACTAGTTTTTCCCCCCGGAAAGATCAGTATATACTAATTTTTCCCCCCGGAAAGATCAGTATATACTCAACTTTCCCCCCTGATTTTTAGGGGGAAATCTGAGTATATACTGAAGTTTCCCCCTCATACTCAATTTTCCCCCTTTGCACTGATATACTATACATCCAAATAATTTTTGGTTTAGGGGACGACCATTTGATTTTGAGGGGGGGCTTGGAAGATTTTTAAAATAAATATTTTGACCTGGGGTATTTTGACCTGGGGTATGTTGAAAATAAATATTTTGATCTCGAAGATGGAGAAAAAAAAATATTTTAATCCCTCAGATTTACTCCAATCCAGGATCGAAAATAAACTGCGCTTACTAAGGCATGTTTGTAACATGTTTGTCCGTTTGCGACCCATCCTTTTTATTGTGATGCGTAGGCAAATTATGTTATATCATTTTGAATTGTTTCAAGTTATTTCAGTAGATACATGCAAACAATTTAAAAAAATAAAATATTTCTTACATATTGCAATAAAATAATCTTGGTAGGGGCATTTTTACCTGGGTAGGTAGGGAAAGGGCAAACAACCATAATTTTAATTTAGGACTTAAACTTGGAAGCCCGGGAGGTGGGGGTGTAACTTGACAACTTTTTTATACGGATGTGCGGCTGGACATTCAAGTACCCTACCCATTCATATACCTCCCGGGTTTGAAGAACCATACCCATTCATACACTAACCTTTTCAAAAATACAACCCATTCATATACCAATTGTATTTCTGAAGTAGTTCAACTGACATTACTGTTCCGGGAATTAAAAAAACCCCAACAAAGTTTATACAAAAGGAAAAAAAATATATTAAAATTAAAAATTACCATCAATTTTGCCATCCATTTTGCAGTCGTATAAAAAAATGTTACTAGTGCTTGATTATATTTTATCATTTATTCATGCGGACAATACCTTTTTTTCATTTTGCATGGTCGAATTTGAAAGGATTTGAAACAATTTTGTCCATAAATGCATTGTACAGTGTATATATGTTTGATTACATGGAGATTTGTCGGTGGACCAAATGGTAATAAGAGAAGACACGGGCTTGAATTCATGAGAATTTGCTGTTTTTATTGATTTTTGCAATTTACTATCCAAGGCAAATGTTTTGGTAATATGGCCTTTAATAGTAAAATTGCAACAACAACAACAAAAAAAAACACACAACAAAACAGTAAAATTGTAAAAATCAATAAAATCACAACATTCTCATGAATTCAAGCCCGTGTGATCTGCCTGGGATCGCTAAAACAGAGGATTTTTTTCTCGAATGGTTAGGTGAACGAAAATGTCCCAGTGCATAATTATAGCTTTATAAAGAGGTTCATATACACGTGTGTGTTTAGATCTATACCATCATATTACACTTTTTTCGCAAGTTTTAATAGCTTTTTTTTATTTATAACTCGTCAGACCCTTTACAAATTAAGTAGCGGTCCATTTAAAGCTTCGTATTTTTACTTTTTTTTTATATTTTATAGCTTGGTGGGTGTATAAAACGAAATGGATAACAATTCTTTCAAAGTGACTGGTCAGATACTCGAACTTTAATGTGTAATAAGTTCTATTGTATTTCTTCACAAATTTAAGAGGTATCCCCCTTTGTCTATTTTTATACGACCGTCTAGAGACGGGCCGTATTATGTGATTGGGTATGAGGGCGGGCGTCCACACAGGTTTCCGCACAATAACTTTAGTTCTGTATATTGGATCTTTACCAAACTTGGACACTTGATTCCCCTGTGGAAGGGTAAGAACCCTATTTATTTTGGGGTCATCGGGTCAAAGGTCAAGGTCAGCGTTACTACAAATATAATTTTTGACAACAGTATCGTTTCGCACGATAACTTTAGTTCTGTATATTGGATCTTTACCAAACTTGGCCACATCATGGATTCCCCTGTGGAAGGGGAANGTCTTTCTTTACGGCGCCGCTCGCCATAAGATATACTTCAACCTGCCGTTTCCATTTTTTATAATTTTCGGAAATATTTCCTTCTATTACATTGAGGGATGGGGGCAGGCGAAATGTGTTAGTGTAGCCGGCAGCCATTGTTCACTATTTTGTACACGTGGCTCTTTTGTCCGAGATAAAATCGAAAGTATCTTGGTAACTTACTGTTAACAAAACTATTGCAATGCCCCTTAGTTGGTTACCGCTGCCACCATGTTAATTGTGATGGTTGTCTACTTGCAGGAGACTTTAGATAACTGCTTCAGGCAGAAATAATATAACACAAAGAAACTATCTACGTGTATTCTTAACTATATATAATCAGGACAGACACAACATCCGGAGTGTATAATTAATATGTGCGCGTGTGTTGCACGTGAGGATCATTATAAATTCTAGAATAGATTTAAACAAATGAATTCATCAACAGTTACTATAAACAGGATCGTTTCCGCACAATAATCTACTCACATGATTAGTTGTTTGACTGAATTACCATTATACCGTTTGATAATTTATATAGACGGGCGTATTTTGTGATGCATACATTTCTTGTTTTATTAATGATTTACTGTCAAGATTAAACTTTTCACATACGATGATTAGTATCACAATCGTCCCGAGTCACAAACAAAAAAAGGGGGGGGGCATATAACTACAAAGATCATTGCAGTTTCAAACACTGTATTGGAATAATTTGAATATTGGCATGAATTGATAAACATCAATATAATTAAAATTAGATTGGATAAACATCTAATATTCTTAAATTCAGATGGAATTCCTAGATCACTGAAAGGAGATATATCAACGCACGTCAAATTTGAAAACAAGTGTCCCTTCCATGTCAAGGTATACTGGCATGATTACGATTCCTCATTAGTAGAATACGATGACTTAGGACCCGGAGAAGTGTATCAAACTAAGACATACGTTACACACCCATGGTCAGCCAGAGATTCCAACACTGGGGTGTCACAGCTAATCGACAACAAATCCGTCTTCTATCCTCGGAAAACCAGACAAACTGAGAGAGTATACATCACTTCATCACAAGGTATTTGTTAATTTTGTCTGTAAGTGAGTCGAGTTGGACGAAGTGTCCCATTCATGTTTATTTTAGTTATATACTGTGATAACCTACGATTCTCTTGTATCGAACAGTCATTGTGTATTTGTGCTGCAAATAAACGTTAGATAATTTAAAACCTAATGGAAAATAAATGATTGGCAATTCAGAGACACCGACAACAGTGGGTCCTAGACACTGACAACAGTGGGTCCGAGACACAGAACACAGAAAACTAAAAAATATTAGTAACACGGACAGCACCAAAAAAAGCTTGAGTGAACTCAGGAGCTCGCGAAGGGTAAACGAGTTTTGTTTTCCAAATTTATTCAATAAACTTTATTACATAATTGAATGTCGGGTCAAATCAAAGACTATAAGCAAATTGATATTAGTATCTGCTCCGCCAAGCACGCAGCATTAAGCATTAAGAGCAATAACTAGTTTGCTCGAAATCAGAATATTATTTCCTAGTGGAGCGACAGGTCTATCCGTGGACGTTTGTTTGAGCGAGCTAGCCCTTTAAGGACCCAGTTAAGCATGTTGGTCTAGAACAAAGCGGACATCTTCTTCACCAGCCATTGAATAGTCATCGTGGCCATGATTGATGGTGGTTGAATTTAGAACTACCTATACAATCAGTGCCTATCACCACTGATGTTGTGAGCTCGAATCTTGATCAGTGTGAGATGTACAACTTTATGTAATAAAGTTTGTCAGTGATTTGCGACAGGTCGGTGGTTTTCTCCGTATCCTCCTGTTTCCTCCACCAACAAAACTGGCCGCCACGATATAACTGAAATTCGACAACTATCAAAGGTTTCTGAATTGTCTGCTTATCAAACTATCAAACTAAAGGACCATTTGACTATTGAACTAAAGGACCATTGGACTATCGGAGCTTCAAATTATAAGCCGGATGCCCGTCCCAAAAAATAAAACAACAACAAAAGAAAACAAACAAAAAACAAACAAAACAAAGAACAAAAGCAAAACAAAACAAAAAAACAAAAAAACATATTTGTTTATTTTGTATTCCATTTACATTTTTTAAAACGTTATTCTGTTGGCATTCTCCGTAATTCGACAGACTCACAGATATTCAGGCTCAGTTAATTTACCTTGTATATCTTCATATTGATTGTTGAGTTCAATTAAATACGTCACCAATAAACCTTTTAGACATTCCAGATTTGATTCTAGAATTATACGTTTTTATACCTTATTATACGAGTTATTTCCTTTATTTTCATGTCCTCCGTTCTTCCCCTGACATGTAATAATAACATTCTGTGTCCGGCCGGATACTTAGTTGGGAAGACCCAAAGTTATTTAGGAGTACAGTGCCGTCTTAACGCATGGGCACGCTGGGCATTTGCTCTGGGTCCCCACAAGCATATGACCACATGCTAATCTTTGTATGTTGTGTATGGCACGTTTTTAATGTTTAAACACTAATTTTGTTGGAAATACAGTAAATATATATTTAATTTTATCGATATTTACATTTGTATTCCTGTGGGTGGTTGTATGGGTAGGGGTGTTGGTGCACTGCTTTGCCCGGGTGCCTATATAATGCTGTTAAGACGCCCCTGTGAGAGTATACAGAATGATGAAGTTCCGGACTCAAAATGTTAATATTCTGTACAAGATGGGATGAGGAACTTTATTATAATCAATCATCCATATACAAGCTTCTGTTATAATAAGATTGTATGGATATGGACACGATCGCGTTTAACATAAAGGAAAAGAAGACGGAATAATAAAGAAATGTAATTGAAAATAAATATGTATGCCGAAAAGGGGTGAAATTCCACCCAAGTCATACAAGCGCCTGTGAATGATAAGATACAATTTTGTTTATTACCAATAGAGGATCCACATCAGTGAATCGACAGAAAGCAAAATATAATAAATATAACACAGATCCAGAACACAACATGAGTTATTTTTTTAATGCTGTCATATAATAATAATAATAATAATATTTGTATTACCAAATTAATGGTCCCATAAAGGGCAAAAAAATCAAATACAATGTTTACAATGATTGGAGGCATATCTAGTTTGATCTGAAATAATTACCAAAATATTCAGCTAGCCCAATAAAGGACTTAACCTTCTGATTTCTAAACATTTACTAATATATGAACCCAGTTCCTTTAAAACACTTAAGTTTTCATTGGTTAAAAGCCAAATACATTTAGAAGAATTATTTAAAGAGGAAAAGTTTGAACAGTACGTGACTTTCAACTTTTTCAATAAAATCATGTCTCAAAGAATTATATAAAGGACACTCTAAAAGGAAATGTTGTTCATTTTTTATCTTTTCTAAAGAACAATATTGACATAAACGTTCAGATCTGTCCAGTCTATTTTGATGGTATCGAGCCTTTTCAATTCTCAGAGAATGAGCGCTGATTCTCAACTTACATAAAGACTGGCGGATTTTAAAATCATTTATCTGAGTGTATTTTTCTCTATCAAAGCAATTTTTAAGAGAAAATAAATATCAAGCTTACTGTTGTTATCATTCAGAATATCTTGTTTATTTTTATTCCAGAAACTCATAAAACTGTCATATAATTTATCTTTGGCGAAATTACATAAAGTACCAAGTTTTGAGTTTAGAACATGAATACCAAGCTTATCTAAAATATACATTATACTCGAATACCATGTTTGAATGTTACATGCATGTAAATTCTGATTACATATATAAGCATCATATAATAATCCACTCTTAATATTTTGAAGTCTATGAAAATATTTTAACATTGAAATAATAACAGAGAAATACATTGGAAATCGACCAAGTTCTGACATAACTGCAATGTTACTAGCTTTTTTGTTACCACCTAGAATATACTTCATAAACCTAATATGAGATTTTCCAGTTATATCATCCATAAAAACTTTCTCTATCTAGAATGAAATTGTTTTTCTTACATGCAGCAGATTCAGTTGAGAACATTCCCCATATTTCACTATCATAAACTAGTATTGGCTTTATTGTATGATCATAGAAGTGTAAAAGGGTAGATAAACTTGGACTAGATGATCGGACAAGCATCTTTGTAATTTAAAACAAGCTTTTACAGATTTCTTAAACAATTTCATCCGATAATATATATATAGTACATGTTATGAATGAGTAGTGACACCATGCAGTTCCCGTACATTACGACTACATATATAGTCTTCAGACAGAAATGAAACATAAGGGACCGGTAATTTACTAAAAGCAAGGATTTATATAGTTCTACTACATTTGTATATAATCCTTGCTGAAAGTTACGAGGGCCTGGGAGAAAATAATATGAAAAATCAGGCCACATTAGTTCCTACGCCCCTAGTTATTGTGATTAAGAAAAGTATAAATATAATTAAAACGAATGTTTTATCATTTTTTTCTGTACCAAACAAAATAGATACAACGAATAGATGACTGTGTTCGTAATCTCTAAATTTGCGCGCGAAAGTGGTTGTCTCCCATGAAAAAGGGGAAGTAACTTTATAATGAAAACAAGTGCGAGCTTCCTTGGCAACATGCAAAACTGATCAGCTTTACCTTTAAATGTATCGTTAAAAAGACTAACTACTATCTTAATGAATTGATTTCTACGTCACAAAGTATTGTATTTTTCCACTGAGTTAAGTAATCCTAGCTTGCGTCACAACAAACTAAAATTCTGTCGACGCTATATCACTGATTGTGTGGGGAACCTCGCATTTCATAAAATCATAAATGGCGTATTACGCTCAAGGAGGCCAGTACCAGCAGGGAGGATACCAGCAGGGAGGGTATCAACAGGGAGGTTATCAACAACCACAGGGCGGACAGGGTCAATATTATCAGACTCAGTATCAACAATATCAACAACCAAGTCAGCATTATGGAGGATATGGTGGCTACTTTCAACAAAATGTTTTTGGTGTACAAGCTTGGCAGGTAAAGTCCAGTTACAATAAGTCAGGTTCTGATAACAATAAAACAATTGTAAAAACCTGTTGTATAAAAGCCATAATTGGGTTCTACAACGTAACAGATACAGAATTGATTGACCTGAAACGTCAATGACCTTTTAATTGTTATGCATTGAAATCCAAGCTATCTGCATTCTAATTTAGCTTAAAATTCTGATACCACATTGATAAACAAGACTCCTGTTTAAATTTTTTTCCAATGGCAAATTCCGTCTTGCCAGTCTTTCTACAAACCACAGTTGCTCGAATTTCAATGATTTAAATAAAGAATGAGTAAAAATACTAAAAAAAATAGTGTATATCGTGTCGTGACATCTGCTCGGTCATGCAATAAAGTCTGTCACTTGTTTTGATTTACCATTCTTGTGCAGCACGAGGCCAATGACGTCATTCTGTATACTTATAACGTATATAAGACGCCGAAGCAGGTTTTTAAAACTTGAAGTTTATAAAATGCGATCAAAACATGTAAGATTGAATTGACCAAATTTCATACAAGCAAAAAAACTCCTTTTTACTAATGTCCTTTTTACCTGGTCATTCTGCCTGTGAAATATATTTTAAGCGATGGTATTCCCCGAACATTTTTAACTTTCCGGTTTGTTGACATAATCGTCATCACAGTTCATGACCGTTTCTGGAATGTAGGCCAAGCAAATTGTATTTTAAAATACTTTGAAAATATGATGATTGATCTTTCAGATTCCACCATTTTTGTGTGTGTTCATTGTAAGTGAGTGATATTAAATGTGATTAAAATAAATTGAAATCAGTCATTAATTGTTTTCCAAAAATACGGCAGAATGTAGTCAGTTTAATAGATTGCATTGACAAACAAAAACACCAAATTCATTGGATTAAATACAAATGTACATTATTATATATGCCATTTATGGGTAGACAAGTTTAATATTTGCATCAAATAATTAATTTTTAATACTTCAATTTCAAACTATTTAAAAGAAAACATCTTTCGACATTTTTCAGACAAAACAATTACACTGAAAAAGCTAAAATACTGTACTTTCTAAATCTGGTTTACTTTTTAAGTTTGGTTAGCCTAAGACAAAACCATGTGCTTTATTGACCTTTGACCGGCCTTATGTGACGTAATAGGACACCATTTGGGAAACCCGTACACAACAAATATGGGTCAGTGTGTTTTTATTATCGATCTTTTTTCCATGGAACTTTACACATGTGAGCAAGAATAGATGAGGAACATAATTAAAAAGAAAAAAATTTTTACTTTTCAAACATGAAAAAAATAATCAAACATTATCCAATGACTGACCAGCTTATTGTCATACGGGGATATATATAGTATATATAGGGGAAGTTATGAAATGCATTTTTGCGCCAAAATGTAAACAATCGTCATTAGGCCTAAACGGACGCAAAGTGATATGCTTCGTGGATATTTTTCTACTCTGGACATGTTTTTTTTTATTCATCCGTATTGTAAGAACCTTCATTCCGAGCATTTTACAAACGTATGGACCATTTTTTCACTGACGTTCAGCATCTGAGTTTGTTACAGTCGCCATGGTGGTACTCTTCAGCAAGTGGATGAGAAATACTATTTCAAAGCATCTGTAAAATCATAAATTTAGTGGTAATCACTTCATATGAATTTTAATCGATTAATAAGATTATTTGAGAAATTTAGAAAGCATATATTTGACTGTTCAATGTTTCGCTTGTACGAATATAAGGAGAGATAATCTACAAAGTTGAAATGGCTCAAAATATAAAAATGACACCAAATTTTGATGATGAAGTTTTGCAGCTTGTTTCATGGTAAGAAAAACACAGCAAAACCTTGCTTCTGCATACATTTTAAGTAGGGGTACACAACTTTACCTATGTGCTAGATATTTTGAGTCCCTTCATGTCTTGTCCTGATCCGGAAAATTGACGTTGTTGACTCGAAATTAGAAAACTTTTCATTCACTGCTGAAGAGTACCACCATGGCGACTGTAACAAACTCAGATGCTGAACGTCAGTGAAAAAATGGCCCATACGTTTGTAAAATGCTCGGAATGAAGGTTCTTACAATACGGATGAATAAAAAACATGTCTAGTGTAGAAAAATATCCAGGAAGCGTATCACTTTGCGTCCGTTTAAGCTTAATGACGATTGTTTACATTTTGGCGCAAAAATGCATTTCATAACTTCCCCTATATACTATATACAATATTTTTTTTTACTCTTCCTTTATTTAAATCATTGAAATTCAAGCAACTGTGTACAAACATAACAATACATAACGCCTTTATTGAAATCATCAATAAGACACGAAAACTCTGCTTCCAGACATCTTGGATTTTATACTTTTCATCTTTTGAATCTGAACCTTCATAATTATTTCGGCTTATACCTCCGTCGATTTTGCATCAGGCAAAGCCAGTTTCATAATCAGTTAATTCAATCGGTTTAATTTTAGCAAAAAATTGTGTGAGAAGGTTTTGTTTTTCTATCTGTTGTCGGAATTATTAATAATCCCTGTCACTTGCAAGCATTCATAAGTACGTGATTTAAATTTTTATCTCACGAAACTGCAATGAACCAGGTGGGATTCGATCTCGGGATCTCTCAATTGTTAACCAACACACAATAAATTGAAAGGGCCAGGGTGGCTCAATGAGTTAGGTAGTTGGATTATCTAACAACTCATACAAGCCTATCACCAATACGGCGTGGGTTCGCGCCCGGCTTTGTAAATTACAAAAAAGGGTGCACTCGACTCACAGCCGCAAGTGATAAAGTTGACCAGTTGCTTGCCCATGGTCGGTGGTTCTCTCCGGGGACTCTGGTTTCTTCCTCCACTAAAACTGGTCGACTTGATATAGCTGAAATATTGCTGAAAGTGGTGTTAAACACCAAAAATCACAACAAACTTCTGTTCGTCATTGACATAGGAAGGTGTGTCACAAACTTCTGTCCACCATTGACATAGGAATGTGTGTCACAAACTTCTGTCCATCATTGACATAGGAAGGTGTGTCACAAACTTCTGTCCATCATTAACATAGGGAGGTATGTCATATCTTGTGTCCATCATTAACATATGAAGGTGTGTCACAAACTTCTGTCCATCATTGACATAGACAGGTGTGTCACAAATTTCTGTCCATCATTGACATAGGAAGGTGTGTCACAAACTTC
>MJUT01056774.1:46005-57338 GCA_002080005.1 Gigantidas platifrons
ATTGACATAGGAAGGTGTGTCACAAACTTCTGTCCATCATTAACATAGGAAGGTGTGTCACAAATGTCTGTCCATCATTGACATAGGAAGGTGTGTCACAAACTTCTGTCCATCATTAACATAAGGAGGTATGTCATATCATCTGTCCATCATTGACATAGGAAGGTGTGTCACAAACTTCTGTCCATCATTGACATAGGAAGGTGTGTCACAAACTTCTGTCCATCATTAACATAAGGAGGTATGTCATATCATCTGTCCATCATTAAAATAGACAGGTGTGTCACAAACTTCTGTCCATCATTGGCATAGGAAGGTGTATCAAATCTTGTGTCCATCATTAACATAGGGAGGTGTGTCAAATCTTGTGTCCATCATTAACATAGACAGGTGTGGCACAAATTTCTGTCCATCATTGACATAGGAAGGTGTGTCACAAACTTCTGTCCATCATTAACATAAGGAGGTATGTCATATCATCTGTCCATCATTAGCATAGACAGGTGTGTCACAAATTTCTGTCCATCATTGACATAGGAAGGTGTGTCACAAACTTTTGTCCATCATTAACATAGGGAGGTATGTCATATCATCTGTCCATCATTAACATAGACAGAGGTGTGTCACAAACTTCTGTCCGTCATTGGCATAGGAAGGTGTGTCACAAACTTTTGTCCATCATTAACATAGGGAGGTGTGTCAAATCTTGTGTCCATCATTAACATATGGAGGTGCATCACATCATCTTTCTCTTATTAATATAGGCAGTAGTGTCACGAACTAGAACTGTACATCATTAACATAGACAGGTATATCAAATCATCAGTCTGTTATTAATATAAACAGGTGTGTCAATACTTTTGTATGTTATTAACATAAGGAGGTGTGTCAGATCTTCTAAATCTAATAAATTGTTATAGAATCTCGTTATCTGGAAGTTGAAATATTTTAGATAATTGTCATAAAACAATAAGTCCCTTCAACTTTTTGAAACAACAAGGTTGAAATGTAGATATATTTTCAAATGTTGACATACCTAAATGTGTGTGTTAGTGAATGACATTTTAAATAGGAATGCAATTGGTGATTGCTGGTATAGACCATGTCACCTCAATCATATATGAAATAGCCATTGTTGATATGCATATATAATTTACATCACTTATTAAGGTTGACTGTGGATCTGGTCAATGTTGACTGTGTACCTGGTCAAGGTTGACTACAGGCCTGTTTTTATATTCTCAAACTTGTTTATGGTTGAAAACAACCTGAAACATATTAAAGATAGATAAAAAAAATGCAATGGTTGAAGAACAATAGTTAAGAGAAATTTTCTAGTTCATTGATTATTTTTTAACAAAGTAAAATTAATTCTTCATTTACAAATAAAACAATTCAACTCTTAAACATACTGGTAATTAAAAAGGTTCAAACATATTCAATCGTGTTTCGATCCCGGTTAAGATGTTCTTTAACCATTTAACTACATGGTTAAAACCACATCGAAAAAAAACGCTCAACCATAAAAAAGTTTAAAACCAGGTTAATGGTTAAGAATTAAAAAACAGGCCTTATGTGGTGGGTCAAGGTTGACTGTGGACCTGGTCAAGGTTGGCTATGTACCGGGTGAAGGCTGACTGTGGACCTGGTTAATTTTGACAGGACCTGGTCAAGGTTGACTGTGGACCTCGTCAATGTTGACTGTGGACCTGGTAAGTGTTGACTGTGGACCTGGTCAAGGTTGACTGTGGACCTCTTGTCATCATTGACTGTGGACCTGGTCAAGGTTCACTGTGGACCTGGTCAATGTTGACTGTGAACCTCGTCAACATTGACTGTGTATCTGGTCAAGGTTGACTGGACCTGGTCATGGTTGACTGTGGACCTGCTCAAGGATGACTGTGGACCTCGTCATCATTGACTATGGACCTGGTCAATGTTGACTGTGGACCTGGTCAAAGTTGACTTTTGGACTAGGACAAGGTTGAATGTGTACCTGGACAAGGTTGGCTGTGGACCTGGTCAATGTTGACTGTGGACCTGGTCAATAATGACTGTGGACATTGTGGACTCTACAAAAATGGATGATATTCTCGACTGATGATTGATGATGAAATATAATAACATATAATGTCAGAAGTTGAGTCCAGACAAACCTCAATATTTTGTTAAATGTACTTGATTTTTTTTTCAGGCTTTCCAGTTTCAGACCCCAGATGAACTGAGTCATGTTTATCATACAGAAATGAGTAAAAACCCTGCTAATGCTGTAAGTTAGTCCACAGGAAGTTACATACGTTAAGTCAGAACCCTGCTAATGTTGTAAGTTAGTCCACAGGAAGTTACATACGTTAAGTCAGAACCCTGCTAATGTTGTAAGTTAGACAACAGGAAGTTACATATGTTAAGTTAGAACCCTGCTAATGCTGTAAGTTAGACCACAGGAAGTTACATATATTAAGTTAGAATCCTGCTAATGCTGTAAGTTAGACAACAGGAAGTTACATATATATTAAGTTAGAACTCTGTTAATGCTGTAAGTTATACCACAGCACAGGAAGTTACATATATTAATTTTAAGTTAGAACTCTGCTAATGCTGTAAGTTATACATGTACCACAACACAGGAAGTTACATATGTTAAGTTAGAACCGTGCTAATGCTGTAAGTTAGACAACGGGAAGTTACATATATTAAGTTAGAACCCTGCTAATGCTGTAAGTTAGACCACAGGAAGTTACATATGTTAAGTTAGAACTGTGCTAATGCTGTAAGTTAGACCACAGGAAGTTACATATATTAAGTTAGAACCCTGCTAATGCTGTAAGTTAGACCACAGGAAGTTACATATGTTAAGTTAGAACCCTGCTAATGCTGTAAGTTAGACAACGGGAAGTTACATATGTTGAGTTGAATCTTGCACTTTTTATACGCCTGTCTCGAGATGGGCTGTATTATATTATTGGTTATGGCGGGCCGCGGGCGGGCATCCACACAGGTTTCTGCACAATAACTTTAGTTCTGTATATTGGATCTTTATTCAACTTGGCCACATGATTACCTTGTGGAAGGAGAATAACCCTTTTGAATTTGGGGTCATTAGGTCAAAGGTCAAGGTCATCGTTACTATAAATATAATTTTTGACAACAGGGTTGTTTCCGCACGATAACTTTAGTTCTGTATATTGGATCTTTAACAAACGTGGTCACATGATTTCCCTGTGGAAGGGGAAGAACCCTATTTATTTTGGGGTCATTAGGTCAAAGGTCAAGGTCACCATTACTATAAATATAATTTTTGACAACAGGATCGTTTCCGCACGATAACTTTAGTTCTTTACCAAACTTGGCCACATGATTACCTTGTGGAAGGGGAATAATCCTATTTATTTTGGGATCATTAGGTCAAAGGTCAAGGTCACCATTGCTATAAATAGAATTTTTGACAACAGGATCATTTCTGCACGATAACTTTAGTTCTGTATATTGGATCCTAACCAAATGTGGCCACAAGATCCCATGTGGAAGGGGAAGAACCCTATTTATTTTGGGGTCATTACCATTATACTGTTTGATAATTTATATAGACGGGTGCATTTTGTGATGCACACATTTCTTGTTATTTAGTGGAATTATATATATTGTTAATTTAAGTTATGGATAAAAAACAGTTTCTTATCTTAATGACAAGACCTGCATATCCTATGTTAAAATTAATCAATAATTAAAGGGACCATCATGGCCGAGTCCATGTGGTAGTACCGGTATATGAATGAATGCCTATTGACACAAACGTTTTTAAATTTGATTCTCATCCACGAGTCACTAGTTGAGGAGAAACTGCTTACCCTTCTGGAGCACCTGAGATCATTCCTGTTTTAGTAGAGGAGAACCCTCTTAAACTTCTGGAGCACCTGAGATCATTCCTGTTTCAGCTGAGGAGAAACCTCTTTACCCTTCTGGAGCACCTGTGATCATTTCTGTTTTAGTTATATAAGAGGAGAAATCTCTTATCCTTCTGGAGCACTTGAGATCATTCCTGTTTTAGTTGAAGAGACACTGCTTACCCTTCTGGAGCACCTGAGATCATTCCTGTTTTAGTTGAGGAGAAATCTCTTACCCTTCTGGAGCACCTGAGATCATTCCTGTTTTAGTTGGGTTTTTGTTTCTCAATCCTTGCTTTTATGTGTAGTACAATGTATTTTGTAGATTATTTTTGGTCTTTTTGTCAGTTTTATGTTGGCGGTTGTATTATCTGATCTTCTTTGAATCACAGACTTTATAACCTCTTTGGTTTCTTACCAGACTTTGTAACCTCTTTGGTGTCTTGACTTTGTAACCTCTTTGGTGTCTTACCAGACTTTATAACCTCTTTGGTGTCTTTATTATATAGAGTATTAATAAATACTGTGAGGCTCAGATCATGCATGTTACAATAACCTTAAATTATTGGCAAATGATTTTCTGATGTTCCAAAATTTTCAAAGAAATGTAATGTACATGTTAGTTATTTATTGAATAGTAAATATGTGATTGATCTTTCAGCAAAGACAAGCTATTCAAGCTGAAGACTTGTGCAATATCATGAACAACTGCCAAACAATTAGAAATCATTTTCGCAGTAAGTATATTATCGCATCTTTGATGCAATTGTTAGAATGCTCGCCATGAGAGCAGTAGGTTGTGGGTCTGAGCTTGGTTGGGTAAAGCTATTGGTATTTGTTTTTTCTCTGTGTAAGCACACATCATTAAAGAATACAAGACTTGAAGAGCAAAGACTAGTTGGCTGAGAATCAGGATAATGTCTGAGTGGAGCAGCATGTTGATTCTCCCAGAACAAATCACTGATATGTGAGAGAATCAGGATAATGTCTGAGTGGAGCAGCATGTTGATTCTAACAGAACAAATCACTAATAGTATATATGTGAGGGTTGGCATTTTACTCACATGTGGAAAGTCGTTGCATGACCACATCATTTCAGTAAGAGGGGAGATTTGGACACATAAAACTAGTTTAACCACTTCATTTTTAAATGAAGTGTCTGTACCAAACCAGGAAAGTGAGTGGTGATGTAGTTATGTGTTAGGGGGTATCAATTTTTATTCTTATAAATACGATTTTTCTATTTGATTTTGTAACAGGGGAGATTTGGATTCATAAACTACATGTAGTTTAACACTGCCATTTTTAAATGAAGTGTCTGTACCAAGCCAGGAAAGTGAGAGCTGATGTATTTATGTGTTAGGGAGTATCAATTTGTATTCTTTATACATTTTTGTATGATTTTTCTATTTGATTTTGGAAATGAAAATACTAGTACACAGATGCTTAATTAGTGCGGGATGTTGTGGTCGTGATCATATAGTAGTTGGATATACCACTACCTGTGCAATCAGTGTCTATCACCACTAAAGTTGTTAGATCGAATCTTGTTCATGGCGAGGTGTACTTGATGCAGTTATATGTAATATACGGGTGTAGTTTGTCAGTGACTTGTGGCACCTAAGTGGTTTTCTCCTGCATAATACTCCGTTTTCCCCCACCAATTAACCCAGTACATTTATATTTCATTCCATATTATATTACTATTGGGACCATCATGGTAGTGTATGGTAGCTGAATTTACAACTACCTATGGAATCAATGCCTATCACCACTGACATTGTGAGTTTGAATCTCGATCAGGGCGAGGTGTACTACACCATTATGTGATAAAGCTTGTCAGTGACTTGCGACAGGTCTGTGGTTTTCTCTGGATCGTCTGGTTTCCTGCACCAATAAAACTGACCGCCATGATATAACTGAAATACCGTAAATCGGGAAATTTTGGTCATGGTTTTATTTTGGCCTATTTTGGCCCCTAAATACAAAATGCCAAAATTAAACACACCAAAATATATCGCACTCCAAAAATTAACCACCAAAATTGAACACTGTCTTAATATCTTTTTATATTTATATTCCCTAGTCTGCATCTTTTTGTCTTACTTCTTTCCTAAGTAAAACTTTGTCAATTACCATTATACATGTATATACACACACAACAGGTATTGTTGAAAGTGGCGTTAAACACCAGCAAACAAAAAATATATTGCTATTTTTCTGTTTATTCTAGTCTCCCATGAAGACCATTCACAGAGAGTTAAATGGTCTGATAAGATGACACATGATATATAATACATAAATTTTAATATATTTGTAAACAATAATGATATGATGTAATATTATTTCCTTTCAGTTAACTGGAGCAGAGAATTATGTAGGTTAGTAGCTCATTTACATAAATTAGTTATTCATTTACATACCTTAGTTTTTCATTATCATATATTTGTAACTCATTTACATATGTACATATCTATTTCAATTTTTTAAAGAAATAAATATTGTTTTTATTTTTTGGAGTTAATAGATGGGCAATACAGTGAAATTGTCTTGCTACATCAGAGAAGAGGTATATTGGACCACTTTTTTTTGTTGGTAAAAACTAAAATACTTTTTTTAATGGATTTTTTTGTGTGATTAATTCCACTTTCAGCAATATTTCAGCTATATCATTGCGACCAGTTTTAGTGGTGGAGGAAGCCGGAGAGAACCACCTACCCTGGGCAAGCAACTGGTAAACTTTATCACTTACTGCTGCGAGTNACAGTGAAATTGTCTTGCTACATCAGAAAAGAGGTATATTGGACCACTTTTTTTTGTTGGTAAAAACTAAAATACTTTTTTTAATGGATTTTTTTGTGTGATTAATTCCACTTTCAGCAATATTTCAGCTATATCATTGCGACCAGTTTTAGTGGTGGAGGAAGCCGGAGAGAACCACATGGTAAACTTTATCACTTACTGCTGCGAGTGGAGTACACCCTTTTTTGTAATTTACAACGCTGGGACTGAACCCACGCCGTATTGGTGATAGGCTTGTATGAGCTGTTAGATCCAACGACCTAACTCATTGAGCCACACAGGACCCTTTTTTTAATAGAAAAGTACAAATTTTAAGAATTGTTGCATATCCACTGTGGCTCAAAAATAGTTTTCACTTATAGAATTATCTATTGTAAGTGTCGGGCACCATGTTTTATACAAAATATAAGAATGACTATGCCCTTTCCATGTTTAGTAGGTCCAACAAGCAATTAAATCAGTTGATTGATTGATTGATTTGTGTTTAATGCAAACTTTAACAGTATTTCAGCAATATCACGGCATAAAAAAATTGTAATTAAATCAGTACATTTATATTTCATTCCATATTATATTAATATTTTTTCTCTTTATCTAGTCTCCCATTCAAAACCATTTATTTCTTTAGGTCTTACTAACTAAATTATAATTGATTTGTCAGAAGATTGATTATGGCTTTTTTGTCCTATGAGTAATGATCTTTAACCAATAGATCCTATCAACTTAAGTAGTCAGTTAACTATGAGCATTCACTGACCGTGTTATTGTACAGTCCATTTTTATTTTATCATTCATTTTTGTGATGGTCTTTATTGTACAGTCCATTTTTATTTTATCATTCATTTTTGTGATGGTCTTTGTGAGTGGAAGATAGATATAGTCAGTTAACTATGAGCATTCACTGACCGTGTTATTGTACAGTCCATTTTTATTTTATCATTCATTTCTGTGATGGTCTTTGTGAGTGGAAGCTAATGTGTGCAGGATTTTTTGTCATTTGTTTATCTGTATTGTAGTTAGAGATATACATATCAAGAGAGTTGGGATCTCATTAACTGGTGAAACCCCACCACATTTTTGTGCCTGTCCCAAGCTTTAGGACCTAGATTTCCAATGTCATGTAGTGTATTTCGTTGTCTTTTTTATGTTCAATGATTTGAGGTGAGAGGTGATTATCTTGTTGATATTGGTGGAATTGTTGACAATCATTATACTCGATACAATGTTATGTGATAAAGTTTGTCTGTGACTTGCACTCGGTCAATGGTTTTCTCCGGGTACTCTGGTTTCCTCCACCGATAAAAACTGACAGCCACAATATTATTGAAATATCCGGCATTGTTGAAAATAGCATTAAACACCATAACCCTAACTCTCTGCAATGAACCTTCTTTACCAGGTCAACCATACAGGTTAATATGTGAGCCTTTGTATAGTTTTCGGTAGTAATTTTACATCATTTAAATAACATACACAATTTAATGTATTTTTCTTTGTTACTGATTTCAGCATTATGTTAGCTATGTTAGATGTATCCTATAAACACTATAGTATTAACATGACTCTACTTGTGTCTCATTAGTCAATTTTGTTGTTACTGAACCGTGTTAAAGTCAATAGGTGTATGGTATATTTTTGTACGAAGGGCAATGGTGTTTTGTGGCATAAATATACACTCTTTTTTTCACTGGCTTGATAACAGTTTGTGTGTTTCATAGGAATAATTTACTTACATGGATGACTGACATACTAATACTATATAAACACTACTGATTAAAAGCCATTTACATTCTATTCTTATACCAGACATTAATGCTTTATATTCTAAAGTCAAAGATTTACTGAGGAATTGAAAATGTTAAAGATTTACAATGTAACGAGTACACAGGAGGAATAATGAAAATCTACCAGAACAGGGAGAATTTGTACCTCAAAAGATTTACGAGAAAATAAACTTGATACAAATTACTGTCCTGAAACAATAGGTTACTGTGGTAATAATACCATCAGTCAGGGTCACTTTTATTTTCCTAGCATTGTAATACAGCAAGAAAAGCAATTAATTCTAATCAAGGAAATAATGTAATTTATTAGGAACAGTAAAATGATATACAGTCAGACCAGCTTTAGTGACCACCTCTATTATAGGATTAAACGCTTCTTTTCATGAGTTCATGCATGTGTAAACGGTGCCGATGCAATCACAAAATGAATAAACGTCCAAAGGACGTTTATGTAAAGTTTGTGAGTGCATCAGCACCGTTTACGCATGCATGAACTCCTGAAAAGAACCGTTTAATACTTATAATTCTTCCATGTGAATCTTTTCCCTATTTTGATTATTAAACTGATTTTCAGGCTTGCTTTCAATCGGACACTATCGTCGTTTCCTGTCGGCGGCCACCATGATTTGTTTATACTGGTTATACAAAAAAGTTCATCGAGTTATGAACGGATCAAAAGCGAAAAAGTTCATCGAGTTATGAACGAATCAAAAACAAACACGTGACAGTGCTCTTGACCAATAAGAAGGCACGAAAACAATATATACATTAATTCTACAAGAATTATTAAGCAATAACTTGTATTATGTGACCTTAATTTTAATTTCCCTTCACAGTGCATTTCATATTAATTAAGCCTACATTTATAGTGACCACCTGTCTTATGTGACCCTATTTCAACGTTCCCTTGGAAGGTCACACAACATAGGTTTGACTGTACAGGGAAACCTGTCTAAGCTGAATCTCGTGGGGACCAGCTTTAGTATTCAGAATATACAGGTTAAATATACAAAGATCCCCAAGAATGAGATTTTAATTAAAGTTTGGTATATACAGGTTTCCAGTTCATTCAGGGGTCAGTTTAGGAAGGTTTCATTGTATAACATAAAGGGCTTTTTAATCAGTATTTTAATCAGTTTTACTGTATTTTTATAAGTTTAATTCACAAGAATAGATAGGGGTATAAATGATTAGGAAAGATAACTCTGTTTCATACCTAAACAAACAAATTAAACTACAGGCCGGAGGAAATCATTTTATTACCATGCATCATGTCACAGTCTGGGTCTGTAGTGATGGCATTCCCTTACTTTTTTTGTCAACTTGCCAATCACAAAAGTTGTATAAATTTCTACTTGTTCCAAGGCATATAACGCATGTCTGACCAATAAAAAAATGTAATTTTATTTGTATTTTGGTTTAAATTGATTGGGACAAGCCTTAATGTAGTGCCGTGGATTACCATAACTCACACCCTGAAGTCAGTATCTTAAAACTATATAGTTCTCCTCTTATCAGGGAACCCTCTTCTGCAATGACATGGTGGCCTTGTAAGAGTGGTAGTCTCTCTAGAGGGGGACACTTCTGTAATGACATGGTGGCCTTATAAGACTGGTAGCCTCTCTAGAGGGGGACCCTCTTCTGTAATGACATGGTGGCCTTGTAAGACTGGTAGCCTCTCTAGAGGGGGGACAATTTAGTAGCATTTTACTATCTCATTGCATATGAAATAGGTGGGATTGGCCTTTGGTGGGATTGACCTTTGGTAGTATTGACCTTTGGAGGGATTGGCCTTTGGAGGAATTGACCTTTGGAGGGATTTACCTTTGGTGGGATTGGCCTTTGTAGGGATTGGTCTTTGGAGGAATTGGTCTTTTGAGGGATTGGCCTTTGGAGGAATTGGCCTTTGGAGGGATTGACCTTTGGTGGGATTGGCCTTTGTAGGGATTGGTCTTTGGAGGAATTGGCCTTTTGAGGGATTGGCCTTTGCCAGCTTTGGAGGAATTGGTCTTTAGAGGGATTGGCCTTTGCCGGCTTTGGAGGAATTTGCCTTTAGAGAAATTGGCCTTTGGGGAAATTGGCCATTGGAGGGATTGGCTTTTGGTATGATTGGAAACTGGAACAGGAGGTGTGATGTTGATTTATGTTCTTTAATACTAAAGAGTTCCAGAAAATGGTGGCATCCATAAAAATCAATCTTTCAACTGTGTGTGTGACTTAACTATGGTTATTTTAAAAAAAAAGAAGATAGAAGATAGAAATGCTTATTGGCTTTCTTTTCCCTTTTATGTTTTGTCTCCAGGTCTTATGTTGACAAACACATTATTGTGTCGACACCATGTAGAGCATAAACATAATTCAATACTCATTCTCTACATGCATGGGTCTCATCATACTATTTGTTGATTTGATTTTTTGGTGTTTTAAAGCCACTTTCAGCAATATTTTAGCTATATCATGGCGACCAGTTTTAGTGGTGGAAGAAACCGGAGTATCCGGAGAGAACCACCGACCATGGGCAAGTAATTGGTAAACTTTTATCACTTGCAGCTCCGAGTTGAGTGCACCCTTTTTTGTAATTTACAAAGCCAGGTTCGAACCTACGTCGTATTGGTGATAGGCGTGTATGAGTTGTTAGGTAATCCAACTACCTAACTCACTGAGCCACCCGGGACCTTCTCATACTATTGGCTTTTTCTATTGTATTTAAATATATTTACAGATATGTAGTAAACAAAAACAATTTGTCAGATTGTTTGTTTAAATATATAAAATTGATTATTCATGTTTTTCAGTATTATGCTGTCTATGTTGGATGTATCCAGTTTAAAGTAAATACATACAGTCTAGCCTGTATTAAGAT
>MJUT01056774.1:86916-158147 GCA_002080005.1 Gigantidas platifrons
GAAGTAACTTTTAAAAACATGAAATAAGTACACTAGTATGTTACAAGTTTTCTACAGTAAGAGATACTGTGAAAGTACTTTTCTTTGTGGGTATCAATTTTCGTGGCTTGTTAAAAAAATTTCAACATGATAAGTTTCACTGGGTATCAAAACTTCGAGAAAGCTTCAATACATTTAGACAGATGGGCCATAGAATTATGTAGTCGAAAGTGGAATGTTCATTTTCTCAATTTTGTTTACATGTGTATATATATCAACTTAGAACCGGAAAAAAAAACAGCTGTTGAATTTCATAATTATCAGTGTTATTTTATCGTATTTGAAAATTAAAATAAAATCATCTGAAATTATTTTATGAGCATGTACATTAGGAATTTCCATCAATATATATTTAATTGGTTTTTATGTCTTACAAATATTTAATCTCCATTTTATTGTCGATTTGTTTTTCACAACTAAAAAAAAAACAAAACAGTTTGTTTTTCTCATTATTTTGACTCCAATGACAGATTGTACTTGTTACATCAAATTAATTTTCAATAAACATTTCTGTCGTTTTTATATGCCCGTCTCGAGACGGGCCGTATTATGTGGTTGGGTATGGTGGGCGGGTGGATGTGCGGGCGAGCTGGCTTCCACACAGGTTTCCACACAATAACTTTAGTTCTGTATATCAGATCTTTACCAAACTTGGCCACATGATTCCCCTGTGTAAGAGGAAGAACCCTACTTATTTTGGGGTCATTAGGTCAAAGGTCAAGGTCACCGTTACTATAAATAGAATTTCTGACAATAGGATCGTTTCCACACAATAACTTTAGTTCTGTATATTAGATCTTGATCAAACTTGGCCACATGATTCCCCTGTGGAAGGGGAAAAACCCTATTTATATAGATGGGCATATTTTGTGATGCACACATTTCTTGCTGCTCATGCATTCAAAATCAAATCGTTCACAAACATGTTCATGTGGATTATAACCCATCAAAAAGTATGCTCAAACTTATTTCTTCATTAAAATTGTCAACTGTACCCTATGCAGCTGGTTCAGAAAGTCGAGGACAGCATATGGCTATATATCGGTCAAACTGTTTCCCAAGTTTCATTGTTCATTGGATTCTTAATTTCGTGGATCAGCCTACCCACGAAAACTGGTACTCCACAAATAAAAGTGATTTCACAGTAGATTAAAAGCTATGACCCCTTTGTGAGAATGCTACCCTACATTCATGCTAAAAACCTCTTTTGTAAATTTTAAAAAAGACAGTAGTCACATTGTATTCGCTACAAAAGACTACATTTGTCATCTCTTCCCAAATTTCCAAACTTTTCCAGTGATAGTCAAAGAGGTTTCCCAGTTGGCCCATATTACCTCCCTTATTACTATATAGTTATTAAATATTATTGGACTTGTTCTCGTCCTGAAATACTGCTTGCTTGACCTTGAGTAATAATGAAATACTGCTTGCTGGACCTTGAGTAATAATCAATCAATTTGACTTTAAGATGTACCAATGTACTTAATGAAGGAGAAATATTTGTTCTATTTCATTCTTCTATATGTACAAAATGTACCATCTGGTATGAACAGCATCGGTGGTCTTATGGTTATAATTCTTGTCTCGAGTGGGGTAGATCATGGATTCAAGTCCTGGTAGGGTCAAACTATAAAATAAACTATCAAATTGGCATTTGTTCATTGTTGCTTTTCTGCTGAGCACACAGCACTAAGGAGTAAGAGTTGGCTCCGAATCTGAATAGTATGTCCTAGTGAAGCGACATATCTGTAAGACATAATAGTGTTCTGTGAAATTGTGTCCGATTGTATCTTTTTCAAATGAAAAATCCCCAACAGACCAAAAGAAGTCACCTCTACGCTTTATTCCGTCCTCGGACTTTATCATAGAAAACAATTATAACGGAGGACAATATTTCACGGTGGACACTATTTAATCCTACATATCTACCTGTAAACTGTTCTTTCTGAGCACTAGCACTATAAATATCTTACTCAGCATGTTGATGTAGTACAAAGCAGACATTATCATCATTTCCTTGAAAGTAACTTGTTCTCTTATTGACTGCTCATTTGTCATTTAAGAAATAAATCATGGAAGCCAGAATGTGTTGGGAGTTTTTACATGGATTGGCGGATATTAGTATTTTATCCCGAGCCAGAAGCGAGGGATAAAATTTACTAATATCTGCCAATCCATGTTAAAACTCAAAACACATTCTGGCTTCCATGATGTATTTCGATTCTGATATGCCTAAGAGTACAAATACGGTAGTATACTTTGATTGGAAGACGGTAATTTATACATACACTTGCAGAAAATGTCGCACACAATTTATGTAACTCGAATAATACTGCACCCTCTATCAGCATTATTCGGGTCACAATTTATGCTGCCAATGGAAAAGTCAGTCACATTCATCGGTGCATGTGCTAATGAGATAATAAAAGAAATAATTCTGGATTTTTTTTAACAAAGGGAAAGAGTGAGGTCATGTTAGAATAATTAATAATCACTCACTCATCCTTCTTGTATGTAAAATGAATAATAAATCTAAAAATATTTAAAAGAATGACATTATGTCAACAATATTTAAAATCTCACAGAAACAGGAAACTGGTATTTTTGTTCTGAATTCATCTGTAATCAGTAACAGGAATTTCAGTAAATCACCTTTTTCTTTGTAATTATCAGCTGAGTAAGTATGTTGCTGTTTTTTGTCACCAGTTGTCTGCCTTGTTTTATGGTGATTCTGTATAATTTGTAGCAACATGATGTTACAAGTCTGTGAAGATATGTTACAGGCACACTGTGGACAGAGTGATCTCCCCTTACAACATAACTGACACATGCTGTGGGCACATGGAGTTAGTATCATTGGCATGTGGTCTGATGAAAGCTAAAATATAATAAAGATGAAATCTACTTCTTTAAACTGTAAATACAATATTATAATATATTATTTACAATCTTCAATGCTGTAAACTTTTTAAAACAATAGATGTCGAAATGATGACAAAATCAATGTGGGTTATCTCCCATTATAAATGAACAGGTACAAAAAAAAGTATTAATAGAGTTTTAGTTTATGGTGTTTAATGCCACTTTCAACAATATTTCAGTTATATCGTGACGGGGTATTAATAGTGGATAAAATAAACTTGAATAATATTTGTCTACAAAATATCGACCAATCAAACCTTAAGATAAAATCCACTGATTTCTGTACGTTTTATGACATACAAATAATATAGAAGCAATTTATGCAAAACCAAATTCTAAACTTGCAAAAATGTTTTGATTATAAACACATTTCGTTCACAAATAATAAAAAAAATCAATAGGACACGCTATGTACTGTCTACATACAAAATATAGTACTATTGTTTACTAACAAAGTATAGCTTTGAATGAATCCTGCTTATTGTAAGGTGTGTTTTTTTATGTGTATGTTAAATGATGAAGGTAATCACACACAATGAATGAATGATAAACTAGAGGCTTCCTGGAGCCTGTAATTGCTCACCTGGTTTTCAATTTGACATCTAAAGTTAATAGAAAATGGGGGTGTTACACATAATTTTTAAAGTGGGCCACCCAAAGAACATTTCAACTCAAATTTCTGAGCAAAAGATGTAGATGTGATTTTTATCTCATAGTATTCCTAAACAGAATAAACTGACTGAAATAATCTCACAGAAAAACCCAGAATATATGTTAAACTACTCATTGCCATGAAGCTGCAGTTAAAATTTGAGCTCATTTTGACTTGTACTAAAGCAGCAATGGAAAATTGAAGAAATGTTATTTTTAGTAACAGCAGCCATCTTGAATGGAGGGCGGGACTGTCGGACACAACATTGAAAGGGGACCACCCAAGGACCATCCCAGCCAAATGTGCTTTAATTTGGTTCAGCAGTTTCAGAAGAGAAGATTTAAATGTCATCTTTTATAAAAAAAAAAAAATACTTAATTTGCATAATCAGTATAAATCAGCTGAAAGAAAAATTTCACAGAAAAAAAAATGGAATATATGCTAAACTACTCCTTGCCATGTAGCTGCAGTTAATATTTGAGCTCATTTTGACTGATACTAAAGCAGCAATGGACAATTGAAGAAATTTCTATTTTTAGTAACAGCAGCCATTTTGAATGGAGGGCGGGGCTGTAGGACACAATTTTGAAAGGGACTCACCAAGGGACCATCCCTGCCAGGTTTGGTTTAATTTGGTTCAGCGGTTTCAGAGGAGAAGATTCAAATGTGATCTTTTATCAAAATATGCCTAATTTGCATAATCGGTATAAATCGACTGAAAGAAATTTTTTACAGAAAACCCCGGAATATATGATAAACTACTCCTTGCCATGTAGTTGCAGTTAAAATTTGACCTCATTTTGACTTGTACTAAATTAAAGCAGTAATGGACAATTAAAATTTCATCCCCCCTTTTTTCTATTTTTAGCTTGGTGGCCATCTTGGTTAGAAGTCGGGATCACCGGACACAACATTGAAAAGGGACAACCCAAGGACCATCCAAGTCAGGTTTGGTTTAATTTGGTTCAGCGGTTTCAGAGGAGAAGATTTAAATGTGATCTTTTATTAAAATATGCCTAATTTGCATAATCGGTATAAATCGGTTGAAAGAAAAATTTCACAGAATAAACCGGAATATATGTTAAACTACTTCTTGTAATGTAGCTGCAGTTAAAATTTGAGCTCATTTTGACATGCACTAAAGCAGCAATTAAAATTTCATTCCCCCTTTTTTCTATTTTTAGTTTGGTGGCCATCTTGGTTAAAAATCGGGATCACCTGACACAATTTTGGAAGGGGGCCATCCAAGGACCATTCCAGCAAAGTTTGGTCTAAATTAGCTCAGTGGTTTCTGAGGAGAAGATTAAAATGTGAAAAGTTTACAACAGACGATGACGATGGATGAAACCTGATGGCAAAAGCTCACATGGCCTTTGGCCAGGTGAGGAAAAAAAGGACAATAACTCCAAAATGGGTAATGGGATTTACTACAAAATTGCAGGGTAGGTAGATCTTGATATACTGCACATTTTTGCAATTTAAACTTAACATCTATCTCTTATAGTTTTTGAAATATAAGACAAAAAGTATTAAAATTTTAAAAAAATTTGAGGAAAAAAGGGCAATAACTCCAAAATTTTGGGATTTACTTCAAAATTGCAGGCTAGGTAGATCTTGATATGTTGCACATCTTTGCAATTTAAACTTAACATCTATCTCTTATAGTTTTTGAAATATAAGACGAAAAGTATTAAAATTTTAAAAATTTGATGAAAAAAGGGCAATAACTCCAAAATGGGTGATCAGAATTGCTTAAAAATTGCAGGGTAGGTAGATCTTGACATGCTGAACATGTTTGCAGTTAAACTTAACATCTATCTCTTATAGTTTTTGAAATAAAGGACGAAAAGTATTAACGTTTTGAAAATTTGATGAACAAAGGGCAATAACTCAAAAATGGTTAATGGGGTTTACTTAAAACTTGCAGGGTGGGTAGATCTCAACATGCTGCACATTTTTGCAATTTAAACTTAACCTTTATCTCTTGTAGTTTTTGAAATATAAGACGAAAAGTATAAAAATTTTGAAAATTTGATGAAAAAATGGTAATAACTCCAAGATGGGTAATCAGATTTACTTCAAAATTGCAGGGTAGGTAGATCTTGCTGTGCTGATAATTTTTACCCTATGTCAGATTTCTGATATTATTAACGGTTTTTGAGTTATTACCCAAAAACCTGCAATTTTACCATATGTTCTATTTTTAGTAACAGTTGGTTGGCAGGGTCATAGGACATCACTTTTAAAGGGAACCCCCTAAGGATGATTCAGGCCAAGTTTGGTTTAAATTGGCCTAGTGGTTTCAGAGGAGAAGATTTTTGAAAAAGTTTACAGACGGACGACAGACGCCAAGTGATGGCAATAACTCACACAGGTCAGCTAAAAATGGTCTACACTGAAACTATTGACATATGGGCAACTGTTTAATTGTTCATTGAAATATTGTTTGTTCTGTTATTTATTATTATTACCTGGATGCCCATGAAATACTTAGGAAATAACTTTATTGTATTTGAAAATTACATGGCATCAACTGGAGATTTTATGGTCGCAAATTAAGTTTACTGGCGACATGTTAGCAGAGCCAGTAAATGGCAATTTGCGACCATTAAATCTTCAATTGATGCCGTGAAATTTTCAAATACAATTGAGTTACAGTAGAGTTGTTGATCTCAAACGTGGTACACGTACCGGTAGTCATCTGCCATTTTGTTTGTATCAGAGAAAGGATATGTGATTCGGCTAAAATTCTAAAAATATCTTGCGCTATTTCAACCGTGGCATTGATACCATGAAAATTACAGCATTGTCCAATCACAAACCAGGAATATTAAACAACATTAGAATGAGATATCTTAAAGGAACAAACACAGGTATTTTACCCAGTAAAATGTAAATGTTTCTTTCAATGTGACGTCACATTACTAAAATGGTCACAATCGAAAATATCATTGAGCGTCCGACAATGAAAAAAAGTCCTTTTTTAAACGACTTATTATCTTAAACGAAGGTGTCAAATCTATGTAATAAATAGTATACTTACTGTTGTATTCCAAATATCTAAAAATAAATCACTGGTAACCGAACAACAACAACGGCAAATCACTGATGTGAATACGTGAATTACTGTGTTGTTCTGTTACTCATGATTTATTTTTGATATTCGGAATACATGAGTAGTTATTATAAACAAACTGCCTTCAGTGGAGGGTGTTATGATAGACAAAACTGCCTTCAGTGGAGGGTGTTATTATAGACAAACTGCCTTCAGTGGAGGGTGTTATTATAGACAAACTGCCTTCAGTGGAGGGTGTTACTATAAACAAACTGCCTTCAGTGGAGGATGTTATGGTAGATTACAACATGAAGGAAAAAAATATCACCCGACACGACGAATGTGGTCATCTACCATATCACAATCCACTGAAGAAGGCATGTTTTTTATGACATTTTAATGGTAGTTTACTTAAACATATATTTATGTACCGGTATTGATTTTTTAGTGGTCATCTCATTACATTTTTAACAAACTGCACTAAATTGGCTATTGATATGGAAATGACGATTTCAGAGCAATCGACAAAAATCAGAATTCAGCAACGTTCGGCTCGAGTAATCGGCAAAACTCGGACAAGGAGTCCGAGGGTAATATTTTCTGGATTCGACAATGTTCGGTTTGAGAGGGTAATATTACACAGAGGTTGATATTACTCAAAGGGTTTTATTGTTAGACTGCAGCTAAATTGGGAAACTACCGATCTATTGCAGAATATCAACTGCCATTCAGCCAATGAAATGAAAGGATTTTTTCATGAAGTATAATAAACTGTAAATATTGACCTACCATTAATTGTCCACATTCAGGACAATAGTGACTTGATAAGTCTTCTCTTTCTCTTGAATAAGTTGCTCTCACATTACAGTTTTTACTGTCATCTTTGGTAGAAATATTTGGAATAGTATTGCCATGGTGATAACCAGAATAAGAAGTAGCCATTTTATTGTGAGATTTATATGGAACGTCAAGTTCGTTTTTCACACGTGCAACAATTTTATTGGCCATATCATCAAAATCTTGATGTGACATTAACGTTTTGGCTACATCAGCTCTGTGATCATGTTTACTAAAATGGTTGCCATGACTACTGTAATCAACAGATGAATCCCATTCAGGATCAGGGGTTGCAAATCCTGGTGTCCTTGAACTTGAAACGTGCAGAACATCTGGTTCTTTGTTATCTTTTAATTTTAATTTCTCGGCTTTTTTTCTTTCTTCCATCCATGACTGGAATTTATCTTTTGACTGATTTGAAGTACCGGTAGTTTTTTCTATGCTATATTCTTCATTGTACTGTTTCTTACTGCTGTAGTTACTGCTAGATACTGCTGGTTTTCCTAAGTTATTTGAAGATGGTGTTGTATAACTTTTACTTCCAGTTTTATCTGAAGTATAAATGAAAAAATTTATTCAAATGGTACATGTCATTTATTCTCTTTTGTGGATTCATTTTCTACTTTATTGACAAACAATAAAACTAGTACACCTGCACTTTTACACTATGAAAACAAGCTAAATGATGATGAGGGGTTCCGGTGGGATTGTGGTCATGCCTTTTTGATTGGATTGATAGTTATTGTTTTGATACTCATGGCTTTGTCATAGAGCATTATAAAGGATATATGTAGTCAAACCTGCTTCAGTGACCACCTCTATTTAAGAAATAATTCATGGAAGCCAGAGTTTGCTTACAGTTTTAACATGGGTAACATTATTTTCGAAATTTGTTATCCCGAGCGATAGCGAAAATAATGTTACCCATGTTAAAACGTGATACAATCTCTGGCTTCCATGAATTATTTTGATTCTAGTAGGAAAAATCTAACTTATTTTTTTAAGTGGAATTCAGTAATGAAAATGCATTTCATAACAAAATTCACTTACCTTCATGTTTACAGTTGTTTTTCTTTTATGTATAAATAGATTGTGATGCTATGAAGTTACTGATATTTTCCAATTTAATGGCATTTTGAATTTAGCAACTTAAAGTGATAGGATCTACGATTTTCGTGTTTAATGTTAAAATCGGTAAAACAGTGAACTAACGACCAGTCCATAGGTATGAACCAAAAAATGCTTAAAATGTCAATTTTATAACTTTTAATCAACGTAATTAGCAGACTAAAGTTGATAGCTTTGTATCGTCTGTACGAATCGCGCTCATTAATTATGCAAAAATGCGATCCCAGCATGGCCTGCGATGACCTCGACCTGACCAAAAAGAATCATGGAAGCTGAGTGCATGTTTTATCAACAATGCGATATTTATTATATATAACCTAGATTGGAATCTGATATTTGAATAAAATCCATTGTTAGGTAATAGTAAACCAATTCTGAAAATTTTCACGAACCTCTCAATACAGATATGTGATTTTACAACACACACTACAAGGAGTTTGAAAAATTATTTTTAGAAATGACCGCTGAGGTACGGTAGAGGGATATTGTTTTGTAAACAGTTATATCATGAGTTCCTATGTTCAATGAATCCTTTAAACTCGTCCAACGGCCATGCTCCTTCCCTATATCTATCTTGGATTTCGCATATCTTGCTATAACTTCTTTACGATTTCTTTTGCGAGCAGAATCTGTCAATATAGCAGGTCTACCACGTTTCGTTTTTGTTTTGGACGACATGTTGTATTTTTGTGCGCTTGCTCAGACATAAGGTCAAGCCTTAGGTTATATAAATATATATATAAAGAAATCGATTTTTTGTCACTGACAAAAATTCACGAACTCTTGTTTCAAGTAAAAAATCATTGACAATGGGGTACGTTTGATATAAAATCATACATTTTTTTTAAATTTAATTACTGAAGGCATGATATTTCCCCAATAAAAGTGAAATGCATTTTTAAACAAAAATCGTAGATCCTATCTCTTTAAACAAGTAAAATGCTCACAAAATCGTAAAATAAATCAGTAACCATGTGTTTTAATGTCATCAGCGTTCCTTGCACGACTTCACCGGAAGATGTTAAATTTCAAAAGTCAAAGTCCATTGATGGTTGTTTTAAGTATTTATTCCGGAAAAATATAGGCAAAAACAATACGGGCATTTTTATATTTGTTATGCACCACAATGCTGTATGAATACATAAATTCACTAGGGAATGATGTTTGTAATTTTTTGTCAATATGAGTGAGCGAATTAAAATATATCGTGAGTTTTATCATTGTATTATTTATATAGCAAATGATAGAATAAACAATAACTTGTATTATGGGACTTTAATTTTTATTGTTGTTAAGATTTTGTGTAATAGATGATGCGAACATTTCATCAGAAGTTTGCATGACTAATAAAACCTCCGGTTAACAATTCCCACAGCACCATGCATGATTGTGTCACCTTCCAATGGCACCATTTTTATTTGTTATTGAACAAATAAAAGTTTCTTTGAACCAAAATAGATTAGTTTTTTCAAGAAAGTCACCATCAAAATTAAAATACATCATCAATCAAAGGATTTCATTAAACACAATCTCACCAATTTCTTATGTGACACTTGAGTGACATAGAGCAACTATTCAAAATTTGTAGGCGACTTTCAATTCACTTTTGACTAACGAAAAAGCAAGTTAATCTTCCCAATGCAATGTCCTTGTCTAAATCATCATGCAGCATGAGCCCTGTTTTTATGGTTAACTTTTTCGTAGTTTATCCTTTAATTTTTCATTTAAAACACCTGTTCTTGTACAGAGAGTATAGATACAAAATGTACATGTAGTATTTTCTGCATGAAAACTCAAATACAAACCAGAAGTTTCTGTCTTTTTATGTTGCTCTCTTTCTTTTAACCAGTTTTGTTGTCTTTTCTGAATTTCTTGAACCTGAAAACAGAACAAAAATATTTTCAACTAAACATACACTTACATTTTTTGTACAGTTTTACTACTAACATCATGGAGCTGCCATCGTACGGTAGTTGGATTTACAACTACTTATGCAATCAGTGCCTATCACCACTGATGTTGTGAGTTCGAATCTCTATCAGGGCGAGGTGTACAACATTAAGTGATAAAGTTTGTCAGTGACTTGCGACAGGTCGGTGGTTTTCCCCTGGTCCTCCATTTTCCTCCGCCAATAAAACTGACCGCCACGATATAACTGAAATATTGTTGAAAGTGGCATTGAACACCATCAAACAAAACAAACAAACAAAAACTACTAACATCTTACAACATCTTGTATGGGGCAACACATTCCGAGTCTGTGCCAAAAACCACTAGCCTTACGCCTGTCTAGCAAAAATTGCACAAAATTTGCTTAATCGTCTCGAGACGGGCATATAAGAACTAGCCCGAACAACATTTTAGAAGAATTTTTTCTATTCGATTAAGCAAATTTTGTGCAATTTTTCCTTGCCTGAACCAATTTTTGCTAGACAAGCAGGCGCTTGAGGGGGTGGGCGGGCTACATCCACACAGGTTTCCGTAAAATAACTTTAGTTCTGTATATCGAGATCTTTACCAAACTTGGCCACATGATTCCCCTGTGGAAGGGGAAGAACCCTATTTATTTTGGGGGTCATTAGGTCAAAGGTCAAGGTTACCGTTACTATAAATATAATTTTTGACAACAGGGTCATTTCCACGACAACTTAAATAGTTCTATATATTGGATCTTGACCAAACTTGGCCACATGATTCCCCTGTGGAAGGAGAAAAACCCTATTTATATAGTCGGGCATATTTTGTGATGCACACATATCTTGTTCAAAACGTTTTTAGCTCTGACTGACATGGATTAATATTATCAACAGATCAATCACCGATGTCTATCAAATCTGGAGGTATTAAAACCAGGTATGATGAGAGTTGTAGTCAGACTGGTCTATCTAACTGTCTTGATTACGATTGCACGATAAAAGATGAATGAAAGGTTACTTGATGTGACCCCAAACAGGATGTTGTTAGAACTTCAGGGATTCATAATTATTTATGAATGTGAAAGGTACTTGACATTTCAGTTTTAGATCTAGAAGGTCCACCTTAATCTGGAATCAACATACATGTTATATATTTCAACACAACAATGGTGGTTCCCTTTGGAAAAAAATAATATAAGTCTTTTGGAGCAACCCTGTAAACCAAAGGGACTAAACAGGAGAGCCAAAGTTAGCTAAGGTTACCTGAAGGAGGAGAACTTTAGTGTTATTAAAAATTATATTATTTAGCAACTGTACATTTGGGTTTGGTTTAGGTTTATGGTGTTTAATGCCACTTTCAACAATATTTCAGCTATATCGTGGAGGTCATTGTTATTGGTAGAGGAAACCGGAGGACCCAGAGAAAACCACCGACCTGTCCCAAATAAATGACAAACATTATCACATAATGTTGAAGGGAATTTTATACTCAACATTTTCGAGAAACCAATCCATTACATCCACTTTCCATGGCTTGTCCGAATCCTAAGTCGATTCATATATACACTGAAACTATCAGTAGGGTCGACACATGCCATTTGATGTTAACATAAGATTGTATGAATATTGACACGAACAAGTTAAAAAAAGGAAAAAGAGATGAAATAATAAAGAAATAAAGAAATTTTATTGAAAATAAATTTGTAAACAGAAAGTTAGAAAAAAAAATGGGGGGGATGGAAAGTCCGTGCCACGAGCGCCTGTGGGGTCGATATGACCAGGGGCCGATTTGACTGGAAATCGTAAAATTTACAGCGACTAAATATTCCTTCGTCGATAATAAAGTCCCCATGGTCCAATTTCCATAAATTGTTTCGTATTTCAACTGTAGTCATTCAGCGCAATACCTTCTCAGCAAGTTCTTGTTTCTTTGGATTTTTACTTGATTTCCCTGACATATTTTCGTAAATTATTTTAATCTGTTAAATTTTCTGTTACTCGGTAGCCATTTATAAACATTCCAATGATAAAACGGATAACACCCGAGTTTTCCGAACGAAGGTTTAACATAGTACCATACAGATTAAGAAAAAGAGAGTTATACCATCAAGATCTCAAAAGTATATTCATGATGCACGTGATAGTCATGCGCTGCAAATAGTTCCAAAATTAGCAAACTTCGATAAATACGTCACAAATGCATAATGAATATCCATGTATTGACTATGTGATGCATGTGAATACCAACAAAACAGGGGTCAGCTGTAATAAACAACAACGTCAAATAATGACAAAATTCAGAGTTAGTGCTCATAATCTTAATATAGAAAGAGGACGTTATATTGGATTAAAAGTCGAAGAGAGGTTATGTAAATTATGCTATGCCGGTATTGAAGACGAAGAACATTTTTTGATAAATTGTCCTACTTTACATAATACCAGAAAACATTATTTTGATTTAATTAGAAGAAATTGCCATAATTTTGTTTCAGTTTTCTAGTTTATTGTTTCTTTTAGAATGTCATATGCATACTGTATTTGTTTTATGTGAATGTTTATTCTGTCAATTGTTTTCATATAATGTGTATTCAGATCAATCCAATTATGTATGTTGTATCTATTGTGATTATTCAGCTCTTTATGGACACCGTGATTGGTTAATAAAATACCTTGTTCTTGTTCTTATAATCCGACAGCCTCAGAAGGAATTTAAATATTGCATCAACAGCAAAGGAAAATCCATATAAAAGTCTAGTAAGACCCATAGTGGAATATACCATCTCAATATGGGATCCTTATCTCAAGAGACGTATACATCGTCTGGAAATGATCCAAATGAAAGCGTGGACAACATGATTAGCAGAATTTAGTGAAGAACACTGGAAGACAGGAGGCGGGATATACACGACTTACTATGTTGTACAAAATATCCAACGACCTAGTTGCTATCAATAAGACCGACATATATTCGAACCACCTAAAAGACAACATAGGAATACACATAGTAGATCTTATCAGATTCCACCAGCATCATCGGATTACCACAAAGGATCTTTTTTTCTGCGTACCATCCGAGAATGGAATGCCCTACCACTGGACATTGTAGCAGCCAAAACACCTGATCAGCATTCAAAGCTCAGACGTCCAAGATCAAATATCACAGTCTAGGAACCTATACGCCTGAAATCTCTTATTGACGTGCTCTTCTGTAAACTGCATTACGGTTTCGGTGGAATTCGACATCTTACACTTTCACGGCAGGTCAGTTTTTCTATGTTTTCATTAAATTCTAATACCGGTAACCTGTATTCCAAAAACTTGACAGAATGCGTATGATTGATTGATGCAAGGACTGCATCTTTGCTTTTTTAATGTATTAGCCGTATATATAGCGTCATATTTACCATTTTAACAGGTTCTTTAGAGCAAGGATAAAATAAAATTGTCCCGTTTGACCCTTTATCCTTGAATAATATTCCCGATACTTCTGTTGGTAATGTCAATAGATATGAACACAGTTTATGCAAAATTACAGATATGAATACCTCCGCATTGCTAAATAAATAGACATTTTAAAATACAAATTTAGCACGTCAATCAGGGTACAGACAGTTTTCAAAGGTGACATCAAACAGACATACACAGCTACAGCAAACAGCCGACAGCACATTCATTTTTTCAATCCAATTTTTTAGTAGGAAAAATTATGTTTTCTTTATCGCTTATTTGTAAAATGAATGCTTCTCACATCCAAAACTATCCATGCAAATACAGTCTAAATTGGCAGCCATTGGCATTTAGGTATAAAACATGGTAGTAAAAACAAACGTTTGATACTCCATTCTGAAACTTTAGCGTCCGTTAGAGTAATGAATAATGTACATTCTGTAACTTTTTTACACAGATACATATTGTATCTGTCGATAATAAATTCCGAAAAACTTGCCTGCCTTGAAAGCGTGGGCAGTCGATTTCCACCGAAACCGTAATGCAGTTTACAGAAGAGCACGTCAATAAGAGATTTCAGGCATACAGGTTCCTAGACTGTGAATATGAATCAATGTGAAAAAAAAGTTTTTAACTGTATATAGCACGATTTTATTTGTACATCCCATACTAATTCTTTCTTTCTGGACCGAAAACATATTTGCTGATGAGTGGAGAGTATCGGAGTGCGATCAGCAGTGGACTACCGACGATGAGTGGACAGTATCGGTGTGTCATCAGAAATGGATTACTGATGATGAGTGAAGAGCATAGGAGTGTGATCAGAAGTGGGTAACTGATGATGAATGGACAGTATCAGTGTGTCATCAGAAATGGATTACTGATGATGAGTGGAAGTATAGGAGTGTGATCAGAAGTGGGTTACTGACAATGCATGGACAGTATCAAGGTGTCATCGGAAATGGGTTACTGATGATGAATGGAGAGTGTAGGAGTGTGATCAGAAGTAGGTTACTGACAATGAATGGACAGTATCGGTGTATCATCAGAAATGGGTTACTGATGATGAATGGAGAGTATATCAGTGTGATCAGAAGTAGGTTACTGACAATGAATGGACAGTATCAGTGTATCATCAGAAATGGGTTACTGATGATGAATGGAGAGTATATGAGTGTGATCAGTAGTAGGTTACTGACAATGAATGGACAGTATCAGTGTATCATCAGAAATGGGTTACTGATGATGAATGGAGAGTATCGGAATGTGATAAGAAGTAGGTTACCGACGATGAATGGACAGTATCAGTGTATCATCAGAAATGGGTTACTGATGATGAATGGAGAGTATAGGAGTGTGATCAGAAGTGGGTCACTGACGATGAATGGACAGTATCAGTGCATCATCAGAAATGGGTTACTGATGATGAATGGAGAGTATAGGAGTGTGATCAGCAATGAGTTACTGACGATGAATGGAGAGTATCAGAGTGTTATCAGAAGTTGGTTTCCGACGATGGTTTCTAAATAACTGACATAGTTTCTTGGCTGGATATAACAAGAAAAATATATGTAAATAAAATCTGGTTTTTATTGTAGACTTCAAATATAATTAAATACTTTAATACACAACTCAATGATAAAAACATACACTAACAAATTTATAAAACAATATAACTCTTGTCAATATTGCACACAGTACACATCATTAGAAGTCATGATCATCCTCAGTAGAAACTAAGCTGTACTTTCAGTTGGTATAAGTGGTGTAACAATCACAAAGTCAGACAATAGACCATTTGCACATTTCCTACTTTTATTCTCAAAGAGGATGGGCCACTTTCCCCTTGTTTTGTTTCACTAGGAGGGCCAATTTCAAACATATTGACTACGTGGTATTAAATGATGAATTTAAGAAGAAAAAATACTGTTCGACATTTTTGTGTACAATTGTCATATATTATGGTCATTAAAACGGAGAAAAACTACCATGAAAAACCAACAAAATCGTAATTTGTACATTTTCCAAGGATTTCAGGCACTTGGAACAGGGAATCCCCTATGAAGCACCTCCACAACCATCATGAAGTATGTTTTTTTTATAATCGTCTATATGTCTTTTAACCCTCCACAAAAATTGAGTTTGGTTGTCAAGGGCCTAGATATAGAAAAATCGACTTTTTAGAGAAAAAAAAACGCACAGGGCACTTACCTATGAGCTATATCTATATATAATTTCGCCACGTTTAGTATGTGTTTGGTAGCTCAATCAGTATGATGGGTCCATGTCATGTAATTGCGAAGTGAAGTGTGGTTTTTGATTTGGGTTCGACTCTTGTCAACAGCTGCAATTTTTTTTGCTTACAAATTTTATATTTTTGGTCAAAATAAAATAATTGGCGAGCACTTGACTTTATGAAAGCTAGGCAAATACACCAATATTTATCTTGTTTATATTTATAGTATGCCCGGTCCTATAGGTATATCAAAACATACTTCCTATTCCCGTGGGGTTGTTTACAATTACATTCTGCAAAACTTTACAAACATAAACAGTAAGTTATTCCATAAAATGTCGACCAAAACATAAATGTGTCCGTGTGTAATTACTACAGCAACAATGAAAATCAAGTGTTGTGTATGCCATAAACATAAAAAAGGCCAAACCACGAAAATAACTGAGAAACAAATAGAATATTTTCAAAGTCAAGGAAATTATGTTATTGAAAGTGGAATTATTTGTAATCAATGTAGACAAGTTTTTTTTATGGTAATGGAAAAATCAAAGAAATGGCGAAAAATGATCAGCATAAATCACCACTCTCATGTGTAACTTCTACATGTATTACACTTCTAATCGTTACTGTTGGTAAAACTATACGGGAATTTGTGCCGTATGCAGAACAACTGAAGATCCGTTTGTACCTATACCTGAACTTCAGTTGTCGGGCGGTGCATATATTGTATCTTGACCTATGTTGGTCTAATATATATAGCGTGTCGTGACACTGTAAATTCCTTTTGGTTGCGGCTCCATAACAAAACTTAACCTAACAAATAATTCGTTTTGATACTTCTACATGTATTACACTTCTAATCGTTACTGTTGGTAAAACTATACGGGAATTTGTGCCGTATGCAGAACAACTGAAGGTCCGTTTGTAGCTATACCTGAACTTCAGTTGTCGGGCGGTGCATATATTGTATCTTGACCTATGTCGGTCTAATACATATAGCGTGTCGTGACACTGTAAATTCCTTTTGGTTGCGGCTCCATAACAAAACTTAACCTAACAAATAATTCGTTTTGATTCAGGACAAATGACAGTGCGTTTTGATTCAGGACAAATGACAGTGTACGTACACACCGTTTGATCATCTGTAAAAAAAAACACATGGACTTGAACTTCACTTCATACGATTTTTTGTTGATGAGCAGTCTACAAATATTCACATGTCTCTCATTCAGAACCATGGGTTATTCGTTAGATATTACCAAATGTTCACGAAATATATATATTTGGTAAGCACATGAATTTTGAATAATTTCAAACTTTCATATGAAGAATAAATATTGTTTTATGTCTGATCTTATTTGATATATTATATTTCCATGTGAGCCTTATGTTTCTCCTTTCTTAATGAGGATAGTTAAACATGCCAATCTTGTTCAGAAATAGCGTAAAAATTGCTGTGTTAATAGACAGTATATGAAAAATTATTTAACGAAGACAACAATAGTTGTGACCTTACAGCTGGGGGAATACCTGTTCACAGGTAAAATTCATGACGTTTGTATCTCTTTAAATAGCATCCGATGATTTAAAAATAACACAAGAAATCGATTTTGACAAGTGAAATGAAACACCGATAAAATGGCCCAGGCTCTTTTATGCTTTGCATGAGTTATTTCCCTTTAAGGCTGGCAAAATGGTCCCATTTCATGCAAAGTTTGATGAAAATAACATATATTTTCCCCATAATCTGTTCAAGATTTTAATGTTGTAACAACTTGTGAATTTTCTATTTACTATACACATGTACAATGTACAATTATCCTTATACAAGTGTAACAGGAACGCTTCCCTACCGAAGGTTATAGGAACCGTAGTAGGTTCATAACCACCTCTGCTAACTGTGTTAGTGGAGATCTCCTTTAGCTCAGTTGGTAGAGCGGTGGCTTACAATGCCAGAGGTCCAGGGATCGAATCCCATCGGAAACATTGCATTTTTCAGTGGTAAAACATGCTCTACTGTTACACAAAATTCCAATAGTTACATTATGAGAAAATTATACTCAAATTTATTATCCTTTTCGTTGCTCTTCCTAGACAGGGTACCATTATGTCTGTCGCAAGAGAAATAACTCTGATAAAAAGGGGTATAAAGTCGTATGATTTTAAAATCAAATCGGAAATGTACAAAAGGTCTTTTCAATAAACGATGACTTGGTTGTAAAATAAGTAAGTTATCATACACATGTTATATAATACAATAGAACAGCTTAGCAAACATAATCCTAGTCCATAATGTTTACTTTGTCAATGCTCTGATCCTTCTAAAGGTCAGTAGCTATGTTATTATTGTTACTCCTACAATCTTTGAGCGTCTACCTGATAAAGGTTATTTCAGAAAGGTGTCATGAACACTAAATTAGATATCTATATTTTTGTTTTTCTTAAATGTTGAAAAAACAGCAAAAGCAATAAAGGGAGATAATAAGAGGAACATTATTATTATGTAGACACAGTGGTTGATATCACAAAACATAAATTAACAAAATAAAACATAAAATTTTACATGCAAGTAATCAAATAAATAACAATAAATAATACCTATATATATGATTTCTGACTTTAACATGATGTCTATGGAGAGAAATTTAGCAGGACATCCACCGTACCTACAATTACTGACTTTAACATGGTGTCTATGGAGAGAAGTTTAGCTAGACATCCACCGTACCTAAAATTACAAGTTTACCAGTTGCTTGCCCAGGGTCGGTGGTTCTCTTCGGGTACTCTGGCTTCCTCCACCACTAAAACTGGTCGCCACGATATAGCGGAAATACTGCTGAAAGTGGCATCAAAACCCAATAAATAAATCACTCAATATATTGTGGCATTGACTGCCACTGAAAAAGTATGGATAGTTGGGCATAAATAACACAATATTATAAATGTATCAAGACTAAACAGAAGAGTGGTTTTGTGAAACTCATTTCTAAATTGAAAATATTTCTTTAACAAATTATTCATCACAAAGAGATTTTTGGCAGAAAAATATTTTAAATATCTACCAAGTAGTTTATCAAACACATAAAATTCTAAAAGTGAAAAGAACAATAAATGAATTGTAATCAACAGGAATGCTTACATTAACATGGACAGTGTGTAATGACAGAAACATTGAAGGCTTATGTTGTGCCTGAATTTAGAGTCAACAGTTAGATTATCTCATTATTTACATCTACAAATATATATGATTTGACTGAAAATATCCCAAACATGTATACAATACACAGGTGTATTACATGCAGCATACCTAAAATAATCCAAATGATTAGAGGGCCGAGTCTGCACACATCACCTAAAACAGATTCTCCTATTATTTCTGATAGAGAACCTTTAATACATGACTCTTTCCAATGTTGGTCCAGTTAATTCAGTGGAATTTTTTTTATTTGACCTGCCATAAACAAGAATTTCCTTTGGTGGCCATATTGTTTGTCTGATCGGAAAAAAAAATGAGGCGATAAAGCAATCCTCTTTAAGTGTAGTTCTAATTAAATGGCCATTCCTCTTGGAAGGGAGGATGGGGATGTCAGATACACACTTGAAAGATGACCAGTATTGACCACCTAAGGATAAACAGCTTAATTTGTATAATCAATAAAAATCGACTGAATAAAAAATCTTAATGGCAGTTTTTTTTTTATATTTAAATTTTTAGTAACAATGGCCATCTTGAATGAAGGGAATGGCTTGAAAGAGGAATATCAAAAGATCATCTCGGCCAAGTTTTGGTTCTCTGGTTTTTCGAGAGAAGACACTGATGTGATTTAAAATAAGCTCAATTTGTATATCAGTATAAATCAGTTGAACCAAATTTGTACAGAAAAACCTGTAACATAGGTCAAAGTATTCATAGTCATAAAGCTGCAATTCAAATTTGTACAGAAATACCTGCAACATAGGTCCAAGTACTCATAGTCATAAAGCTGTAATTCAAATTTGTACAGAAATACCTGTAACATAGGTCAAAGTACTCATTGTCATACAACTGTGATTCAAATTTGTACAGAAATACCTGTAACGTAGGTCAAATTACTCAGTCATTAAGCTGTAATACAAATTTGTACAGAAATACCGGTAACGTAGGTCATATTACTCATAGTCATAAAGCTGTAATTCAAATTTGATGTCATTATCACTATCTACAAAGTAATAATCGACATTTAAAGAAAAGTTTTTTTTTATAGTAACGGTGGCCATCATGGATGAAAGGTATGGCTTTCAGATACAAACATGAAAGCGTAACACCCCAAGACCAATCCAAGACAGGTATGGCTTAATTTGGTTCAGTGGTTTCAGAGTAGAAGATTTTTATTTGAAAAGCATATGATAGACCATGGGTGAACAACTATGACGGATGTTAAGTGAAGGCAATAGATCAAACAACCCTTCAGGTTATGTGAGGTAGAAATGAATCTTAAAGACTCGATATGAAAATATAACAGAAGTTTTCCTTACTTATAATTATATTATAGGATTAAACATTGGATTTTAGGAAATTATCTATGTATAAACTCCAGCAGCTCACTCACAAACTGAATAAAGTCCGAAGGACTTTATGTAAAGTTTGTGAGTGAGCTGCCGGAGTTTATACATACATAATTTCCTAAAAACACAGTGTTTAATCCTTATAATTCTTATACTTGGACATCGTGTTTGTTTTCTACGCTAAATACTATTAAAGAAATACCCAAGGAGAACCTCAAACAATGGACATGCGATTGTAAACTGAAAAAAATCCGCGAAATGTTATTGACGACTTTGGAACATATTCAACATGACGTCATTGGCGTCATATGAAGACTTCCAGTTTGAAACGTAAATATTAGATGTTATTTGGCTTCGCGTACGCTTCAAGTTTGATACAATTTAACTAAAATAAGTTTTCAAGGTAAGCTTTTTAATTATTTGTGTGTATTGTTGTAAATATGACATTTAGGATTTCATATTTTCAAGATGGCAGATCCTTCCAGCAGTACCATTGCTCGTAGATTTATAAGCGTGGAATGACCGGGGAAAAAAATTAGTCTGGCAAACGGAAATATGGATTTATAAATTCCTTTCGAATGATGTAGAATAAGTGACGATATCCAATCGGATTACGAGTTATTGATAAATTCTAGTAAGAATAGAATTACCGGTATATATAAATACTTGTAAGATTCAAGGGGATAACGATCTTAACAATAACAAATGTTAAATTGTGTACATGATTGTTTATTCTAAACAACTTTAAAAAGGTAAAACACACAATTTCAAAGTGAGAAGAATCTTAGATTGTAAATTTTACAGTTCAATATATTAATGGGAGGGGATTTTTAAGTTACGGTATAATAAATCTATGGGTGGGGATTTTTAAGTTATAATAATTAATGGGTTGGGATTTTTAAGTTATAACATATCAATGGGTTGGGATTTTTAAATTATCATAAATCATTGGTGGGGATTTTTAAGTTATCATAAATCAATGGGTGGGGATTTTTAAGTTATCATATATCAATGGGTTGGGATTTTTAAATTATTATAAATCAATGGTTGGGGATTTTTAAGTTATCATAAATCAATGGGATGGGGAGTTTTAAGCTACAGTATAAAGTTATAACATTAAGTTATAATATATCAATGGATGAGGATTTTTAAGTTATAAAATATCAATGGGTTATATTTCTACAATTTCATGCAGCTTCTTTATTGTCAAGAGCAAATCTTCTATAATTATAATTAAATATGATCAGGTGCATTATTGACCTATGTGTGTTTACTTTGGATCTTTGTCTAATGTATGAATGAGTCACCAATAACTGAAATAATATATGAATGGGCATAGTATTCATACTTCACATATATGAATAGACATAGTTTTCATGCTGAGGGAAATTATGAATGGACATACCCACCTTAAAGGCATATTGTCTACGATTTTGTTGAAAAATTTTAACTGTTCATAAATGATTTATTTAAGCTATCATTAAACAGTTATGCTGCAAAAGATACGATTGGTGTTCTTTTTTTGACAAAAAAGACCCAAAACTATCGATAACGGAATTATTGTCCGGGATGACAAAAATTCAAAGTGAAAGTAACAACGCCACCTATAAAAAATGGAAGTTCGGAACTCTCTGGGTTTTACCTTTGAGGTAAGGAAAATACTGTTAAGATTCAAACACTTCAAATTGTCACGCTCATTTTTAATGTTGTTCGAATCTTAACGTTTCGTAGCGTATTTAAGAAATAATTCATGCCGGCCATACTTTATTGTTATTCAAATATGGGTAGGCATTATATTCATGAATATTTAACCACGAGCAATAGCGAGAGGTTAAATCTCATGAATATAATGCCTACCCATATTTGAATAACAATAAAGTATGGCCGGCATGAATTATTTCGATTCTAATAGGACAAATACGGTAATTTTAAAATTCGAGGCAGTCAATGTTAAGGATACGTCATCTTGAAAACGTGAAATCCTACATGTCATATGTACAACAATACACAAAAATAACTAAAATGCCTACCTTGAAAAGTTATTTTAGTTAAATTCTATCTACATGGAAGCGTACATGAAGCCAAATAACGTCTGATATTTACATTTTAAACTGGAAGTCTTCATATGACGTCACGTTGTTAATGTGCCAAAGTCGTTCAACAATATTTCCCGGAATTGTAATTTTTGTGCTTTTTAGACACAGGGATATGCAAGAATACATTTTTATGCTCAGTATTGCATTGGAATTAAGAAATAATTCATGCCAGCCATACTTTATTGTTATTCAAATATGGGTAGGCATTATATTCATGAATATTTAACACCGAGCGATATGTAGGTGCTTTTTTTTTTTTTTTAGCTCTGCACGCATGTGTGGCCTATATTTGATTGTTATTCAAATATGCCTTTATTTGTACACTGAATAAGGGACGTCATATTAGAATCGCCAATAATTCAGTGTTTAATCTTCATTTCAAGAAGGTCAGTACGGAAAACGACAATAATTTTGGGTATGAAAAATTATGGTTTTGGTAGACAATATGCCTTTAAGTAATTTCTCATTTAAGCATTTAAAGGAATGTCATATCTTTTCATTTTATTATGTGCATATAGACCTCAATTTGTCACAAAACAACATATAAACCTAACATAAATGATTGTGACTAGGGTATGTAGATTCATGATAATATCAAGTTTGGGTCCTGATATAATGATCTAAGTCATCATATACACTTTACTATGACAATTTTTTTTAAAACAGAAATGCATGTGCATACTATGAAATGTCCCTAGTAGAGTAATTAAGTGTAGCAGTATTAAATTGGTTGCTATGATGATTCCTGTTGTGATTGTTCTGACTGTGATTTTTCATCTTTCTTCCAATCTTGTGTAATATTACTGAACCATGAAGTAACAGCTGATCTGGCCTGTGAAATAGCACCACCTTAAAAATATAATACAACAAAACTTAACAACAGCTGATCTGGCCTGTGAAATAGCACCACCTTAAAAATATAATACAACAAAACTTAACACCATGAGGTAACAGCTGATCTGGTCTGTGATATAGCACCACCTTAAAAATATAATACAACAAAATTTAACACTTCTAACATTTCTAGATAAAGTGTACCTCAGTTGATGGAGGATATGACTGGACGTGCTATTTATATCACTGAATGTGTTTAAATAGGAAATACACATGTTAACTTAATACATAGTTTAGGCTTAAAAAAACTTAATATGAAATCAGTCTTGAGATACAAGTACTTGCTTTGCCAGCAAAATGTCATCTTACAAGATGGATGGTCTCATCCAAATTGTATCCTTATATCTATAAATAAACGTCAGAGAATACCGAAGTGGCAATTACAAATGGACAATCCAGAGAAATTGGCAACAAGGGTGCACAAGATGAAGAAAAACAAAATAAAAACACATGATACGTGTTGGACACTACTGTACACAAACAATATACAATTAATAACTTTTAATGAGGTGGATACAAGGAATTATTAACCCAAGAATATTTTATTTACCAAGGCCAGAGGCCAAAGTAAAAATATTATTCTTTAGTTAACTAATTGGAATAACTTAACTGTCCGCTACGCGGGACTAATACCCCCCGCGTCCCCATCATCTTAATTGAGCCATAACATATTTGGAACAAAACTTTTAGACTCATAATTCTGGAAAAACTTGATGGACCATGATATACTACTAACGTGTGCATCTTCATATTAGGATCTTGCAATGTACAAAGTTTCATGAACTTCTGATTAATCATGTAGGAGAATTTGCAATGACAAAGTGCATACTGAATTGCAGTGATTGGGATTAGAGGGGGCCATGTGCCATTTATCACATTCCATCTGAAAATGTCCCATTGAAATCAGAAATATTTACAAAGAATGTTAAAGAATGGCCCATTGAAATTCTGAATGTCAATAGAAAATGTCCCATTATTAAAATTTTAATCCTAATCACTGGAATTGTCCCAAAATTTCTAAGTCCAAAGAAGCATAACAGGGGTAAATCCTGTATCCATCAAATTGAAAGTAATTAATTGCTTTATTATATGACACATCTATATATGTTGCTTTCACCCTTAAAATAAGCTTTTATCACAATGTTTGATTTGGTCTAGCTTGGTGCAAGACACTAGAATGTTATATTCACCACACGTTACGTCACGCAAGGTGAATATAATGTTTTATGAAAGAAGGTTACTAGGGACGTCAGCCAATTAGAAAAGACATTATCTGAAGTCATAAAAAAACACAAATAAAGTAAATAAGACTTGCACCCTCCTACAAAAACTGGAGGTAAAGACGAACCAAACATCGTTTTCAGCAAAATCACAACGGACATCACAACACAGAACTCGGTGAAAGGTCAATGATGTATTAACTAATGACAATTTTTCCTGTCTGTACAAGACATTATTAACACATCCTACACAGGAGTGCCTCATGGTGGTACACTCGCAATGCTCAATGATATTATTATCTAAAGGACAACTTTTCCTCTCAGTAAAACATATTATTTATTAACTAACAACTTATCCTGTCAGTAAAACATATTATTTACTAACCAACAACTTTTCCTCTCAGTAAAACATATTATTTATTAACTAACAACTTTTCCTGTCAGTAAAACATATTATTTATTAACCAACAACTTTTCCTGTCAGTAAAACATATTATTTATTAACCAACAACTTTTCCTCTCAGTAAAACATATCATTTATTAACTAACAACTTTTCCTCTCAGTAAAACATATTATTTACTAACCAACAACTTTTCCTGTCTGTACCACATATTTTCCTGTTTGTGAGACAGCAGCATTGATCTTCTTGCCTCTTTCTGTACTCTGCATAGAACTGTAAAGCAATGGTAACATCTGTAGTAGTTGAGTGAGTGATTGTTGTTTAACACCAAGTGAGCAAGTTTTCAGCTATATCATGGGGAGAACAAGTTACCGTAAAAATCGGAAAATAAGCCGCGACTTTTTTTTGTAAAAGTCAGCCCACAGCTTATACTGTGGTGCGGCTAATATATGTATTTTTTCTGAATTTCAGGTGACAACAGAAAAAAATGGACATGAAACAGGAGCGTGACAGCTTGGAACGAAAAACAAATTGGACATGAAACACGAGCGTGATAGATTGGACCGACCTGTTTTCATTCTTGTACTTGTTTTTGTCTATTTTATGATCATAATAAAGAATGTTAAATAAAGTATATGTATTGTTGTGTTTGATTCCTTTTTCAGGTTTATTTAGATGCATTTCGATGTTATCCAAGTGCTTTCTTCATCAATCGATCGGCGCAATTTCTAGGTCAAACAAGTGGAGATAATTATCGTATTGACTGGGGGTCCATGATTTTTTGGTTAGGCGAAGTTCATCTTCTTGTTTGCACCAATTACGGACCATTTTCTTGTTGATACTGAAGTGACGGCCGGTAGCTCGGTTACCATCCTCTTTAGCATAAGCCACTGCTTCCAGTTTGAAAGCAGCGGTGTAACTTTTTCTCGGAGGCATTTTTGAACTGAAGCAGAAGTTCAAAATTTGTCATTTTATTTAGAATTTGGGCTTGGTATGAAAAAGTTGTTTATTTAGGGTTTTTTCCCATTGACTAAAAGTGTTATGTCTAAAAAAAAACAATTAAACATGAACACAAATCAATGAAATGATGATGATGGCCGCTTTGTATTAGACTTAACTCCCTTCATTGAATCTTTATAGTGCTGGCTCACTGAGACAACAGTCCATAGATAAACATGTCACTCCACTCAGACACATTCTCCTGGTTCAGATCTTACCAGTCTTTGCTCTTACTCCTTATGGTTGTATGCTTAGTGGAGAAGCAGGAAATACCTATTTTATAGTCTTTGGTTTGAACCAACTAGGGTTTGAGCCAATGATCTACTGCACTTGACGAACATTTTGCAAAACATTTCATTAAGGGTGTAGACCTGGGTTACCCTAAATTTTCCCCATCATTCAATTTTTTTTAAATTTGCATCATTGAATAGTTATGTCTAAATACATTATCTGCCAAAGTGTCAAAAAATTTCACCGTGCCATTTTTTCCATAGCACATCCTAAATATAGCAATTTTGGGGGTATTCTTGACGCCAGATGGTAATACTAGTTTCGGACGATTCTACTAGATATGCACATTTATTTCTGATTGAATGGGAATATTTTGGTTTTAAAACACTTGAGAGTGCTGTTGTTGAATAAATATGAAATATCTAGCATATCTGAATATCCTGTTTGGAGATAAAATCATGCAAAACAGTGGCAACGGCAAAAAAGGGGGGATGCCCTGAGGACCACCTTGGTATTAAAAATCAGATTAAAAAAATTCCTGTCAATTAATTTTCACCAAAAAATGTCACACTAAAGAATAGACATATAGACATCATTGCACCAAATTTTACAAACTTTTACCGTCAGATTTTAAAAATATTTAAATTTATGTCTTTCATGGATGGCACCCAGAAAAAAATGAAATTGTCGAGGAAAGTTATCATACACCCACCCTTTGCTAGTTTCTTTGTTTGTGATATAAAACTAGAGGCTCCCAGGAGCCTATAATCGCTCACCTGGTTTTCAATTTGACATCTAAAGTTGATAGAAATGGGGAGGTGTTACACATAATTTTGAAAGTGGGTCATCCAAAGATCATTTCAACTCAAATTTCTGAGCAAAAGATTTTGCTGTGATTTTTATCTCATAATATTCCTAAACGGAATAAACTGGCTGAAAAAATCTCACAGAAAAATCCAGAATATATGTTTAACTACTCATTGCCATGTAGCTGCAGTTAAAATTAAATTAAAATTAAAAACTAAAGAAATTTCTATTTTTAGTAACAGCAGCCATTTTGAATGGAGGGTGGAGCTGTTGGATACATATTGAAAGGGGATCACCCAAGGACCATCCCAGCCAAATTTGCTTTAATTTGGTTCAGCGGTTTCAAAGGAGAAGATTTAAATGTGATCTTTTATCAAAATATGCCTAATTTGCATAATCTGTATAAATCGGCTGAAAGAAAAATTTCACAGAAAAACCCGGAATATATGTTAAACTACTCCTTGCCATGTAGCTGCAGTTAAAATTTGAGCTCATTTACTATAGCAGCAATGGACAATTGAAGAAATTTCTATTTTTAGTAACAGCAGCCCCACTGGTGGCCATCTTGGATTTTCAATCGGTCCAAAAAGTAACAACACTTGGTTAGCAGCTTGCAATGATCATTCATGACAATTTTCAATTCCATCCTCCATGTAGTATCGGAGAAGAAGATCTTTGAAATTTCAGCCAATCAGAGGCTATTATGGCCCCTGGCAGCCATATTGGATAACCAATCGGAACAAAAAGTAACAGCAATTGATCAGAACCTTGTCAGGAACATTTCTGCCAAGTATGGTTCCAATCCATCCAGTGGTTCTTGAGAAGAAGTTTGTTTTACATATTTCCCATAGGGTCGCTATGTTAAATTATGTCCCCCGCTGGTGGCCATCTTGGATTTTCCATCGGTCCAAAAAGTAACAACACTTGGTTAGCAGCTTGCAATGATCATTCCTGACAATTTTCAATTCCATCCTCCATGTAGTATCGGAGAAGAAGATCATTAAAAATTTCAGCCAATCAGAGGCTTTTATAGCTCCTGGCAGCCATGTTGGATAACTGATCGTAACGAAAGTAACAACACTCGGTTAGACAGTGCAAATGAACATTCCTGCCACGTTTGGTCCCATTTGCTTCAGTGGTTCTCTAGAAGAAGATTGAAATGTTTATGGACGGACGACGGACGCCAAGTGATGGCAATAGCTCACATGACCCTTCGGGTCAGGTGAGCTAAAAATAACTAGTTACCAATAATAAATAGCTTTTGAATTCTTATAATTGACACAGTGGATGTCCAAATTACCAAATGACTGCATTTGTCTTTTTTATTTTAATGTCAGCTAGGGAGGGGGAGGGGTGGTTTGAGGGTGACTCTACTTGATTAATTCATTACAAAAAAAAAACAAAAAAAATACAGACAGCCACGCAGCTGTATTGTTAAATTTCTTCAAATTCTGTGCTCCAGTTGTATTTGTTTGATTCTGGTTTATTCTTTAGTTGACTTAGGAGAAGGGGGCGGCAGTATAAGAGATGATCAGATATTACAATTTTTTTCCCAAACATAGCTTTCCATTTTTTTACTACCATAAAATGAATTTGCTCTATAGTTTCATAATATCTAAGATTCTGGTGTATATAATATTTTTTTTTTTGGACAAACCCTGGAAATTCAATAGAAAAAGGTTGTCACCCAAATGTATTACATTTATGGCATTTTTGACAAATATTTCGATGAACATTTTTTCTAGAAAGAGATATTTCAATGATATCTTGTGGGCACCGGTATATAATAATAACACACTGCCTGACACTGGTATAAGCAGCAATAAATTATAAAAATACTAGGAGCACAGCTATGGAAAGGTAAAAGGAAACTGAGGAGTCATTTTTTTAACTGGCCATATCCAATGTAAACAATCTTTGTCACCAAGAAGCTTGGAATTGAGGGGGAATTTTTCAAATGCACAGATGATCATATATTTGAGAAGACACTGAAAATAGAGTTATCTCCCATACCCTAGGCCTACACCCTTAAGAGACATGTATTTTTTGCCAGAGGCCAGAATAAACTAATAGAAACATAAGCATAAATATGTAGATTAAAAACTGATAAGCAAATGACAGAAAACACAGATTAATCAAAATTAAAATTTATTTAAAATTAATTAAAATTAATTTACAATTAACAAAAACTTACTGTGCCAGTCTAACTCTGATGTCACTCACCCCTAGATTACCATGACAAGGGTGTCTGAAAAAAAAAAGAAGTTTTGAGCAATTACTGAATGCATAAAATTATCAAGACAGGGTTTTCTAAAAAAAAATATAGAAAATATTTTGTGTATTTACCAGGAACAGGTTAACCTTTAGAAACATCTGAGCTTACCCTGTTTTTTAGTGGGGTTCAAGTTCTTTATGTCATCCATTACATATATCTGTGTATTTAGTTCCGAGTCTTCGTCTTTGCTATGATTTCCACATAAAAATGATCTTTGGTTTATCTTTACTCCCATGTGTTCATGTTTGATTTGTTATTTGTATTTATTTAGGCATACTGCGGCGATTTCCGTGATGTTTGTGTCATTTAACAGTAACATGATGGGTGCCACTAGTGGAGCAGGAACTGTCTTCCCTTCCCTTGAGGTTATTGTTATAAGTACTAACCCTAGAGGTATGTCATTCATTCCTTTATGATCCTCTCCGGCCCAAACTTTGTAGTTATGAGTTGTTTTAAAAGCTTGTAGGAAAGACAATCCAAAATCCTCATGCAACTTTACATCTGAAATTTAAGTTATTTTTATTAGAACATTTGATACTATACATGCATGAAGAATTCTTGGATATCTTAAATACAGTAATTAATGTTGTTCTTCATAAAAAATGACATGAAACCATTGTGTGTATAAAAATAGTAGATACCATTTACTGGTTTAACACTGCCCTATTTTTGAGCCTGTCCAACACCATAATATTTTACCAATCATGTTTCATTAGTATTTCACTGAAGCGAAAATTATTTAAAACTTTTTAACTTTTTAAAAGTGAAGTCTAAAGACTATAGGGCAGCATAAGCTGAAGGGTAGTCTATAGATCAGTAGTAATTATTGCACCTTGTTGTCTAGTAAATATTGTACCTTGTCTAGTAATTATTGCACCTTGTTGTCTAGTAAATATTGTACCTTGTTGTCTAGTAACTATTTTATCTTGTCTAGTAATTATTGCACCTTGTTGTCTAGTAAATATTGTACCTTGTTGTCTAGCAAATATTGTATCTTGTTGTCTAGTAAATATTGTACCTTGTTGTCTAGCAAATATTTTATCTTGTTGTCTAGTAAATATTGTACCTTGTTGTCTAGCAAATATTTTATCTTGTTGTCTAGTAAATATTGTACCTTGTTGTCTAGCAAATATTTTATCTTGTTGCCTAGTAAATATTGTACGTTGTTGTCTAGGAATTATTGTATCTGCTTATATAGTAATTATTGTACAATGTTGTCTAATAATTATTGTACTTAGTTGTCTAGTAATTATTGTACATTGTTGTCTAGTTATTATTGTACCTTGCTGTATAGTAATTTTGTACCTTGTTGTCTAGTAAATATTGTACCTTGTTGTCTAGTAATTATTGTACCTTGTTGTCTAGTAATTATTGTATCTTGTTTAGTAATTATTGTAACTTGTTCAATGTTGTATAGTAATTTTGTACCTTGTTGTCTAGTAATTATTGTACATTGTTGTCTAGTTATTATTGTACCTTGTTGTATAGTAATTTTGTACCTTGTCCAGTAAATATTGTACATTGTTGTCTAGTAATTATTGTATACTGTTGTCTTAATAATTATTGTACCTTGTTGCATAGTAATTATTGTACCTAGTAACCTAGTGATTATTGTACCTAGCTAGTTGTCTAGTAATTATTGTACCGGTTGTTTAGTAATTAGTACACCTTGTTGTTATGGAAACCTACCATCTTGTTTACATGTTACCAATAAAGACTGTAAATAAACTCTAAACTGTGCTCTTAGCCATTCATCACCACCTTCCCATCCTTAAAATAATATTAAAAGTTTATTAAATGAAGTAACAATATGATCATGCATTAGTAGATGTAGACTTAATGATCAGACAAAAATTCAACTTCATTATTAAGGTCCTGCAAAAATGATATTATACAATTATAGCTTTTGTATGAGGTCGATACGTGGTTATATTACAATTGGTGTGGTGTTCGTACAATTTCATTGGCTAAATCAGTCATGTGATATACAGAATATGTAAGTATATTGACTCTATGTTACTAAAAATAGTAACATAGCATCAATATTTTAAGTATATTGACTATGTTACTAAAAATAGTAACATAGGGTCAATATTTTTTTTTAAATAGAAACAAGACGTCTGGTTTCTTCACAGTGAAAAAAATATTTTATGTTAATAATTTATTTTCAATGACACGAGTAATACATTACATATGTAATATAAAAATTAAGGACTCTTTACTCTGTCAATATGTTATATATGGACCCATTAAGATTATATTGACCTCGGATTTCGTCCTCGGTCAATATAATCCTAACAGGTCCATATATAACATATTGACCTCGTAAAAAGTCCATAATTGATCAATATCGACCAAACAGATATACTTCTGTTGGTAGATATAAACCATGTATCGACCTCATACAAAAGCTATAATTGTTATATTATTAATCCACATTATTGTCAAATATAAGGAAAATTAGCAGGAATTAAAATATTTGTCCAATGAAGTAACTTATGATTTTTGTATATATATCACTGCATTTTTTTTTATGGATTTTGTAAACACACAAAAGCACAATAACATGTAACACTATTTATTTTTCTTTAAACTCAGCAAATTTGTAAATCAAATAACAATTTTATCATTTTAACATTGAAAAAGTCTATATTCTGATTTAACCACTGGTCATGATTTGGGAAAATTTATGTTTATTTTTAGTAACGTGCTGTATGACCGTGCAATCTGCTATTTTCTATATTACAAAAATTGTTGACAGTGCAACCTTTGTTTATACAGTATATCATGTGATTTGGTATCTACCAATCAAATTTGAAGAATGATATCAGATTAATAATATAATTTAATGTTGGATTATTAAATAAATTAATTGTATTTACCTGTAGTTTTAAATAATTAATGGTATTACCTGTAGTTTTAAATAATTACTTGTATTTACCTGTAGTTTTGAATAATTAATTTTATTACATAATGATTTTATTTAAACAATTTTATTGACTATCATGCTTGTCACCTGACATTCCGTAAAATTTGATATTTTTTTATTAAAACTTGTATTGACTCGCTTTCACTTTCCATTGCATTATGTATGATGTCATACTGAAGTGATTAATTTCAACAAAAGACTATAATTGTATAGTATTACCTGTAGTTTTAAATAATTAATTGTATTACCTGTAGTTTTAAATAATTAATTGTATTTACCAGTAGTTTTAAATAATTAATTGTATTTACCTGTAGTTTTAAATAATTAATTGTATTTACCTGTAGTTTTAAATAATTAATTGTATTTATCTGTTGTTTTAAATAATTAATTGTATTACCTGTAGTTTCAAATAATTAATTGTATTTACCTGCAGTTTTATATAATGAATCATATTTACCTGTAGTTTTAAATAATTAATTGTATTACCTGTAGTTTTATGTAATTAATCATATTCACATGTAGTTTTAAATAATCAATTGTATTTACCTGTAGTTTTAAATAATTAATTGTATTTACCTGTAGTTTCAAACAAGGAATCTTCATTATCTCCTATCACAGCTTTTACAAGAATATCAGCAAATCTGAGGTCAGCAGTTGTTAGATTTAGCAGTTTTTGTAGCTCTCTGTCATGGAATTCTAGCTTTCCTTCAGACACCTACAAACACAATCATACTGTCAAAGTTGAAAGGATCTACTATTGTGCCATGGCCAAAGGGACCTACTTTTGTGTAAAACTAGTCAAAGACAAATGAATCTATCATAGTTTGAATTAACCAAGTATTCCTGTTATCAAGACTACTACTATGACAGGATCATAAGTTCTATGTATCAAGAATGAAAACAAGTGTTTGTTCTTACTCCTTTCTTTAATCAAAAAAAGTATCTTTTACTACAGTAGTCCCCTCTTATAATGCCTCTCCCACCAAAAGCTAACCCTCTTATAAGGCCCCTCCCACCAAAAGCTAACCCTCTTATAAGGCCCCTCCCACCAAAAGCTAACCCTCTTATAGGGACCCTCCCACCAAAAGCTAACCCTCTTATAAGGCCCCTCCCACCAAAAGCTAACCCTCTTATAATGTCCCTCCCACCATGTGCAACCCTCTTATATTGCCCTCCCATCAAATGATAACCCTCTTATAAAAGCCCCTCCCACCAAAGGCTAACCCTCTTATAAGGCCCCACCCACCAAAGGCAACCCTCTTATAAGGTCCCTCCAATCAAATGATAACCCTCTTATAAGGCCCCTCCCACCAAAGGATAACCCTCTTATAAGACCCCTCCCACCAAAGGCTAACCCTTATAAGGCCCCTCCCACCAAAAGCCAACCCTCTTATAAGGTCCCTCCCACCATAGGAAACCCTCTTATAAGGCCCCACCCACCAAAGGCAACCCTCTTATAAGGTCCCTCCAATCAAATGATAACCCTCTTATAAGGCCCCTCCCACCAAAGGATAACCCTCTTATAAGACCCCTCCCACCAAAGGCTAACCCTCTTATAAGGCCCCTCTCACCAAAAGCCAACAATCTTATAAGGCCTCTCCCACCAAAGGCCAACCCTCTTATAAGACCCATCCCACAAAAGGCAATGCCCCTCCCACCAAAGGCCAACCCTCTTATAAGACCCATCCCACAAAATGCCAACCCTTTTTATAAGACCTTCCCACCAAAGGCTAACCCTCTAATAAGGCCCCTCCCACCATAGGCAACCCTTTTATAATGCCACTCTCATTAAAGGGTCAACCATCTTATAAGGCCAACAAAAGGCCAATTCTCTTATAAGGACCTACCACAAAAGGCAACCTCATTTATCAGGGCATATTGCAGATGCACTGAGAGTAAAATACTACTACCCCCTCAAGGGAGGTAACACCTCATATAAGGCCATATTTTCATTGCAGAAAGGATGGTCGTATACAAAGGGGACTACTTTAGTACATTTTAATACACATGTCAATGAATGTGATAACACTCTTACTATTATATTAAACATTTGATTAGTTGTCTCCCCTTTACATTGACATTACCTCAATTACAACATCTGTTAGGTGGAGCTTCTGTCTAAACAGGATATTGGTTGCACCAATCACAAAGCCCCTTACATTTACATCATTAAGTAGATCATAATATTGTAGAGATAGATATGGATGACATATGTAGCCCTGAAATGAAACAAAAACAAATTCACATTTGGAAAGCACTATAAACATGACTAGATCATTTCACTAAGAGAAGAGGTTTGTCCAATAAAACTAGTATAACTCTGCCACTTTCTAGTGAAGAGCCTGTCCCAAGTAAGGAAAGTTAGCAGTCAAGTAATTGCTTGTTAGATGCATCAATTTTGCATCTTAAAAAAATTATCTTTTTACATTTTTTAGATTGCATTTTGGAACTGTTCTGACAGTGTGGTATTTTTCGTTTTTCATTTATTACAACAAAATGTATAAAAAAATCATGTCCACTTATAATGAAATAGGTTATAATGATAAATTGATTATATTGAACACATGTTATTTATCACCATCTATCCACCCATTTGCAGATTATGACTATGTGTGTAATCTGATACTACATGTATTTGAAAAAAGTAACTGACAGACAGACTAAGAGACAGACTGACAAATAATGCTAGGTGATACTAAGAGCTCACTTAGCCTTTGGCCAGGAAAGTTCACCAATGACGTCAAACAATGCCAATCTTTACAAACGTTATAATAGAAAAACCAAACATGTTCATTTGACATCATTGAGAGGAAATGTGGAAATTTGACAGGAAGGAGAAAACTCAAGAATATCGGTGTCACAAATGACACAGATATGTTCCCTTTGTTGTTTGTTTCTTGTAATTACACCCCTCCCCCCCCCTTTGCTTCATTCAAGACTTACCACTGGATATTTGACAAGAGTAATACAACAGGTGGCAGTAGTGGAGCAGAAACTGCTTACCCTTTCAGACTAGTCCTATAACATAGAACCTCGCACGTCGATATTTTCATTTTATATTATCGTTTTATATTCATTTTTTATTGTTTTTGCTATTTTTCTTTTTTCCTTTACTATTTTTTTTTATTGTCAATATGATGCGAGGTCCTATCGGAAGATGGTCAAATCACGTAGCATGTCAAAAAATAAAAACAGACTCTATTCTGAGTAAAAAGTTATAAAAGTAGCTTTACCTTACATAGTTATGGTAATTTAAAGTCTATAATCCATCACATTCATCATTATTCCAGTGAAATATTCTCAGTGTTTTTGACAGTAAGACGTTGATATTCAAATATGGCGGTTTTGAACATTTTAAAAATTTTGAGTGAAACGAACGTTAAATTAACGAGGATTAGTTCCAATGAAGAATACAGCGATAACTTCAGAAACTAAGAGTTACTACTCAACAACTACATCATATTTAACAAAATAAAATTTTGACGGTGAGCGAAGCAATCCTCATTCACCGTGAACAGCATCCCAAATTACAATTTTAGTTCGTTTTGTGACATATTTTTTTCTAGAATCCGTAAATTTAATTAACACTGATTTTAAACTATGGCGGCGGGAGAATGAGTTCGCCTTGGAAAAGTAATTGTCAATTCTAATGGGATTAACGATTCTAGAGATAAGGTAAGTTAATTATCTATTCATTTTTATTGTTAAGGGGTGTAAATTACATGATTCAGGGGGGTGCAGTGGGTTAACTTGTGAATCTGCTTCCGACTTGAAATGACATCGGAAAGTGCTACGTACATTTTGACATTTCCGATATGACTCCGAATTAACAACAAAAAAATATGAAAAAATCAGCATGAAAACGTTAAAATTAGGCTTTATAAATGCGAAGTCATATATTATAGGACTACCTTTCGGACCGCTGAGTTCCCTCCTCAGATTTTAATGAGGGTTGTTTTGCTAATCTTCATAGTTTTCTGTGTAGTGTTTTGTAGATCATTGTTGGTGTTTTTGTCTTTTTTCTTTTTGTCATCGTATCGTCTGTCTTTCCTTGATTTACAGCTTTTGATTACCCCTTATTATTAATTTTCATAATTAGATATGACTAGGCACGGGTGGCTCAAAGAGTTAGGTAGTTGGATTACCTAACAACTCATACAAGCCTATCACCAATATGGCGTGGGTTCGCGCTCGGCTTTGTAAATTACAAAAATGGTGCACTCGACTCGCAGCCGTAAGTAATAAAAGTTTACCAGTTGCTTGCCCATGGTCGGTGGTTCTGTCCGGGTACTCCAGCTTCTTCCACCGCTAACCCAGGTCGCCACGATATAGCTAAAATATTGCTGAAAGTGGCATTAAACACAAAAAATCAATCAATCAATCTATATATATATACCTTCGTAAATATGACAAGAGGGAATCCACATTCATCTTGTTGTAGCTTTGGAATCACTGGTAGTGAGTCCTTTAAATCCTGCATTGGAATCATCTTGTTACTGTTATTTGTCTTTCGATTTCTTATTTTCTCTTTCACATTAAAACCACCAAAAGCGGTACTCAATTTATTTCTTAAGGCAGCAGCTTTTTTATTTGGACTTTCTTTTTCAGATTTTGTTGGCGAGACGTCTGTCACAGTTTCATTATTCACTTTGACGTCCGTTTCTGGAATGCTTTCAGTATTTGTTACAACATTTCTGATTGGTTGATCTCCATTTTCAATTTTAGTCTCCTTTTCTATTTGAGTTTTGTCCTCTGTTGTTTCTGTTGTGGGTTTTTGTTGTGAGTGATCTCCACATAAATCTAAATCAGGATCAATTGTAAGTAAAAGTGAATCTTCTTCCCATGAGAAACAATCTTCTCGGTCAATTTTCTGTATACTTTCAGGTGAATCTATATCTTCTATACTATTACTTCTCTTGAGATCCTCTAAATTCAAAGACAATTCTAAAGAGGAGGGTTTCTCATTTTCATCAAATTCTTCACATTTTTCAGCCAAGTCTTCAATATTTATCACAGAATTAACATTTTGAATTGTCTCCCCTGTTTGCACAGCCTCGATTTGAGTGAATGATTTCAAATTTAAGAAAGGGTCAGATTGAACAGAATCAGAGCTCAATGGTGTTTTTGGTTTCTGGTCAGTTTCTACAGGAGAGTTTTGTATATTTGTAGAATTGCTTTGTGTGTCTGGTTTAGTTAATTTTGTCTCTCTGAAGTTATGCTCACCAATAAGTATACCACTACTTAAATCTAAATGCTTTGTTTCATTTGTATCTTGCTTTGTTGAATTATTTTCAGGTTGTTTTATTTCATCACAATCATTTGAATCAATGGGATCACATCTAGAGTCACCTGTTGAATTTTCAGATACAATATTACTAGTTTCCCCGACATCTGATTCGACCTTGACAAAATCACTTCCTAAATTAGAACTTTCAGAATCACAGTCAATTTCACAATCACGGTCCATCGTAGGAGATTGCGGTTCTACACTTAAACTCCTATTTAGTTCTAACTTAGCTTCACATTTTTCTATTTCTTTGATTGAATTACCATCAGAAGACTGAGAGCTAATGCTTGTCTTTAAAACTGGTTTATCGTCATGGTAATGTATTTCTAGATATTCGTCACTGTCGTTACTACCGTATCTTGCCGAGTGTAGAGTTGGTGAGAGTAACCTCTGTCCACCACAGGTAGCAGCCTCTTCTAAACCAAACTCCATCATACCTTCATAAATACAACATGTATCTTAAATTTGGAATTGATTTGTTCAGCAAAATCAAGATATGTAAACTGTAATCAATATGCCATTAAAAATATGTTGAATGGTATATATAGTCTATTTGACTTCTATAAATTTTCAGAAACAAATTCTTAAAAATCCAGTTTTCAAAAAAAATCAACATTGTTTTTTCTAGATGCATATTATATATGATATATATACAAACTCTGACAATTAATCAAAAAAATGTTGGTCGATTGTTAAAAAAGTTACCCATTAGGTCTCTTAATTCCTCCTTAAAAGAGATTTAGAAATATCACATAGTTACATTATTTACATATACAAAACAAAACGTCAGTTCAAAGTCTTATTAACTGCATTGGAGGTGTAATGGTTAGCGTGCTTGCCTCAAATGTGGTAGGTTGTGGGTTCACAAAGTCTTATTAACCACATTGGAGGTGTAATGGTTAGCGTGCTTGCCTCGAGTGTGGTAGATTGTGGGTTCATCATTGATGTAATGGTTAGCGTGCTCGCCTCAAATGTGGTAGGTTGTGGGTTCAAGCCCTGATTGGGTCAAACCAAAGACTATAAAATTGGTATTTGATGCTAAGCACACAGCATTAAGGAGGAAGAGCAAAGAATGGTTGGCCTGGAATCATGATAATGTGTTCGAGTGGGGTGACATGTCTATCCGCAGACTGTTGTTTCAGTGAGCTAGCACTACCAAAATCCAACTAAGTGTATTGGTCTAGTACAAAACAGACATCATCATCGGATTGAAAATAAAAATTTTGGTGCATTAGAATATCTTCCATTTAAATTGTACAGAACGAGCATTATACTGGAAAAGTTGATTATATTCAACCGGGGTATTTAAATTTCAGAAATTGCAAAATTGTTAAAAATTGTGATGAGCAAATATTTTAAAAGAGTTAAAAATAGATGCTAAAGGGCTATCCTATGTCTCCCTCTTGTAGGTTCCCCCACCAAAGGACATCCCCATAAAGAGGGCTGTTGTGGTAGTGATCGTATGGTAGTTGGATTTAAAACTGCCTATGCAACAGTGTCTATCACCACTAACATTGTGAGTTTGAATCTCTCCCTTGCAGGGTGTACTCGATACAACATTATGTGATAAAGTTTGTCAGTGACTTGTGACAGGTCCGTGGTTTTCTCCGGGTACCCAGATTCCCTCCACCTATAAAACTGACCGCCACGATATAACTGAGATATTGTTGAAAGTGGCATTAAACACCATAATACCCCCACCCCCTCTACAGAAATTAGCCAGCATTATATTACCTTACCTGGAAACAATGACAAAACAGATAATAAAACATTACACAGTTTTTCTACAGGAGTTCCAGAAAATAAAACCTGAAAAAAAGTAATTACTAAATATATCAACAAGAGGCCCATCTTATTCTAAATAGTGCATTTGTTCACAGCTTGTTATACTTATTACGGTACTAGAACAAAATTGCTTTTAAAGTCAATATTTCCATTTTTCATCTTTACTATGATTTAAATATTCATTTTACCTCCTCAGTACTGTAAAATCATTATTAATCGTGGGGTTCTAATTTCTGCTGATTTCGTGGTCCACTTAAATCACGAAAATAAAAATCCAACAAAATACAATTTTTCCTAAAATGGTTGTTACCTGTAATATTTCAAACCATGAATTCAAGAACCCATGGATCAATGCGTTTTGTAGAAACCACGAAAATTGGGGTCAACAAATAAAAAGACTTTCACAGTACTTTTTCATATTAAAAGTATTTCTACTTTCTAGATACTTTTATAACCTGTTAGATACAGTTTTCAAATTAAATCTTAAACTATAGCATGTACTTCATGCTATGAAATAAAAAAATAAAGAATACTCTTAATCCTATATTAATGCACCATAAAAGAAGTTTTTCTATTGAGCTGCGAACAAATTCTAAAGAAAAGAATATTGTAAAATGCCAGCTTTTAGTGACCACACCTATTAAGCAATAACTTGTATTTATACGTGACCTTAATTTAAATTTCACTTCACAGTGCATTTTATGTTATTTCAACCTGTATTTAGCAACCACCTGTCTTATGTGACCTTATTTCAAAGTTCCCAAGGAAGGTCACATACATTTGTTGTAAGACAACTTTTACTGTATTGTAAAATGCCACAAAATAATGATGATGAATTTGGGGCATTCTAATAATATTCTAGTGAGTGTTTTGTTTGTTTAATGGTGTTTAATGCCACTTTCAACAATATTTCAGTTATATCGTAGTGGTCAGTTGTATTGGTGGAGGAAGCCGGAGGACTCTGAGAAAGCAACGTCCTGTCGCAAGTCACAGACAAACTTTATCACATAATGTTGTACACCTCGCCCTTATCAAGATTCGAAATCATACCATCAGTGGTGATAGTCACTGATTGCATATGTAGTTGTTATTCCAACTACTATTCGATAACGGCCACGATGGCTCTGTCTAAAGAATATTATAAAATGCCACAAAATAATGATGATGAATTTGGCGCATTAAAGTCATATTTTAGTGAGTAAGTGATTGAAAAAATGTTCAGCTATGTCATGTGAAGATCGTTTTATATTTGATGAGACAATGATGTTGTCTGCTTTGTACTACACCAACATGTTGAATAGGATTTGTATAGTACTAGCTCACTATAACAACAGATTGTGGGTAGACATGTTGCTCCACTCAGACACATTATCTTGATTCTGAGTCTAAATAGTCTTTGCTCTTACTCATTAATTCTAGGGTTTTAGCGGAGAATCAACAAATAAACAATTTCGTAAACTCATGCCCATAATCTACCTCACTTGAGGGGAGCATATTAACTATTACATCATAGAAAAGCATGACATCACATCAATACTCTCAGATCATATTGAACTTGCTTTTACTGTTTGTACGACTCAGATGTAAATAAATATCTCATTAATCTGGTCTTTGAAGGAGTTGGTGCTTGTTATAATCATATACAGTCAAACATGCTTTAGTGACCACCTCTATTAAGCAATAACTTGTACAGTGGAACCTGTGCAATCCGATACCTGAGTTTTCTGACATCCTGTGACATCCGACAAATATTTATGGTCCCAAAGTAGTTGTTAACTAAACTGAAACCCGAGTATTCCGACATCCTGTACAATCCGACACATTCCCCTGGTCCCTTGGTGTGTCGGATTAGACAGGTTCCATTGTAATATGTGATCTTGATATTTATTTCTCTTCACAGTGTATTTCATAAGTCATGAATGAGGAAAGGATATACATATAGTGACAAATATTCATGGAACATTTGATTTCGTGGCTTGATACTTCCCACGAAAATTGGTATACCAGGAATAATAATGAATGAACAGTAGTAATATTAGAATGTTGAATAGATAACTTCTATGTATGTATGTACTTACTCTTCTCTCTAGTAGTACCAACTTAAACAGTAATACAACTTTATGTTTGAATTCTATAACAACATCTCTTACTGACATACCTGTAAATACATGAACAAGTTGATATAACTTGTGTCTAATCCAATTGTTAAAATATTTAGCAATAAAATATGTTTAATCTAATACATGAACAGAAAATAGAAGAGTGTTTGCATAAGACATGAATGAGACAGCTCACAGTTAAAAAAAACAGGGGGGGGGAGGGAATTCCACATCGGAATTAGGTTAAGGTCAGAAATCAAACTAGGCATTCTTATTTTAGTCTTGACCTTGTGTCTAAAATTCTAATGATTTGCCTGAGGTGAACTTAAGTTATTGAGCGGAATTTAAATGTGTGACATACCTACAAGGGTAAAACTTTATCCCCCCGGTGGAGACTGCATAAAAAGCTACTTTGGATAACATCATAGCATTACTCATCAATTGATATCATTTAGCATAGCTATTGTTCAACCTTAGACTATCACTGATCTGTAATTTTACAATATTTCGAATATATACAAACACAGACACATGAGACCCCTGTTTGTAAATACTATACAAACACAGACACATGAGACCCCCATTTGTAAATACTATACAAACACAGACACATGAGACCCCCATTTGTAAATACTATACAAACACAGACACATGAGACCCCCATTTGTAAATACTATACAAACACAGACACATGAGACCCCCATTTGTAAATACTATACAAACATAGACACATGAGACCCCCATTTGTAAATACTATACAAACAAAGACACATGAGACCCCCATTTGTAAATACTATCAATCAAATTTAATGATGTAATAACAACCTAGACACATATCAGATCTCTCCTCGGAGATCACTTTGGGCCGCGCCATCGTGCCATAGTCACGCTAAAATTTGATATGGCCCATTAAAAAATTATGTGTGCGCTAGTAGGGCGCATTACCGTCACATATGGCCCATACAATTGTACATCGTGCACCGGTAACCGGGATCTGCATACTTATTTTGTTTCGACTGGTTCTTAATTTTTGTTTCATCCCGCGAACATAATCAGGCGAAAAAGTAAACCAGTCGTATAATCATCCGATACTCTCTGTGTTTTTCATACTCAGGTCTCGATTATAATGAAAGCTGTCAAATGACAACAAAATGCCTCCCAAAAAGGCAAGATTTGAAAAAAATCAACCGAAAATATCATTTTTCACGACATCAGAGAAGGAAAATCCTTGGTCAGATGATGAAATGGGCACAGGTACAACCACAGAGGCAAATGAGCCTATTGAGGTCGATGATGACGTATCACACGAAGCCAGCGAGAACAAGGAAAATTTCAGTCCCGTTGGGCCAGTTTATACACGTGATTAACATACGACAAAGATAAAAACAAAATGTACTGCAGTAAATACATTAGCAATATTGGAGCAAACAATACTATGACAGCTGGTTGTGATAATTTTAAAACATCAAGACTCACTAGGCATGCAGCTAGTGCTGACCACCAAAAAGCCATCATAGCACCAAAAGAAAGATCCAATCTCTCAACTTCTGTTTATAGGGTTTGTAACAAGGAAGAAAGTGCTATAACAGTTGCACTAAAAACTGTATATTTCCTTGCACAAGAAGGTATTGCTTTGTCAACATACACTAATATGATGAAATTTGTGAAGGAGGTGGGAACACCAAATTTGGATTCTTTAAATGTAAAACAATAGAGCAGACTACAGCTCATACAATACTGCAGTTGATTTATTGACTGCACTTTCAGGTGTAATTGATGAAAATATTTAAAAAAAACTCCATGAATCTCCAGTTCTCACAATTTAAACAGATGAGAGTACAGACTTTATTGTTCATCACAAACTGTGTATAAGTGCCCGTGTTGTATATATGCCATGTTAAGATGAGAATGTTATGACTCTTTCATTCTGATTTTGGAAATAAGGTTCTAAATTACAAGGTTTATTGCCTCTAGAATTGCTCAGAATTGCTTAAATTGCTGAAAATCGTTTTTGGGCCAGGGGGCCCCATACCCCGGCCCAATGGCCCATTATTTGATGATGATGGGCCGAACATCATCTTCAAAAGCTAGGGTGATCTCTGCTCCTTCATACTGTCAAGTCAATGAGACAGTATCTACCTAGACACATATGAGATCCCTCCTTCATACTGTCAGTCAATGAGACAGAACCTACCTAGATGCATATTAGATCCATCCTTCATAATGTCAGTCAATGAGACAGTACTTACCTAGACAGATATGAGATCCCTCCTTCATACTGTCAGTCAATGAGACAGAACCTACCTAGACACATATGAGATCCATCCTTCATACTATCAGTCAATGAGACAGTATCTACCTAGACACATATAAGATCCCTCCTTCATACTGTCAGTCAATGAGACAGTACCTACCTAGACACATATGAGATCCCTCCTTCATACTGTCAGTCAATCAGACAGAACCTACCTAGACACATATGAGATCCCTCCTTCATACTGTCAGTCAATGAGGCAGTACGTACCTAGACACATATGAGATCCATCCTTCATACTGTCAGTCAATGAGACAGTACCTACCTAGATACATATGAGATCCCTCCTTCATACTGTCAGTCAATGAGACAGAACCTACCTAGACACATATGAGATCCCTCCCTCATACTGTCAGTCAACGAGACAGAACCTACCTAGATGCATATTAGATCCCTCCTTCATGTTGTCAGTCAATCAGACAGTACCTACCTAGACACATATGAGATCCATCCTTCATACTGTCAGTCAATCAGACAGAACCTACCTAGACACATATGAGATCCCTCCTTCATACTTTCAGTCAATCAGACAGTACCTACCTAGACACATATGAGATCCCTCCCTCATACTGTCAGTCAATGAGACAGAACCTACCTAGACACATATGAGATCCATCCTTCATACTGTCAGTCAATGAGACAGAACCTACTTAGACACATATTAGATCCATCCTTCATACTGTCAGTCAATGAGACAGAACCTACCTAGACACATATGAGATCCCTCCTTCATACTGTCAGTCAACGAGACAGAACCTACCTAGACGCATATTAGATCCCTCCTTCATGTTGTCAGTCAATCAGACAGTACCTACCTAGACACATACGAGATCCATCCTTCATACTGTCAGTCAATGAGACAGTACCTACCTAGACACATATGAGATCCCTCCTTCATACTGCCAGTCAATGAGACAGAACCTACCTAGACACATATGAGATCCATCCTTCATACTGTCAGCCAATGAGACAGAACCTACCTAGACACATATGAGATACATCCTTCATACTGTCAGTCAATGAGACAGTACCTACCTAGACACATATGAGATCCATCCTTCATACTGTCAGTCAATCAGACAGAACCTACCTAGACACATATGAGATCCCTCCCTCATACTGTCAGTCAATGAAACAGAACCTACCTAGACACATATGAGATCCCTCCCTCATACTGTCAGTCAATGAGACAGTATCTACCTAGACACATATGAGATCCCTCCTTCATACTGTCAGTCAATGAGACAGAACCTACCTAGACACATATGAGATCCCTCCCTCATACTGTCAGTCAATGAGACAGTATCTACCTAGACACATATGAGATCCCTCCTTCATGTTGTCAGTCAATCAGACAGTACCTACCTAGACACATATGAGATCCCTCATTCATACTGTCATTCAATGAGGCAGTACCTACCTAGACACATATGAGATCCCTCCTTCATGTTGTCAGTCAATCAGACAGTACCTACCTAGACACATATGAGATCCCTCATTCATACTGTCAGTCAATGAGACAGAACCTACCTAGACACATATGAGATCCCTCCTTCATACTGTCAGTCAATGAGACAGTATCTACCTAGACACATATGAGATCCCTCCTTCAAGTTGTCAGTCAATCAGACAGAACCTACCTAGACACATGTGAGATCCCTCCTTCATGTTGTCAGTCAATCAGACAGTACCTACCTAGACACATATGAGATCCATCCTTCATACTGTCAGTCAATCAGACAGTATCTACCTAGACACATATGAGATCCCTCCTTCATACTGTCAGTCAATCAGACAGAACCTACCTAGACACATATGAGATCCATCCTTCATACTGTCAGTCAATCAGACAGAACCTACCTAGACACATATGAGATCCCTCCTTCATACTGTCTGTCAATGAAACAGTTAAGTTTTTATATGTTTCCTCCAATAGTTCTACTTTACTGAAGTCTTTTTCATCAAAGTAGGCATGTGTTATTAACTCTAACTTGGTTTGTATAAGTCCAAACAGAGGCTGAAATAGAAAAAAAATCAACTGAATATTGCCTTTTTTGTTTCTTGTACCTTTGCCCAGAGAAGCTGAATAAAGCAAATGACTGTTGTTAAGCATCAAATTAGCAATATTCCAGTTATAACAGGAAAGAATAAGCAACATTTTGATCAGATGATAATGAATCCTGATTTGAACTAGACGAACACTCTTAATTAGAGAGGGCCCGGGTGGCTCAATGAGTAGTTGGATTACCTAACAACTCATACAAACCTATCACCAATACGGCGTGGGTTCGCGCCCGGCTTTGTAAATTACAAAAACCGTGCAGTCGACTCGCAGCCGCAAGTGATAAAGTTTACCAATTGCTTGCCCGTGGTCGGTGGTTCTCTTCGGGTACTTCGGCTTCTTCCACCATTAAAACTGGTCGCCATGATATAGCTGAAATATTGCTGAAAGTGGCGTTACACATCAAAAACCAACCAACTAACCTTAATTAGATTTTTACGGTGTTAGTTCACTGAAACTTAGTGGTAAGTCTTCCAGGGAAGACATGTGTCGCCTGCGAACTTATTTTCTTTAGATTACTTCATCATTGAAAGCAACATCATGATGAAAAAGTATAGTATTCTAAATTTTGTGATATAGTTAGTTTTGACTGATGAAGTTTATGAAAATTACAATTTATTCTGACATGATGAATTATTTGAAGGATGAGATATTATCATGCGAATAAAAATAATCTATAGCTAAGTTCCATCAAAAAGGATGTGGACATGCGATACAGTTCTCCATACTGATGCTCTGTGCCATATATCAGGAAGCTAGCCTGTGTGGTTCCTGGGAAAAATGTGACAAATTTTTCTATCTAAAATTATTCTAAGTTGCGGCAAACAAGAAGTGGACATGCGGCAGATTCGAAACTATCTTACATGATACAATTCTCCATACTGATGCTCTGTGCCCAATATCAGGAAGCTAACTTGTCTGTTTCCTAAGAAAATGTGACAGAAATTATTGTGTGACAAATTTTTCTATATTAAAAATAATGTAAGCTCCATCAAACAGGAAGTGGACATGCGGCAGATTCGAAACTGTCTTACACGATACAGTTCTTCATACTGGATGCTCTGTGTAAAATATCAAGAAGCTGGCATGTGTGGTTCCTGAGAAAAATGTGATAGAAATTATTGTGTGACAAATTTTTCTATATTAAAAATAATGTAAGTTCCGTCAAACAGGAAGTGGACATGCGGCAGATTCGAAACTGTCTTACACGATACAGTTCTCCATACTGGATGATCTGTGTCAAATATCAAGAAGCTGGCATGTGTGGTTCCTGAGAAAAATGTGACAGAAATTATTTTGTGACGCCGACGACAGATAGTGATCCCTATATGTCGCCTCTGCGTAAAACAGGCGACACAACAGTCCGTGGGTAGAAATGTTGCCCTAGTCAGATACATTACCCTGATTCTGAGCTAATCAGTCTTTACTCTTACTCTTTAATGCTGCCTGCATAGTGGATAAGCAACAATTACCAATTTTATAGTGTTTCAGGTCCAAAGGTCGTTCTTCTTATCAGACCAGATTTCAGATGTACTGGGATAGTTTAATACTACTAAATCACCCCAACCCCTCCTCAAGACATGCCACATCTTTTAAAATGGCCCTTTTTCATTGCAGAAAGGGTGGCCTTATAAAAAGGTATACTGTAATAAACAAAAATATGTGTTTTATCTGACATTTCTGATGACCATAACCATGGTTACATACCAGCTTACTAAGCACACACACACTTTTCTGAACTGTACTTCTTGTCACATCAGAAGACTTATTTACAAGATCCTGAAATGATAAATGATATAAATATATAATTATCAAGTTGTTCTCCAAGTAGGGTGGGTATTTGATGGCTGAAATATAATTAAAATTGAAACGCTTCAAGGAAAACAAGTGTTGTAAAAGGATTAGATACAATTTTATAGCAGTTTATCGATTGTTTAATGTGGCTAAAGGGATTCTTTTGCGGCTAAGAGAAATTACTTCATATTAGCCATGTTAGCTAAAGCAAGAAAAAGGTCTACCGCTAACACAGGAATAAACTTGATCGAGTCACTCACAAACCGAAAATTGTATGTAATAATTATAATTATAATCGACACGTTTCAATGAAAACTGGTATTATTATATAGGATTAAATACAATTGTATAGGAGTTTATCGGTGTATAAACTTGATCGAGTCACTCACAATCTAAATAAAGTCTAAAGATGATCTCTCATCATTCATGAAAAGTTAAGTTCAATCTAGCCCCATAATACAGTTTCAGGGTAAATGATCAAAATATGAAATTGTTCCTTTGACGATGAATGGAAAAGGGATACAAATTACAGTAATGACAACAGGTCACATGACCTTTGGTAAGGTGAGATAAAAAGATGTACTTTTTCCTCTAATTTGAAAGAACAGTCAAACCTGTATTAAGAGGTCACCTTTTGGACACAGAAGAGGTTCAATTCATATGAAATTTTGTATGACAGGACAGGAAAGGGGTGACCTTTTAACACAGGTGCCTGCTTAATAGAGGTGACCGCATGGGCAGGTTTTGACTGTAGTTAGAATCACTTATAGATTCTATATTTCGTCATTAAGATTTTTTTTTCTCCATGATTTCTGATTAATTCCATTTTGGATCTACATTGTATATCAACAGAGTTATTGGCATCATCGGTAACCCACACCTGATCACACACTGATTACTCTCCACTCATCACTAGTAAACCACACTTGATCACGTTCTGATTACTCTCCACTAATCATCCACGGGTCAACTGACAAAGAAATTCTTGTTTCGTTAAAACAGGTTATTAATACTTACCAATGAAAATCATCATTTGATAAATTGTTAATCACCTTCTTTGGGGTGGAAAAGTTATACAGAAATAATGGAGGCTCCCATAATTTGCAAGGAATTCCTTTTTCAATTTAGATACATTTAAGAGCTCTGCTGTGATATGATTGGTAATAAAGACAGTGGAGGGACTTACCAAAGTGTTTTAAAATGATCACATGACTACGAGGATATATTTGCCATTTAACCTACGGGTGATGAGTGGAGAGTAAGCGAAGCAAGATCAGCAGTAGGTTACCGACGGTGATTTATCTGTGACATATTTAATTTTGAAGTAGTTACTTCTTAACTACAAAACGCATAACAAGTAGAAATTGTAATACTATGAATTTTTACTTCATTGAAGACAAATTGTTTCGATTGGTTTCTGTTGGTACCGTCAAACCACGAAATTCAGTACACCACGAAATAAATATATTACAAGAGATGTTATTCGCAAATATCAATAAAACAAAATAAAAAGTAAACGAACACCTTAATTTCTTCTAAATGCGTGAATCCAGGAAAATTGATATCAACGAAAATAAATGAAATGACAAAATAACTTCAGAGATATACAAGGTGTAGGAAAACATCCGACTACACACCTTAGCATCTATTTGTCTGTAACACGCCACACCATATACAGTTTTATGCTTCTCTGTTCTTGAAGGCAGATGAAAAAATATGGTGTCTGAAATAAAACACATTTGATGATTTTTTTAAATAAATGACCTGCCATTATGTGAGGCCACCTGTAGCAAAATGTTAGTTTGTCCACGTGTCACTATATGTGAGGCCACCCTTAACAAAATGTTAGTTTGTCCACGTGTCATTATATGTGAGGCCACCCTTAACAAAATGTTAGTTTGTCCACTTGTCACTATATGTGAGGTCACCCTTAACAAAATGTTAGTTTGTCCACGTGTCATTATACAATGTATGTGAGACCACCCTTAACAAAATGTTACTTTTCCCAAACTCACCTGTAAGGTTGTTGGAGATGGGTAAAGAAGGTATTAGGTAGTGTAATATTTCTTTCTTTTAAACTGTTTTTGAATTTGGAATAAGATATCTTATCACTAGGTAACTAGAAAATATCAAGAGGTAAAAAACAAATACCTTTAGTTTTTGAAGAAGAAGAAAATGATTTGAGTGGCACTTTTTTTTCTGGTACAAGTCTAATATCAACAAGTTACATATCTAATTTAGTGTAAACAACATGTTTTTGGAAGGATCATCATTAGGTATGCTCAGAGCTAAAACTTTGGGAGCAATAAAACCAAAGGGTCTAAACAGGAAATCCAAAATTGGTTATGGTCACATATGCTTGGGGGAGAAGAACCTTAGTTTTAAAGACGTAACATCCGATCAGCCTGATCGGGAGACATGCAAATTAAAATGTCATTATTTATAGTAAAAAGGGCTGTGAGTTACTGATAAACAACAGCTGATAATGGTAAACATAAGCACAATGACATGGATAAGGACTCTTACGTGAATATATAAACACAACATCAAACACATAAAATTTTAGATTTCTAAATTTNAGGTATGCTCAGAGTAAACAACATGTTTTTGGAAGGATCATCATTAGGTATGCTCAGAGTAAACAACATGTTTTTGGAAGGATCATCATTAGGTACATGTATGCTCAGAGTAAACAAGATGTTTTTGGAAGGATCATCATTAGGTATGCTCAGAGTAAACAACATGTTTTTGGAAGGATCATCATTAGGTATGCTCAGAGTAAACAACATGTTTTTGGAAGGATCATCATTAGGTATGCTCAGAGTAAACAACATGTTTTTGGAAGGATCATCATTAGGTACATGTATGCTCAGAGTAAACAACATGTTTTTGGAAGGATCATCATTAGGTACATGTATGCTCAGAGCTAAAACTTTGGGAGCAATAAAACCATAGGGTCTAAACAGGAAATCCACAATTGGTTATGGTCACATATGCTTGGGGGAGAAGAACCTTAGTTTTAAAGACGTAACATCCGATCAGCCTGATCGGGAGACATGCAAATTAAAATGTCATTATTTATAGTAAAAAGGGCTGTGAGTTACTGATAAACAACAGCTGATAATGGTAAACATAAGCACAATGACATGGATAAGGACTCTTACGTGAATATATAAACACAACATCAAACACATAAAATTTTAGATTTCTAAATTTTTATACTTAAAATGTTACGTCTTTAATAATAAATATTTGATTAAGGAACTGTAAAACTCATTTAAACAAATACATTTAATAAACCATTTAAGTGCCGAAACACTGACAGCTGGACAGATGTTACTCTCGGGTACTAATAATCCATTAGCTGATGTAGGATTTGTAAGGTGTTAGAGTTATTGTCTTTAACACCACTTTCAACAATATTTCAGTTATATCGTGGCGGTCAGTTTTATTGGTGGAGGAAACCGGAGTACCCAGAAAAAACCACTGATAGGCCACAAGTCACTGACAAACTTTATCATATAATGTTGTATCAAGTACACACAGTCATGAGTGGGATTCAAACTAACAACTTTAGTGGTGATAGGCACTGATTGTACAGGAAGTTGTAAATCCACTTACCATACGATCACGACCACGGCAGCCACAGGTTTTTTTTAAGCAAAATAGTTTAATTTATATTTATGTTGTCATGTTTGTGTTATTATTAAGTATATTTGTGAAAAAATCCCATAATGCAATGTGAAAAAAAAATCCCATATTGCAAAATGTGAAAAAATCCCATAATGCTATATGGAAAAAAATTCCATTATGCAATGAGTGAAAAATCCCATAATGCAATGCGTAACAAAAGTCCCATAATACAATGTTGAGAAAAAGTCCCATGCTGACCACTTTTGTTTTTAACCTTTTGTATAGTTGTGTGCTCCATCTGGTATTCCAAGAGATGGTAAATGTTTCCATTCCTCTGGTACCTGGTTACTATCAACTGGGTTCCCCTCAATCAATGGTGGATAGGAATATTCTATCTAAAATCAAAACAAAAACATTTAATATGATAATAGTAGCCTATTATTTTTTTCTCTGTGTAATTTATAGTGGCAGTTCAGTTTTTTCAATGTTTGTTAGCATTTAGTAAGTTTTATGATTTAAGAAAGATCCAAGTTAACTTTTAATAAACAGTCAACTGGGTCAGTGTATTTTTTAAGATTATTAGCACAGCGAACTAGTCAGTAGCTTAGAAATTCATATGAGCCCCCCTTCTCAACAAATATTTGTTTTTTAATTCCATATTAATAATGTATTTTATACACCTTTTTAAACAATGAAAAAACTTCCGAAAGGTTTTTTTTTCCTCCTCAAAGAAAACTTGTTTTGTCCTAAATATAAACAATGTATATTCATAAACACAGGTGTCAGATGAGTAAATGATGAATTACAAGTTCAATTTTTTTAAACAACTAAATATTTGAAAATAGTCACTGTACTTTGTATTCCTATTCCCTCCAAAAAATCAGACAATACAAAATGTTACTGCAACTCATATTTTTCAATCGTTTCGTTTTGCTCAAGTTTTATTTAAAATGTAGTCTCCATTTCTAACTCCGTCTTTATATCATTTCACCTGTTTTGACCTTTAATAAAACCTTTCGTGAAAAAATATGCATGCTCAGTAGCCAGTAAGTAATTCCCATCTTTTAAGTGTTTTAATATATATAGTATAACTAATCGTAGATTTTGAATATCAAAATAAGACTACGAGAGACCGAAGTACGCATAAGGATTTAAAAGAGTGGGCGGAATTTGTTCCGTCCACGAGTTTAATCCTTAATGCGTATTCGGTCACGAGTGGTCTTATTTTGATATTCAAAATCTATGATTAGTTATACTGTTTATTATATAGACTTCCAAAATTTCTATTATATTATTTTATTTAATTTGTATATTTCATTCCACGCGTATAAATCTACGAGCAATGATAGTGTGTAATCAATATGGCCGCACATTCAAACAAGTCAAGTGCTGTCGCTTGGATGAATTGGAAATTTAAATGAAGGACGAGTTTCTGAATTTTATTTGAATATGGGCGGATTTGTAAAGTTGTTGTGGAAAAATTCATTGCAATTGCGACTAATGTCAGTCCGATTTACCTGAACCAGGCACGAGGTGTTATTATTGTCCGAGTCGTGTGTATTTCATGTGTAACAGAATTCGAACTAACGAATGAATCAATGTCCTCAAATGAAACGTTCTGAAATCTATCCGACTGGGCTTTAGTTTGATATACATTTTCATTTGCATTGCCATTGCCATTGGAATTTGGAACATTTGTTTGGACATCTAGAATATTAAATTCTGGCATTTCCACATTTTCCAAATTCAAAATCATTTTCTTCTAAAAATTTTGAGACTACAGCTGCCGTATAAGCGTCAAAATGATCAGACATTTTGTTTTCTTTTTTTTGATTTTAAGATTGTTCAACGCAGACGATTTTTCATTGAAAAGGGGTGGTGAAAGGAATTAGGAAACTGACAATCTACAATCAAGGATTTATATAGTACTATATAAATCCTTGCTACAATGCACTTTTAACATTTCCGTTGTTTGTTTATATTTAAATCTGTTGTGTTATGCCAGTGAAATGATTCGATTTAAAATAAGCAAGTGATTGATTTTAATGTATCAATAAAATGATTCAATTTATAATTTATAAAAGTACAAAAACTTTTTCATTTGTTTAATTATTTCAGTTTACTATCATGTGTGTATTCACCGTAACACAACAAGGGACGTAACCACTACACTTATAGTTGTCTAAAAGTAGTTCTGGCGGCAAAAACTGATATTTCACATGTGAAATATCGGAATTTATTTCACGGATAAATCTCCATAATTCACACTTATCTATATAATAAACTTAAATCTCCAGCCTGTTTCAAGCGAGTATTTGAATTGGATCATTTCCAAGACTTCCAAACAATAACTATAATTTATATTGACTGAACGTATGTCTTCTATTGTTGTTTACATTATGAAACCATATTATATATCATAGAATGTCACTCCATTGTCAAAATTGTGTAGTATTTTGTATCATGCCCATCGATCTGATGTGCTATTTCCAATCAAAATAATTTGATGACCTTAAAAAATTTCATCCACCATTAAAACTGATCGCCACGATATAACTAAAATATTGTTGAAAGTGGCGTTAAACACCACAACCCTAAAAAGTTGAGAAAGGATGGTAAAAACATAAAAATAGTTGATCAGATGGATTTACAAAGCAACATAGTAAATAAGAATGGTGAATACATGTCAAAACGCCCCCACTACCAAAACACCCCACTTTTTACCATAACGCCCCCACTTTTTACCAAAACGCCCCCGTTTTTTTACCAAAACGCCCCCACTATTTTTCAGAATAAAAGTTATTTTACCAAAACGCCCCAACTTTAATATTGCCAAAACAGCACATTTGATATTTTTTTCCTACTCAACAGTGTGGGAAACCACCGCTCGCCAACTCACCAAATGTGAGTGTAAAATGATTTTGGCGAGTATTTCAGTCCAAGTACTAGCCATTCTGGCGAGTTGGCATGTCTGAGCAAAATACAAAAATTTAATGCTCGTCAGTTGATGAAACAAAATAAATTGGCCGAAATTGATTGAGTGTGATTCACTTACATGATCTGATAAATTAGTACCAAAACATAAGTTTTTATTCAAATTGTCACTCGTTTTTTGTTGCAATCGCCATCACTGTTTTTATGGAAACACTAAAAACTTGTGCGCTTGTCCTGATCTTGGTTGTTATTTTCTTATTGTTTCTGATGCGAAATCATGAATGAGATACTACATGTACCGCTACAACAGATGCTTTGTTATTTTGAACATGTTACCATGTCGTAGCCAAAAATTTAGCTGAAGTTGGTAATGATTTACTGAAATAGTCGTACATCTTTGATCGGAAATGGTATTCTTATTTTGTTAATATATTTTTGTATCCTAAAAGTTCTAAATGTTAACCTTGGCAGCAAATTTGAATTAGGAAGGAAACTAAATCCAACATGAAATTTTTTTTTAAAGTAATTTTAAGCCAAAAGGAAAACCTTCACCTTAAAAAGATGTTAACCCAAAGACAGTGAGAAAATTTATCCCTAAATGGAAAATAGGAGAAAGTAGTCGATGCATGATGTGAACAACAAGGGAATGTGGTGTTCCCTATGTGCTGAACATATTCATGAGGAAAATTGGACACTTGGTGTCATAAAAAATATGACATGAGGGGTCTCTCACCATAGTTGGCTAGTGAAATTTAATTTTGGCAAGTAGATTGCAATAGTTACTAGCCAGATTGTCAAGTAACTTTAAAAAATGGTTTCCCACACTGCTCAAGAGAAGATACATGTATCATGTGTGATGTCTTTTAATTCAAGATTTGTCCAGTAAATTTATACATTTTTTTTTGTATATTGTATATGTATACATGCTTATCTTATATTGGACGACAACGAACTATACGCTCCGGTAATAGTGTTTATATATAAAACTGACTTATATTCTAGGCAAAGTTTAGGAGTGAACAGAGTCTATAATGTAAATGGGGTAAATGGTAATTCAAGTGGGACTAAAAGAAACAATAAGCCATGGTTTGATTTAGAATGTAGAAAAGCCATCTTCGCTAGCCAAGGGTTACGATCAGCTCCTCTTCTCTCCACCCTTGGCAGATTAAGTCAGAATTTTGAAATTCCCGCATATCGCCCTCTAGCGGATTTATGAAGTTCAGCCCATTGTATTACATCATTATCAACCAATGAGAACGGTTGTACTATTACCTGTTCAAAGGGATGTAGCCAAAGACTTCAGTTAATTTAAATACGTTAAAAGTTTCTGTAAATATCTTTCTTCTATGTTTGGGGGACAAAGATTCATGACAAAGTCTACAGTTTTCTCCACATGTCGCCATTGTTTACATTTTTCTTTCTTTACATGTGATCGTTACGTGATTTTTTCTTAGACGCATTTTGATTGGACGCAGTCACCCACAGCTGCAGTGAACAGAAAAATAAATCATGAGGACCCGAAATTCTGACTTAATCTGCCAAGGCTGGAGAGAAGAGGAGCGGATCGTAACCGTTGGCTAATGAAGATGGTAGAAATGCACGTCAGAAGAGAAAGAGTCAACCTCTGCCCTCAGGTCAATACGTCAAAATTATTTGAAGTTTTTAAAAATTTAAATGCCGCTCCGGATGCGGAAGAAGATGATCTAGATTTTAATATTGACTAAAATTTTATGAATAATCTCAATGAGAATATCAATCTCTATATATCCAGAGAAGAAATTTTTGAAGGTATCAAAAAGCTGAAAAACGATAAAGCATCTGGAGAAGATGGTATAATCAATGAGTACATTAAATCCACTGCTCATCAATTCATAAATATATACGAAAAGCTATTTAATCTGATATTTGATTGTGGAATTATCCCCGAGAGTTGGGTGATTGGCAAAATTAAACCTATGTACAAGAACAAGGGTGACTCAAGTGAACCTAAAAATTATAGACCCATTACAATATTAAGTTGCTTGGGGAAACTTTTTACATCTGTTCTGTGTAACAGACTTTGTACCTGTTTGGAATATATACTTTGCTGTAATTACAGAAAATCAGTGTGGATTCAGACCCAAATACTCCACTACCGATAATATATTTACTTTGTATTCTTTTGTTGAAATTCTTAAGTGTAAAAAAAAAAAAAAAAAAAACTTTACTGTGACAATTTTTTTTTTAAATGCAGTATTCACTAAATATTAAGCCATATGGCCACATCAAGCCATTCTTTTGTTGGCTCAGTTAAGTTTGTACATTTGTTTTTCACAATATCTTGGCTTGCATGTATTTTTACTTTCTTACCGGTAATGATTTCAAGCTCATAAAAGACCGGCGGCACCGATAATGGCATATAATTATTGTAATAATTAATGAAACATATAAATTTAATTACATGCTATCATCATTAATTAAATTTATAACTTTAATAAATAAAGTAATAAAAATATAATACAACAAAAACAAAATATTCGAACAAAAACGAATCGTGGACGTGGGAAGACATTTATATACACTTGAATCACATAAACTATATTTTTTTCTATAAAATGATTTTTTTTTTTTTTTAAAGTGGGGCGTTTTGGTGAAAAGTGGGGGCATTTTGGTAAAAAGTGGGGGCATTTTGACATGTTACTAGAATAGTCTGTTTATATTGGATAAATTTAGTAGTGACCTTCGGGTTTGTCTTAAATGCATTTATAGTCTGAAAATAAAATAGATATGGGATTTCCAACATATGAATGGCATTAATCAGTAAACAAGACTCATTTAACAACAGGGTCAGTTGGATCTGCATGAAAATCTAAATACAAAAACAACAGACTTTCGCCTCTAACAGGGTCAGTTGGATCTGCATGAAAATCTAAATACAAAAACAATAGACTTTCGCCTTTAATTGAAGACAGTGATTCAGCTAGCGCTCGTCACTTTCGTCATTGACGATTGATTTTCGAAAGTGACGAGTATTTCCCGTGCCCAATTCGCCACTTGAATTTTCAAAAAATCATAGAAAAATGTTTGTAAAAATCCATTTTTCTTCTTCATTTGCTGATTAAAACTAATTAGTCACTACAATGACAATTTTATGACATGCCAATCAACGGATTATAGAATTTTTGTTTTGATTGCGTAATCTTCGATCTCACCTGGCTTGATTTACCTGGTTAGAGATAATGATCCCAACAAAGAATTCAATCAACGATAATGATTTTTTTTTATAGTTATGACATGTACTCGAAATGCCACAGTATGTATTGAAAGTGGACATATTTTTGTAATCGTCATTCATTGCACGATTCGTCACAATGTCCGGAATAACGAAAAAAAAATGTCCGGAATAACGAACTATTGTTGCCACGTTTCATTTATGAAAATGTCAATATCATGTTTATTGAAAGCTATCGTAACCATTAAGTATTTTGAAAGTGATTCTCTCGAAAAGTTATAAATTTTGGCTAAAGAAATTTTTTTTTTAAAATGGCGCCATCAAAAATGCAATAGGAGTACGCATCCACCAAAGCTACTTTTAAGCAAACGAACTTTTGATGTATTTATTCCCATTTCTGTGACATGAAATCTTAGTTCTCATATTTAATATGTTCATTTATATGCAATGGTTGGTCATTCAATTCGTTGAAATACACTGCACGAGGACCCATAAGATTTTTATCGATCTGCATCCGGGTATTAACAATTGCGTTCTATTTATAGAACTATTTACAAACAGACACGTGTCTGCAATGAACAAAAATAACTACAGTATTTTTATTCCAATTGTTGCAATTTGATTATGAGGTCTGAGAAATAATAATTTATTTTACAACTTTCTCCAGTCCAGTTTTTGACATTTGTTCTATATATTTTATTACTAGTTGGACCATTGGGCAAATTGCACAGGCACTTGTTTCTATCAATAGGGGGGCCCTTCCTCCCTCTTACCCCCCATTGATAGAAACAAGTGCCTGTGGCAAATTGGCAGAGGCATGTTTTTTTTCAGCTGAAGACCACAAATATGAGTTATTACAATTGTGGTATTTGACCAGAGCACAGTATCATTTCAAAAAAGAGGGGTGGGGGGTTTATTACAATTTGTGTGGTACTTATTAGACCAAAGCACAGTCATATTTAAAAAAGGGGGGGTATTACAACTTGTGTGGTATTAGATCAAAAGTAAATTATTATAAGATTAAGCTCATTATATTCTTGTCTATTCATATTTAGAAAAACAAATTCTGCTCCGCAAAAGTGACTAATGGTCTCAAAATCCTGGCTGAAACCCTGGAAGACATTCAACTGATAAATGCCATGCTTGCAATTGGACGTCTAGATGACAAAGGATCATTTGTTTGTTGTTTGTATTATTCATTTATGTACAAAATCGTGACAAATTGTTATTTTTTCTGTCCTGATCAACGCCTACCAGTTCCAGTTTTTTTTTATATCAAGTATTTATCAACTCCATTGAATACTACCTGGCAACCCTTCTTGTGGTGAAAACCAATCACAACTACATGTAGGACAGGCGAGTCATGGGAGGCCATTGCCTTGTCCATTTTTTGTCTTTTATCGATTATTTCATTCTATAAAATTGAAAAGTGGACACTGGCCATTACTTCACTTCCGGCTCATAATCTAGCCGAAAATGCATTTGTAAGAGCAGAACTGATTGGACGATGCTAACTTCATAGAAAGTTTCGCATATAACCAAAAAATAAGTAAAATAGATTAGGTACCACAAAGTACTTTTTTTTTTAATTTTATGGTTAAATTGTTAATTTTTATCACAATATACCCCCCGGTGTTCCTGTCTAGACTGAATTTGTGCTGTACTTTAGCTGGAACCAAAAGACAAAGTGACAACATTGTGTAACTGATTCTAAAATAACATACAAATAGAATGGGTTAGGGTTATTGTGTTTAACGCCACTTTCAGTAATCTTTCAGTTATCATGGCGGTCAGTTGTATTGGTGGATGAAACCGGAATACCCGGAGAAAACCACCGACCTGCCACAAGTCACTGACAAACATTATTATCTAACGTCATGCAGGTAGAAGGAAATTCATATAATGGCAATACGACCTATTTTTATTTAGCAAATGGAACAGGGAGAGGTAATAAAACGTGGCTTTACCCAGGGGTGGATCCAAGGGGCGCATCCAACGCGCGCCTCCCCTAAAATTGGAAAAAATAAAAAAAAAATTTGCGTAAAATCGTGATTTTTCACACGAAATACCCCCAAAATTTTCGCGCCTCTTTCCGCTCGGCGCGATTATTTTAAGTGCGCCCCCTAATTTGAAATCATGGCTCCGCCCCTGTTTACCTATATCACTACTGTTTCAGAATTAACATTAATTGCGAAGAAGATAAAAATAACTACTTGGTGTTACCATTTTTTTTTAAATTAAAATTTGACAAATTAAAAACATCACAGAAATATGCAAAAGCCTTCCAAAAATAATAAATATATTAAAAAGTATTGGTCGATACAATGTCGCCGAGATCATTGTTCACATGCATGGGTCATCAATGATATCAAAAATTCACCAAAATGTTTAACATAGCATTGATCACATGTGTCATAAAGGTTATCGTGGTGTGCATTTGAAGATGGAATTCATTTTATGTTAGAATGTTGTCTTTACAACGAAGCAAGATAATAATTGAAATTAAGACTAGATTTTCTTCATGAACTCCTACTTTTTGGCGATGACACCTTAACTGAGATGCAAAATCTACAAATTTTCAAATCTGTACAACTGTATATTAAACGAACAAAACATTGTACCCATTTATGATCACAGCACAATTTAAAAAAATGTGTGGGGGGGGGGGGCACACATTTTTTATTAATTAATCAGTCAATCAATTTCATCTCAGATACAAGTATGGTGAAAAAAATGATTATATTATATAATTTCATGCTTTTTGTTTTGTAATTTTTTTTAGTTTGTTTGTTTGTTTTTTGTTTTTGTTTTTTTTTTCATTTTTCAAAGAATTTATTTATAATGTTGTATATTGTATTTTACTATTGCTGACGCATGTACTATTGTAATTATTTATTATGTGGAGAGGACCCTTGTAAATTGTTATAATTTGTGTCCAATTCAATTGTTATAATATTTAGCAATAAAATATGTTTAATTCTTAATCTATCATCGAGACCACACATCAACTTTCAACTTATTTTTTTCAACTAAGACTCCACCCATGTAAATATTTACAGTTATTCTTCTAAAGGTCGGTTATGACTCGAGCATTGTAAATATTTACAGCTATTTTTCTGAAGGTCGGGTATGACTCGAGCATTGTAAATATTTACAGTTAATTTTCTGAAGGTCAGGTATGACTCGACCAATATAAATATTTACAGCTACTTTTCTGAAGGTCGGGTATGACTCGAGCAATGTAAATATTTACAGATATTTTTTCTGAAGGTCGGGTATGACTCGAGCAATGTAAATATTTACAGCTATTTTTCTGGAGGTCGGGTATGACTCGAGCATTGTAGATATTTACAGTTATTTTTCTGAAGGTCAGGTATGACTCGAGCATTGTAAATATCTACAGTTATTTTTCTGAAGGTCGGGTATGCCTCGAGCATTGTAAATATTTACAGTTATTGTTCTGAAGGTCGGGTATGACTCGAGCATTGTAAATATTTACAGCTATTTTTCTGAAGGTCGGGTATGACTCGAGCATTGTAAATATTTACAGTTATTTCTTCTAAAGGTCGGGTATGCCTCGAGCATTGTAAATATTTACAGTTATTGTTCTGAAGGTCGGGTATGACTCGAGCATTGTAAATATTTACAGCTATTTTTCTGAAGGTCGGGTATGACTCGACAGATGTAAATATTTACAGTAATTTTTCTGATGATCGGGTATGACTCAACCGATGTAAATATTTACAGATATTTTCTTAAGGTCGGGTATGACTCGCGCAATGTAAATATTTACAGCTATTTTCCTGAAGATCGAGCATGACTCTATAAGGTGAATTGATTGCATATCTTAATTCCGTCAATACATGCATCCATTTATGGAAAGTTTAATTAACCAACTACAATTAACCACATGTAAGAGTTCTGCAGATGAACAAGAATTTCCGATATAATATGATTTATTCTAATTTCGTTTCTGAAAGAGAATAAAACTGAAATTAAACTGTGTAATGATAAATGGGAACAATAGATGTTAATTGTTAATTTACATGGTAACATGACAAGTTCATTATTAGACAGACAATTTAATGTGTTGAATCACAGTAAACATGGAGGTAATTATTCTATCTGTAATTGTACTGATGCATTCAAAGCATTAAAGCATGTTATGGTGAGATAAAACTGATAAACAGAATAAGATGACAAATACCTATATTGATGCTTTAGATACATGAGTACATGACTCAGATATACCCGGCAGTCTTAGTATTATATACAGGTAGCACGGTAATGTTGATGTCAGTAGCTGACAAGACAATTTTTGATTCTTCTTCACCCAAGAGGGGTAAGGGTTATGGTATTTAACGCCACTTTCAACAATATTTCAGTTAAATATCGTGGCGGTTAGTTTTATTGGTGGGAGAAACGGAGTATCCAGAGAACACCACCAACCTGTCGCAAGTTACTGACAAAGTTATTGCATAATATTGTATCGAGTACACCTCGCCTTGGTGGGATTCGAACTCACAACGTTAGTGGTGATACGCACGGATTGCCGATGTGTAGTTATAAATCCAACTACTATACGATCACGACGACGACGACCAGCGTCACCCAAGAAGAACCTATATTATAGGGACATGCATTGCTGACGTATTTTAACTCACTTATCCCAAAATAATTGTCAAACATATTGATGACTATTTTTATAGGATATTCCAGAGCTTGTGGTTCCTATAGGATATTCCAGAGCTTGTGGTTCCTATAGGATATTCCAGAGCTTGTGGTTCCTATTAGAATTTACTTGGTAACGGGTGGCTGCTAGGAAGAAAAGTTTGAAGATACCAAAGGGTCAATCAGAATCCGTATATCGAAGAAAAACAAACAACACAATGGTCAAACGAAAAAGTACAAAAGGACAAGCAACGATCTACAAAACATATATATAAAACTAAAGATCGAGCAACACGAACCCCACTAAAAACCGGGGATGAACTCGGGTGCTCCGGAAGGGTAGGCAGTTCCTGCTAACAGGGAAGCTACAGAATCAGGGGTGCATATTGTAAAGTTAAAGTCATTACTTCGAAAGTTTTATGATTGCCATCATGACTTCATCAACCGTTTTACTGATGACCATCGAACTTTTTCTGAAGTAGGAAAAAACTGCAACAAAACATTTTATGTGTAATTTGTTTTGTATTGTTCCCTAAAGAGTACTAAGAATGATTTCCAAACGAATACAAAGAGCCAATGGCATTTCAAAACATTTCTGGAAAAGATTTAAAGACGACCTTAAATCGACCGTCATAGCTGCTAATAGGTATTTTGCACCTTCCTGATTTGATTCTAATATTATAAGTCTTGTAAGTTTTTAAAAAGTCATATTCCTTTCGACTGGTAAACTGGTACCTGGGTTGCATTCAATATCGTAGCAGCTAGGTAAAATAGCAATAACGTTATTGAACGATTAGCTACGTAGCAGTGCTAGCAAATATGACGCCAATCATATGGAATATATTTCTTGGAACATTTTAGTTAATCGTATTTGTCTAGTCACCTTAATAAATTAGCATCCGTATTAAAAGAATTGTCACTTCCTGCAATGCCACTATTGTTACTTTACGAAATCAAATATAGTTTTAGCCGCAATCTTGGATTCACAAGCTAGCAGAATTTTTTTATATATATATATAGTGGCTAGGCTAGCTTTCCGTTCATTAGAATTGTTCTACGTATCTCAACCTAGCATCTACGATGTTGAACGCACCCCTGTTCTAGCTAAAGCAATGGGACGGACAAATAATTTTTAGTTTTATATGTATGTTATCGTTGTTTGTCCATTTGTTCTTTTTCTTTTGGCCATTGTGTTGTCTGTTCTTCTTCGATATACGGATTCTGATTGCCCTTTGAGTATCTTCAAACTCCCCTTTGAGTATAATTTTCTTATGATTTGTAGATATTTGAACCTTGTTACAATTAGAGGAATATTTCATAGCAGCTTCATAGGTTGAGATAGCCAACATCAGCTAATGTAACCTATGCCTGAAGGAAGAGAACCTCAGTTTTCATAATAATCACATTCTGTAGGAACTAAACATTTGGTATGCACATTGTAATTTCTACACACTTTGCTCTTCATAAGGAACGAAGAATTTGATGTAATGAAGAGAAAGTTTAGACAGTGATGATCAACAATTCCATCAATATCAACAAAGCAAACAATCACCTATCATTACAAACTCATTGAATGCAAAAAGGCCACTTCATTTTACGCGAAATATTCGGATCCTTGTTGTTGCATATATATTGTAATTTCAATACTATTATCTGTTAATAAGAAACGAATAATTGGATCTTTTATATTTTCAACCAAAATATAAATGAAATGATAATTAACATTCTTTCATTTATAAACCAATCCCCTTCCATTGTTAACACATAAGTTTCAGATCAACACTTCTCATTTGAAATATAGTAATGATGCTTTTAGTTTTATAAATACGTGATTTTTAGATGTTTAAAATTTTTACAAGCCGTCTAAATGCTGTAAATCATTCATGGCTATTTGAGCCTTACATCTCATTTATTTTGTGTAAAGGATCTGTAATTAATACAAATATTTCTCTCCTCGTAAAAGTACTCGTGAACAAGAGTTCCATTCATAAAACAGATCGTTCCCAGTTCACCTCGATCATTGTAGGTTTTGTTATATCCGTGATAAAGAGGCGTGAATATTCCTGTCAATAGAAAAAAGGACAAAAAAATGTAGGACATAATGTAAATATACAACCAGGCTAAGAAACGCCCATCTATAAATTTAGATGTTTAAATATGTATACCTCTTTCCAGTAAATTCGCGTATTTAACATTTTTTTATGTCACTCTAATGATTTAAATAAGGGACAAACCATTGAACTTTTATGAGAGGGGCTAGGTTTACCCCCACCCCCACCCCCGACTCAGACCAAGAAAAGAAATGAGAACATTTCGTATTTGGACATGACGAATCATAATTTTTTTAATATATTTTTAATTTCTCTTAAACATTTTTTGTTAATTTTTTTTTGTAGAAAACTGTTCTGTAATATTATTTATTATTAGCAAATTTCAGTGGCAGATATTTTTTCTATAAAATTTGGTCACATAAATTTGCAGAAATTAACAAGTTATTATAACACCTTACCGCAGCTCTAATGGAGTTTGATCACGAAAACAGGTACGATTTCATAGCATTACCAATTACAACACAGTACACGTGTAGCTTTTAATACCAAGTACAACACAGTACACGTGTAGCTTTTAATACCAAGTACAACACAGTACACGTGTAGCTTTTAATACCAAATACAACACAGTACACGTGTAGCTTTTAATATCAAGTACAACACAGTACACGTGTAGCCTTTAATACCAAGTACAACACAGTACACGTGTAGCCTTTAATTGATCTTTACAACATGCATTAAAGAGAAGTAACATACAGTCTAAAGATCAGATTTATTATTGTTAATTAAGCGAACAGGAATGTGGTATATTTTGCTGAGGTCGTAGCGTACTCGGAGGTAATTACCGTGTAGCAAGTAGACTGTTCAATGCTTCTCAGATTCTTTTCCAATTTGACGAATAAGAAAATTTGAATAAAAGAACTATTTTATTGATATTAATTGATATATAGGATAATTGTATCGGGAAAATATTTTTAATTACAGTTGTTCACGCAGAAGAGTTTCGTTTTCGGTGATTGTATCGTGATAAGATTTATAGAGATCTGATGGAACAACAATAATATCACAGAGAATCATCTAGGTGGGTTAAACTAAATTAACCTTCAATAATCCCCATTCATAAAATGAATAAACTTTCTACATTATAAATTAAAAAACTTACATATTTAAAAATAGATTTAGATTTTTGACAGGATATGCCGTCAGATGTAGTAGATAATATAGTACTATTTTGTATACAATAAACGATAGCCAATGCTTAAAGCTACATGTTAATGTTATCATCTTTTGGACTACATACTGTTAGCCTTCGTTGATCAACCAGATATCATAAATTGCTGGGCCACCTGTAAAAGTGAAAACTATACACCAACCAATCACAACAATGTGTTAATAAAATGAAAAAAATAAAAGTTACAACACTGTAGCAACAGTTCTAAAATCTAATAGAAACATTATAGAAACAGAGACACAATCGATACCCAAACACACGATTACAGGACCCCTCACACAAAGTGGCGAGGTTAAACTAGTTCTATTGAACCCAAATCTCCCCTCTTGGTGAAATGGTGCCGTCATATAAATTTGTGCACACAGCAACGAATAAAATATATATAGTTCCTTCATAACGTGACAGGGTTTCCATGCAAGGTTTTTCGATATATTGCAAAATAAATGGGGGGGGGGGCTGGGCTTCATGACAGCGTTCGATTAGTAATTAGACATACATCTACCTATGTAGTACCTTCAAAACCGTGATAGTATGATAATTAGATTTACATCTACAGATGTAGTGCTGTTATATCCTCGATCGTATGGTTACTAGATGAACATATACCTTTTAAATCATTGCCTTGCTCCACCAATGTATTTAAGTTCTCATCTATCCATGATGAGGTATATTCTACACAACTCTATTCAATATACTTTTCCATGAGAGGTCGTCGTGATCATGGTCGTATGGTAGTTGGCTTTACAACTGCTTATATATCAGCAGCACGATTTCATCCCCGATGCTTGGTGAGATTCCTGTTGCTAAACCTATAGTTTTCTATGTAGTGTAGTGTAGTGTAGTGTAGTGTAGATCAGTCCTTGTCTTTTTCTCATTTTTCGCCCTTTGTATTGATTGTCCTACGATCTACGGTTTCTGATTACCCTTTTGGTATTATCAAACAGTTCTTTTTTATTGGCCCGTTTTCTACTATGAAATGTATTGAAATATTCCTTTATCGTTTCGTTTCTTCATTTAACATAATTTTATCTAATACTATCGAGTAGGAAGAATGAAAGTTGTAAGTACATTGTAATTGTATGTCGTAAGTACATTATAATTGTATATCGTACGTACATGTAGCGCCCGGGTGGCTCAGTGGATTACCTAACAACTCATACAAGCCTATCACCAATACGGCGTGGGTTCCCGCCCGGCCTTGTAAATTACCAAAAAAGATGCACTTGACTCGCAGCCTGAGTGATAAAGTTTACCAGTTGCTTGTTCATGGTCGGTGGTTCTTTCCGGCTACTCCGGCTTCTTCCAACGCTAAAATTGGTCGCCATGATATAGCTGAAATATTGTTGAAAGTGGCGTTAAACACCAAAATATCAGTCAATCCAATCAACGTAAGTACATTATAATTGTATGACGTAAGTACATTGTAATTGCATGTCGTAAGTACATTATAATTGTATGTCGTAAGTGCTTTGTAATTGTATGTCGTAAGTGCATTATAATTGTATGTCGTAAGTCAATTGTAATTGTATGTTGTATCATGATGTGATGCAAATTCCGTTGATGTTGGTCGTTCTCTAAATCCTGATACTCTTACAGGAGGTGGAGCTTAAGTGTACTATAACTTCCAATTTACGGATATTGTAGTACGGCGGAAACGTACTACAACATCCATAAAAAAACTGTTAACCAGCACAGTTACAGTGACACAGAAACCTAATTTTTTCCCTGTGTTCATATTTTCCGTGAGTTGAACTTCTTTCACCATGGCTAAAACTAGACATGATATAGCAAAACAAACTAAAATAGGCAAAACTGCACCTATTAGGGGCTATAACTTCACCATAAGTTCTCCAATTTTTATGAAATTTTGCAGTCACTTAGGGCTCATCATACTGATCATTGTTGTAAATTACATTTATCTTCTATCCATTACAGTTTTCAAGACATAGCCAAACAAACCAAAAATCGGCAAAAAATGGGCCTACATGTATTAAGGGCCATATCTCCAACAACGGTACTCCAATTTCAATGACATTTTGCAGGCAGGTACAGTTCATCATACTGATCATTTTTGCAATTAACATTGATTATCTACTAGTATCTGGAATATTTTTCAAGATATAGCAGATTTTTGAAAAAGTTACAGACGGACGACAGACGACAAACGCAATGTGATGGCAATAGCTCACTTGATCCTTCTGCTTAAAACACCATTCAATCATCATGGCATTAAACACATATGAATCAGAATGTTTTATTAACAACAACCTAGCAAACATTTGATTATTCAGAAAATTAATGAACATTGCTTAATGAAACGTTTCTGAATTTCTAAAACAAAATTCAAATCAAAGTTTTTCACAAAATACATTCCTCTGTCAAAAATAAAAAAATCCACTTCTGCCAAATTCAGACTGTCCATGACGAAAACTGTCTGCTCTATGAAGATTCCCGCGAAATATACTGACCGATTTCTTAAAATAACATCACAGACCGAATTTTTGAAAACCAGTATAAGGTTAACACCCATTTCGTGGAAAGGAAGAAAAATGTTGACTTATGAAAATGATGATTTACATACTACAACGAGCTGACATTCAGAACAGAATTCTCGTTGGCCATTGGCCGACTCGAAACTGTTCTAAATATCAGACCTTTGTAGTACGGAAATACATCCTACAACTTTAACTTGTAAGTACATTGTAATTGTATATTGTAAGTACATTATAATTGTATATTGTAAGTACATTGTAATTGTATGTTGTAAGTAAATTGTAATTGTATGTCGTAAGTAAATTGCAATTGTATGCCGTAAATACATTGTAAGTGTATGTCGTAAGTACATTGTAATTGTATGTCGTAAGTAAATTGCAATTGTATGTCGTAAATACATTGTAAGTGTATGTCGTAAGTACATTGTAATTGTATGTCGTAAGTGCATTGTAATTTTATGTTATAAGTACACTGTAATTACATGTCGTAAGTAAATTGTAATTGTATGTCGTAAGTACATTGTAATTGTTTGTCGTAAGTACATTATAAGTACATGTTGTAAGTACATTATAATTATATGTCGTAAGTACATTGTAATGATATGTCATAAGTACATTGTAATAGTATGTCGTAAGTACATTGTACTTGTGTGTCATAAGTACATTATAATTGTATGTCGTAAGTACATTGTAATGATATGTCGTAAGTGCATTGTAATTGTATGTCGTAAGTACATTGTAATGATATGTCGTAAGTGTATTGTAATTGTATGTCGTAAGTAAATTGTAATTGTATGTCGTAAGTACATTATAATTGTATGTCGTAAGTGCATGTCAATCGTATGTTTCTAAACTATGAACATATACATGTACTCTTGGCCACAGTGTGTGTTTTGTTATTATAAACCATTAAGACTATACTTTATGCGTTCTGATTTTTGAAATTAATAATAGATGTATGCTTTTATAATATTAATAGAATGTATTATAAATAGCCACTATCAAAGATCAAATTTGTCGTGTTCTTACGAAAATATCTTGTATCATATTAAATATTATTTATGTTTTAATCTATCTATTTATTCCTTACTTATTTATTAATCTTGTTATTTTTGAAAGCAAAATGGGGAGAATTAAACACCAGTTTACAATAAATTGTTAGACTGATTGGTTTTACTTTCAAAGATAATACTTTAAATTTAAAAGATTCTAAAAAGAAATGGTTAATGCTTGATCAAACGTTTACATGTAATTTTAAAATATTTAATTATAGAAATAGTGCTGCTTGTAAATATAGCGTCAATTTATCTATCATATATAATTAATAGTCAGAACTAATTATTCAAATACATTATGCATAATAAAAGATATATTGAATGACAGTATACATCTTTTATCTCCCCACATAAGATGTTAAACAATTGTCGGTATGCCTTTGTTTATATTACGATAGAAGTAGGTGGATTAATCTTACAACGATTTCAAAGCATACCTGTCGATGTGTTGCCAAAATAATTGAGAAATATCTTTTTATTTTTGGCAGAAAAAATCAACAGCAAAGAGATTGAGATAAACTGAAATGATTATATTTTACATATTTTTGACTTCTTAATCAGTCAAAAGACAATAACAGACAGCTATGTTGTCACGGAGACAAGTGTTAGATACAAAAACACTGATTATACCAAAAAAAAAATCCTGCTTACAACACTATCATCTTTCAAAGAGCATAGCATCAAAGCAAGTGTAAAGCTTTATTGTGATACCAGACTAAAATAGTCATGAAAATGTTATTCAACGTCAATGATAGCTCTTTATCAAATTCAAAAACATTTATTTTTACATAAACACGAGTAGATTAAGCTAGGAGAGTATGAAAACGGATAAAAGGATGAAGACAATAAATGAGTCACTCCAAGGTGTAATATTTGTTAAGCTAGGATAATGTTGACCCAACTTTACAGTTCGGTTGATTGATTGATTGATTGGTGTTTAACGTCCAGTATACAGTTCGGATTTTTTACAGTTCGGATTTTTATTCTTCATTCAACAGTGATGATAGACATTCTCAAGAACCATAACAGAATAGCAGTTCACAGTAGATAGTGAAATACTGATGACTACATATCATCCAACAACATTCTATAAAATACGGGTTTATACACCTGAAATTTAATAATAACAACACATACACACAAAGCTTAAATACCAATTACAAAAAATGGTGCACTCGACTCACAACCGCAAGTGATAAAGTTTACCAGTTGCTTGCCCATGGTCGGTGGTTCTCTCCGGGTACTCCGGCTTCCTCCACCACTAAAACTGGTCGCCATGATATAGCTGAAATATTGTTGAAAGTGGCGTTAAACACCAAAAATCAATCAAAATCAACCAATTACAATGTAGGAGGAACAGTATAACAAGGTCACAATGTAGATATATATACAAATTCCAATATATCCTCTAATAACAAGGTCACAATGTAGATATATATACCTATTCCAATATATCCTCTAATAACAAGGTCAAAATGTAGATATATATACCTATTCCAATATATCCTCTAATAACAAGGTCACAATGTAGATATATATACCTATTCCAATATATCCTCTAATAACAAGGTCACAATGTAGATATATATACTTATTCCAATATATCCTCTAATAACAAGGTCACAATGTAGATATATATACCTATTCCAATATATCCTCTAGTAAAAAAGACAGAATTAATATATTAATATCGGAGACTGCAACTATGATCTCTGGAAAGAGAAAGCAGCTCCTTGTATGAATAAGCGTTAGAGAATACCGAATAGAAAGGGCAATTAAGATCAAGAATGGCCAATCCAGAGAGATACTGACGACATGGGGAACACAAGACACAGGACAAAGACGAAAAAAAAATAAAAAAAATAAAATAAAACATAATACAGAGAGCTAAGCAGATTACAAACACCGACCTATCAAACATCCGGAGGTAACCCCAGGTGTTCGTATAGAGTACGGAGGTAACCCCAGGTGTTCGTATAGAGT
>MJUT01056774.1:159712-172732 GCA_002080005.1 Gigantidas platifrons
AACATTCACCACCAAATTGCAAAGCAACTTGTTGCCTTTGACCTTGCATTAACAATGCAATAGCCTGACCCCTCTGAACTTCAGTCAGCCATGGCATGATTACAAGAGATTCAAATTAACTTTAAATCGTGGAAAGCGATGTGTATAAAGTGGTATGACACGATGTGTTGACGAACTTGTTATCATTATTCTGCACGTCTTATTTGCTTTTTATCACTTTCTCTATGTCACATGATACCTTTCACGGTTGAGTAACTTTAGACACAGATTTTAGTGCACACTGACCAAGCCACTCGTATGCCCAGTTTTCGTAATTTTACGCCACGCAGTTAAAAAAATAGGAGCATATTATGTTACCCTGCGTTTCTTTTTCCCTTCAGTATATATATATATATATCTCATTAGTATATATAATGAAACAACCCTATAACATGGAAATATGTTACAGAACCATAAAGAAAAAAGTATGTCTTAAAGAAGTATATTAACACTAGTGAAATAGATAACCCCAGCATGAAGAAAAGTTTCGAGGTCAATTATAATCTGGATACGAAAACAACAAGGGTACTTCCAGCCTTCACATTGTAAATACACAGGACTGGTGTACTATTATAAAGTGATCTGAAGAAACGAACGTGTCTTCTTTTATCTGGTACAAAGAAAATGAAGGTTACTTTGATGACCATCAAGAAAGATTAATCTTTTTATCAAATAGTAATATCAAAGATGAACGGTATCAGCTTATTGTACTACAAAGATATGTCTACATGACCATGATAATAAAAACGTAGATATCTAATTCTGTGCACACCACACGTTTCTTGAATAATAAAACTCTATATATCTAATTTAGTGCACACGGCACGTTTCTGGAATGATATAAACGTAGATATCTAATTCTGTGCACACGACACGTTTCTGGAATAATACAAACGTAGATATCTAATTCTGTGCACGCGACACGTTTCTGGAATGACACAAACGTAGATATCTAATTCTGTGCACGCGACACGTTTCTGGAATGACACAAACGTAGATATCTAATTATGTGCACGCGACACGTTTCTGGAATGACACAAACGTAGATATCTAATTCTGTGCACGCGACACGTTTCTGGAATGAAACAAACGTAGATATCTAATTCTGTGCACACGACACGTTTCTGGAATGACACAAACGTAGATATCTAATTCTGTGCACGCGACACGTTTCTGGAATGACACAAACGTAGATATCTAATTCTGTGCACACGACACGTTTCATGAATGATACAAACGTAGATATCTAATTCTGTGCACACGACACGTTTCTGGAATGATACAAACGTAGATATCTAATTATGTGCACACGACACGTTTCTGGAATGACACAAACGTAGATATCTAATTATGTGCACACGACACGTTTCATGAATGATACAAACGTAGATATTTAATTTTGTGCACACGACACGTTTCTGGAATGATACAAACGTAGATATTTAATTTTGTGCACACGACACGTTTCTGGAATGATACAAACGTAGATATCTAATTCTGTGCACACGACACGTTTCTGGAATGATACAAACGTAGATATCTAATTCTGTGCATGTAATAAGAAGTAACCAGTAGAGTGCTCCCCAGAGAGATCATTTATATGTGTGATAACGGTGTCGATTTTGCCTGTTTCTATAATATTTCTAATTGTATCTTGGTTTTGATTTTGATTGATTTTTGGTGTTTAACGCAACTTTCAGCAGTATTTCAGCTATATCATGTCGACCAGTTTTAGAGATGGAAGAAGCCGGAGTACCCGGAGAGAACCACCGATCATGGGCAAGCAATTGGTAAACTTGATCGCTTGCGGCTGCGAGTCGAGTGCACCATTTTTTGTAAGTCACAAAGCCAGGCGCGAACCTACGCCGTATTGGTGATAGGCTTGTATGAGCTGTTAGATCCAACGACCTAACTCATTGAGCCACCCGGGCCCATAATTGTATCTAGGAACTCTTACTGACAAAAAATGCTATTAAACTAATATTATCTTACAGTTTTATGATGTTTTTTCCAATATATGTTTTCTTCTTAATATTGTTCTCTGTTTTAAATTAATTGTTTTCCTTTGTATACAGTATGACCTCCCGTTACTAATACTGAAGTACATATACCTATGCAAAATTATTCTCACAAACAAATAACTGTTGAACGATGTTAGAATATATTGCTTATTTATACATGGTAATATCCATTTGATATGTATCATACCATTCATTGCATGTACACTTATGTTTCAAAGGACACCCAAATAAGTCTAGCGATGGAGTCATTGCAATCAGAACGCCCATCTGGTATAGTATTACAAAGGTAAAACTATTACGATAAATACATACTTTAATATTATATTAATGAAATTTGAATCTCTTAAATACGTAGGATGCAGTAATACAAGGAAAGTACAAAATGACACAATCAATGATAAATCGGCATATCAATGAAGTGGACTAAATGGACCCACGACCAGCCTTTGATATATAAGACAACATAGAAAACGCCTTTTACGTACATTGTATGTATTTATTTCATACTTTAGTCTTCGTTTCCATTGAGTGTTAAGTACATATATAACTAGATATCGTAGCAGTGAGTACCAAATAAAGGAGAGGAAGCTGAACAAATAACTGATAAACAAGGTCGCTGCGTGCATGAACAAGTCCTCATGTTTTACTTGATTATAATGTTTTGTTCAATGAAAAAGTAGTAAATATGTGAATGGTTAAAAAAATACACAAAATACAACGTGCTTGAGATGGTGAAACCACAAGTTTAAACATATACCGGTAGTGTTTATGTTCCAGACCATACGCGTATTTGGACCGTATGCGGTTTTTTTTCAAAATACCTATACGGTCGGACCGTACGCGTACAGGTCTGCCTAGTTATAAGAGATTATCGAGGCTTCAAAAATATTTTACAGATCAACTTTATTCGAATCTAAAATATATTAAAAAAAAAGTTAATTATCGCAATTGTACAATTTAGAAATAAGTCTGATTTACTAGTATTACAATCTTACATGTCCTGAATTTAGCATGTTCGTAATAAGTGAATTCTGCTCACTCGCAGTTAACAAAATAGTTTGAAATTGAATAAAGTTATTAAAGTAATCGCCAGTAAACAGAATGTGGGAAGAAACATTTGAAGCTATATTTAGGAACTTTATTACAAAAACCATCAAACCAACTGTTTACTCGTGAGAAGACCGAGAGAATTACTAATGTTTTAATGATGAGAAAATACAATAAGAAAGTGTCAAAGTCTAATGCAAAAATTGAAAAAGGTAGTTTTGTAACCGTCAGAATACCTATTGTTGATAGGGCATCTGTTGATCTACCACGATTATTGTGTAGAGTTGATGATATTATTGGTAAAGATGCAAGTTTGTACAAATTAGCATGTGAATTTGGTGTGTTAAATTCATGTTATGATATGGGTGATATAGAACTTTTGGCATGTAAAGTTGAAACTTCGCATTGGAAAAAAGCAGAAATTTCTCTGCATGCTGTTGCAAAGCAAGCAAGTTTTTCTCTTGCAAGCAAAAGATGTAAATGCAAGGGAACATGCATGATCAAAACATGTAAGTGTAGAAAGTCCGGCGTTCCTTGTAGCAGCAAGTGTCACTCTGGGCGTGCATGCGAAAATGTGATTCAGGTAGACAATTAAAATTGCATTATATTTCAAATACTGTTTACTTTTCATGAGTTGATGGTGTTTTGTTTAATGTAATAATAATTATGATAAATGTAATTTGTAAAACTCAATAAAAGTTTATGATGTAATGTTTGTATCGAAAAAACCCATTTGGTCTAAATACCCGTATGGTCCAGCTCGTACTAGACCGTATGAGTATACTCATACAGACCGTATGAGTATACTCATACGGTCGGACCGTACGAGTATGGTCCAAATACGCATATGGTCTGGAACATTTACATTATCCCAATTATGGAGAAGAAAAGTATTATATTAAATATAATGACGATGTATATGTGGATTAAAGCCCACCACAGCTTGTCTTTTGGTTGAGTTGTATTACTCACTATTGTCGTCTAGTGTCTGTTGCCAGTGTCTCTGCCTTGTTCATTCTTCATTATCCCTTCGGTTTTATATCATGTTTATTCATTAACCGATATGTCCAAATAAATGTAATTACGATCTCATTTAACGTTAACCTTATCTAGTTCACCCTATTTTTCTTTTATTTAAAATATTTTGAAGTTTTCCATTTACTAATTTTACTTAAATTAGAGATATGTTATATAGTATCGACACAACCGTTACATACAAATCTTAATGTTAATATCATACGTAACTCTGAAGAGAATCGTTTGTGAAACCAATAATGTATTTGCATAAGCGGAGAGTACCTTCATCTGACGAGAGAGAGGGGGGGGGGGTTTAAGTGGAAGATGGTGACACGAAAAAACAACAACAATAAACAATAATAACAATCCAAATTAAACAACAAAAAACCTTAAAGACACGAACTCTCATAATAAAGCGAAAGTAAGGCGAGATTCTGTGGAACATGTTGTAGAACATGGTATGACACCACAAATGATGAATCCTTATTTCAGATGTGACTTCACATTGACTCTTTCGTTGGTAGATGTGTCACCAACTTCATTTTGGATTGCCTCCGTAGTTGGACAGTTTACCAATGCCTATTCGGATTGCTTCTTTTCATATTGGATATTGTTTGTGGAAACTAGTGCATAATGTACTCTTAGTAATCAGTAAGCCTACGAAATCCTCTACGAAATGTCTTAGGATGCTAAAGTGGTAAACCAAAGTCGTTTAGTGGGGAAGGAGAGACAAATAAAATGACAAAGTGACAAAAGAATAAAGAACAAACAATTATCTACAAAACATACACAGAAAACTAAAGCTCGAACAATATGAACGACACTAAGCACCGGGGATTCAACCCAGATTCTGTAGTATATAATTTCTTCAAATATATATTGAATCAAACATTCGTTTTAAATGATTTCACGCTGATAAGAAATCTTCTTATTCCAAAATAACAGTTCTTAATTGGTTTATAATCAAAAGATCAGTTGGTCTTTCACCTTTAAAACCATAATATACTCTTTTTGAAACGACCAATTGAAATCGTTCAGTTGGTATTCATATAGCAATAAAGTCTGAATAAAGATTGAATGTGAGAATGGAAAGTTGTGAATGGGGTGTCATTGAGTTAAAGAGTAATGCGATTTCATGAATGTAGTGGCTCATCCCTACGTTGATGAGTGAATTGTTGTCCTACATTTTCTGATTAGTTCAATTGTATACGTTTTAAGATGTTAAATATAATTATAATTCACTGAAAGAAGTTAATTACATACAAGAGAATAATGGGAACATATCTACCCGCGGGTTACTGATTTTAAAATGGTATCTTCCTCATGAAGAGGAATTAGAAATATTTTAATTTGATTGTTAAAAGAAAACATCGAGCAGAATTATAATCTATTATATCTTTTATATACTCTTTTCAGTGGAAAGGAAACGAATAAAAATGACGATGAGAGTAAATCTGTGGTTATCATTTTGGGTCCAATTTTATGAAAGGAACGCATAAACAGTGATGTACGTCTTCCATTTCCTCTATGCACCAATCCTCCACTCGAAACTAAAAGACAGACTAAAATAACTAGTCTAAATGTGATTCAGAAACAAGAATAACCATTTATTTTGTATACAAATAAAACACTCTGATTTTACCAAATATTTCTCTGAATCTGATATCATCAAAATGCTCGATGTTTTGATTGACATACTTTCTTTGTTTGGTGGAGATATTTTTCATCAGACAGGCGGCATTCCTATTGGTACCAACTGTGGCCCCTTCTCGTCGACTTGTTCATTTATTCGTACGAGATAGACTTCATACAGGGGCTTCTCAAGAAAAACAAAAATAAGTTAGCCCGATCCTATTATTGTACGTTCCGCTATACAAAGATGATGTTCTGTCACTAGTTCGGTGATATTGTTGATCGCATCTATCCCGTTGAGCTTGAAATAGAGGATACGATACCACAGATACACCTAGGTCTGCTTCATATCTTGACCTACACATCGAAATTGACAGTGAGGGCCGGTTAAGAACGGAACTCTGTGGCAAAAGAGATGATTTCAATTTTCCCATTGTGAACTTTCCATTCATATGTAGCAACAATCAAGCAGCAATTATGTAGTATAATGTCTCTCAGTTGATCCGATACTCCAGAGTTTGTGGTTCCTTTTATTATTTCCCTGAAAAAGGGTGCTAATAACAAGGAAGCTACTGAACCAAGATTTCCTAGTGGTTAAGTCATCATTTCGAAAGATTTACGGTCGCCACCATGACTTGGTTAACCGCTACGGTGTATCTGTGTCACAAATGAACACGGATATGTTCCGTTTGTCGTAATCACAATCCAGTCTTTTCCTCATTCATAGCATATCAATATTGTTTGCAAAACGAGTTACATGACGGATGTCACGTGTGCAGTAGGAACTGCTTACCCTTCCGGGGCATCTGAGTTCACCCCCCTGTGTTTAATGATGTTCATGTTCCTCAATCTTTATTTTCCTGTGCAGTATTTTGTATACCATTGTTTGTCCATTCGTCCTGCTCCTTTTCAATTTACGGTTTCTGAATGGCCCTTTGGTATCTCCAAACCTTTCTCCCCAAAATCAACAAAACGAGCAATTAACTGTCACCTAAAACAATTCAACGTAAAATAGACCATGACATGTGGTGTTGGAAATTCGGGTGCTCGTGTAGGACCTGTACAAAAATGTGTTGGTGTTTAACCGATTAGTGGGGTCAAAGCCTTCCCCTTCTTGATTATTGAATCTCCCATGCCAATGTTTTTGAAAATAAACAATAACAAAAACCATGCACATATATCAATTTACTGCATCACAATCCTTCGCTATCGTATCTCGTAATGGTACTGGTGAAACACAACAGGCTCGACCTGATACAAAGGTCTTGTGCCAACACACTATCATGAAAAGAAGTTGTTTATTAATTTATAGACTTTTCATTCGGAACCACATAGGTGGTGTAATTGTAAGTGTGTTCATTCGGAACCACATAGGTGGTGTCATTGTAAGTGTATTCATTCGGAACCACATAGGTGGTGTCATTGTAAGTGTGTTAATTCGGAACCACATAGGTTAGTGTGTTCATTCGGAACCACATATATGGTGTTATTGTAAGTGTGTTCATTCGGAACCACATAGGTGGTGTCATTGTAAGTGTGTTCATTCGGAACCACATAGGTTGTGTAATTGTTAGTGTGTTCATCTCGTGTGCGGTATTTTGTGGTATGAAGCATTGGTCAAGTCAAACAAAAGGAATATGATGCTGGTATTTGTTGCTTCACTGTAAAACACGTAGCATGAGACTGCATCGTAAACAGTTGAAATACAAATCTAGATATTAATATTTTACAATTCAAAAGACAGCAGCAGATTAATTTTGATTTGATTTGATTTTTGGTGCTTAACGCCACTTTCAGCAATAATTCAGCTATATCATGGCGACCAGTTTAAGTGGTAGAGGAAGCCGGAGTACCGGAAGAGAACCACCGACCCTGGGCAAGCAACTGGTAAACTTTTTATCACTTGCGGATGCAAGTCGAGTGCACCCTTTTTTGTAATTTACAAAGCTGAGCGCGAACCCACTCCGCATTGGTGATATGCTTGTACGAGCTGTTAGATCCAGCGACCTAACTCATTGAGCCACCCGGGTCCCAGCAGCAGCAGATTAAAATAAGATGATCAGCACAATATATTGTTATAAGATAATGATTTTAAATACATAATTCTATTAGTTTAGATTCTATCACGTGTCTACTGTGTTAATTCTGATGTTGTTTGATTAAAATTCAAAATCATATAGACTCGAGTTCGTCTTTACTGACAATTTATTTAGTTGATTAAAATTTGCATTGAATACTATTCGTTTTCACTTTCCTAAAATGTAATAAAAACAATTATTGTTTTTTGTTTTGCATCGTTCAATATAAATTGTTGGTTCTTTTCAATAAAACTTTTATTATGCATATGTCAACTTCTGAGTCAAAAATATCAAACTGTAGCTTGCATAATGTTCAAGATTATAACTCGCCGTTCTTTACAAATATGCCGCTCACCCAGTCATTTGTGGGGTTTAATATTTTACTCACATGTGTAAAGCACTTGCATGCCCGCATCATTTCACTAAGATGGGAGGTTTGGCCCATAAAACTAGTTTAACCCTACCACCTTTTTAATAGAGGTGCCTGTATCAAACAAAGAACTTGAGCGGTCGTGTATGTGTGTTAGGTGTACCGATTTTGACTCTTTCCCTACGATTTTTCTAACGGATTTTTGAACTGTTCTTAGATAGTAATGTTTGCTGTTTTTCATTTGATTTTGTACAAAATGAAGCAATATTGACCTCGTCCTACGGCCTCGCTCCGTATTAATTTCGTAAGTCTATAAAAACTGATATCGACCTATAAAACAAAATGGTTATAATTGTATAATATTAACACTTATATTGTAGATTGCATGCTTACTTTAGGCCCTTCCTAATTACTGAGTTTTTTTTGTCAAAATATACATCATTTAAATGTATAAAACTAGATTCCTGTTATAATTAGATGTATTATATTACAATAACTGAACGAAATCACGAATATCTAAAATATGAATTCGGCATCGTTCAGATGTTTGATAACAATAAGGTCAAGAAGTTTGTTTTGTCTAAATGTTATCAATATTTAATTAAAGCTAGTAGTTTTGTATGAGTTTCACTCTCTCACCCCTTGTGATTCATTGATTGTATTCGATAATTGATGATTTCTTGACTGTTTACCACAGCTAATGATAAGCTATACGTTAGAAGTGACAATTAATTAACCTGTCTTTACAGGTATCCGATTGTAGGAACATGTATATGTTTCTAACATGCCTTTGATCTTCCGTTTGATCTGGATGATAAGTGTTCTAGATAATTAAAACTTAGTCATTAATTGATTAGGCTTATGGCTAGGATGAACTAACAGGACCAAAGATTTCCACACTTCAATTGTATATGTTGTTTTTCTTGTTTATCTAATTTATGTATCTAAGTACATCTTTACTAGTGAGTTTAGACGTACATTTAAAACGTATTCAAATCGTTACGAAAACGCATCTTTCTAAATTTTTAACTTCTGTTTCTGCAACATATTAACTTAGTTTGGTGGATAACCCTTGCAACAGACGATTTGTATTCCAATGGGTACGAATTATGCTCAGCTACTTGTTGATTTGCTTCTGCAGGCTTATGAGAAAGACGTCTTTCAAGGGCTTCACAAGAATAAAGATAGACAATTATCCCAGACCTTTAATCTACAGCTTCCGTTATATAGGTGATGTTCTGCCACTGAACAATTCTTGATTCGGTGGTTAAATATGCATCGAATCAAACCAAATGAGCTTGAAGGTAATGATACTACTAACACTCAAAGGTCTACCTCTAACCTTGAAATCGACAACTGGGTAAAATTAAAGATAAACTTCTACGACAAACTTGATGACTTCGATTTTTCAATAGTCAACTTCCCTTTCACCAGTTGCAAATTTTCGACATAACCAGTGTACGGAGTTAACATCTCACAACTCATACGTTATTCTCGAGCTTGTGCCCAGTACAGTTTTTTGTCTGGAGAGAGCTCAGACGATGACTCAAAAGCTGCGCAAACAAGGCTACGTTGCTTCTAGGTTGACCGTTACGAAACATCCATGTTTCAGATGACAATGGAATTTTTCCTTTTTATGTAGATTTTTTCTTTCCTCTACCACCGACATTGCTTTTATCTGACTTGACTTTATGTGTATGAGTAACACGACGGGTGTCTTATAAGAAGCAGGAATTGATTACTTTTCGTGAGCACCTGAGTTCACCATCGGTTTTTGATGTAATCCGTGTTGCTCATCTTTTTTTAGGTTTTTTCTTTGTTTCTCCTTGTTATGTCTGATGCTTAATGATGTCTATTATCTCTCGAGTTCGCCATCAGTGTTAAGCAGTGTGCTTGTTGTGTTTTATTTTTGTCCTTGTGTGTTTTTGCGGTCTTAGTTCTATATTGTGATAACAGGAACGATTTGTGCATAAAAAGATGTTTGGTACGTCTTTATTTCCAGTTGTTTGTAAGAGGATTCATATATTATTCATATTATTTTGTTTGCTTGGGTACAGTGGTGTCAAACACTAAGTGTTATTGACTACTTTGGTAACACGCTGTGTGTCTTATAAGAGACAGGAACTGCTTATCCCTAGCGAGCATGTATGGGTTCATCCTGGGTTTTTTTTGTTGGAGTCAGTGTTGCTCATCTTCTTAGTTTTCTGTGTTTTTGTTTTGTGTTTTGTTTGTCCTTCGTCCTGTGTGCTCCATGTTGCCAGTGTCTCTGGATTGTCCATTCTTGATTGCCCCTTCTGTTTTCTTTAAAGTTTATTAAAGAAAACAAAAAAGTCCGTATTGTTAGAATTTGGAATAATTAATAAAATCAGCTCTTTATTGTGGAAAACCCAGGAAAGCACGTCTTTTAATAATTCACGTGTTATCTCGTTGTTGTAAAATACATCAAAGTCCTTCAAACGTTTGTTTGATTTCGTCCAATTAACTTTAATTGTTCGTCACAGACATCAGTAAAGAGCGCTTCTCTCAAAACTAAAATTTTTTTTTTCTTTAATGTCAGAAGAATAGTTTAATTCAAACGAGTTTCTATCTTTTCCATTAGAAGGATCAAATGTTTGTAACTTATCAAGAAACAAGCGTTATTTGTCCTATTAATTTGAAACTTTTATAGTTCACAGAAAATTGTTTTGGTTAGTAAAGCGTTCAGACGATCAAGAACCTCGATCTTTTTGAAGTGTATATAAATAAAGTTATTTTCATTTAAACGATAAAATTTAATCTAAGTTATTTATAATGAAAACTGATATCAAATGAAGGAAAAAATGTCAATACATTTGACTTTTAACATATATAGGTGTTAGTTTTCACATATATTTTAATGAAAACTAAAACAATGATGAAGTTTACATTTGAACTAATCTTGTACTTGTGTAATGTAATCTGTTTAAACCATTTACTAAAACATGTCATTTATTGGGGTTATAATTTATATATAATTTCTCAATTTCCTCACGAAGAGGGGAAGTTTGGGTTCTTAAAACTGGTTCAATCTCGCCACTTTTTATCGAAGTGCCTGTACCAAAGCTAAATAAGTCATGCATTAGAGGTATTGAATTTCTCCCTGTTTCTACAATTTTTCAATTGGATTTGAATTATTCCGACGGCGTGGTATTTTTCGCTTTTCATTTGATTATTTATCCAATTGTTAAATTGAATTTAAATGTTGTTGTCTGTTTTAACGAGAATCTCTTAAAATACACTTGAACAATTTGGAGAAAAAACTATCAGCTTATGTTTAAATTGACCGTGTTATGAGCAACCTGTTAGAGAACTTTAATAATAGGTCTAGTGTACATAATCGACATGCACTTTGCCATTGCTATTTATCAAAATAATGAAAGTTGTCGTTAATGAGATGCTTAAAGTAACATCAAAGGCTCGACATTTTTGTTAACAAATATACATTCCATCCTTTGATTCTTAGCTCCGTTTAGAAAACCATTGCTGGTTTGTAATCCTTGTAAAAATATTGCCGTCAAATTCTGTGTTTAACAAATCTGTTTACAATGGAGGCAATTCATCAATTTGATAAATCTACAGTGATTAGAAGTCATACAGGTTTAAAAGATTTGTTTCTTTAAAACATCAAACAAGACCTGTCTCCTTCAAAAATACAAATATTGAAGGGAATAAATTATCAAAATATGTGCGTATAATTAGACGGAGGAGGGAAATAACCCAGATATAACATTAAATGACAAAATTTGAGGAAAAATGTTAAAAGAAAAAAAAAAAAAAAAAAAAATTGAATAAAGAGCAATATATAGCACTAAATTACATTAAAAGAAATAAAACAAAGATCGAAGATCTGTTGAAATTTACATTGTATGTATACCGAGTTATGTAGGCAACTTGAAGTTTACAGTGTTATATATATAATTTCCATAGATCATTGATTTAGCTTCAAATATACGATGTTTGTTGTAACATAAATGACCCCTTTCTCCTTTCGTGTTTTTATGAGTTATTCAACTTGTGTGTGTGTAGAAAATCATGGTCTATTATCTGGAATTGGTATTGTATCATACTCAGATAACTTGTCATTAACAAAGACTTTGTTAAATCTAAATGTATATGGACGAGCATATATCATGGTACAATATGCATGTTTGAATGTGTTCTGTCTTAGCTTAAGCTCCATGTCAATGTCTATCATTTTATTTATGTTTATTGCTCTAAAATAATGTAATTATTATGAAAACTGAAGGTGCTCCTTCCTCAGGCATAGGTGACATTGACCGATGTTGGTTATCACGTTTAGGCCCTTTGGCTTACCTGCTCGCAAATACTTTTTTCATGAGCGTACCTAATGAAGGCTATTGCAGACACCATGAGCGTACCTAATGAAGGCTATTGCAGACACCATGAGCGTACATTATGACGGTTATTGCAGACACCATGAGTGTACCTAATGAAGGTTATTGAAGACACCATGAGTGTACCTAATGAAGATTATTACAGACACCATGAGCGTACCTAATGAAGGTTATTACAGACACCATGAGCGTACCTAATGAAGGTTATTACAGACACCATGAGCGTACCTAATGAAGGTTATTACAGACACCATGAGCGTACCTAATGAAGGTTATTACAGACACCATGAGCGTACCTAATGAAGGTTATTACAGACACCATGAGCGTACCTAATGAAGGTTATTACAGACACCATGAGCGTACCTAATGAAGGTTATTACAGACACCATGAGCGTACCTAATGACGGTTATTGCAGACACCATGAGCGTACCTAATGAAGGT
>MJUT01056775.1:33529-50182 GCA_002080005.1 Gigantidas platifrons
CCCCCCCCCCCCCCAAATATAAAATACAAAATGTAATAGCATGGAGATGTAAGCAATAATGTTTCTATGCAAAATACTTGTCATCAGACATATGCATACCCAACTGTATCTTTGATTTCCAACAAGTCTCACTGGCGGTTGGCCGATGCCCATAACTGCAGTTACGGTCAGCCCAACATGGCGGACGATGATTCTGGTAAGTTCAATAAATGCTTTTATTAACTATGTTATGTCTTAAATCATGATTAATAATACATGTTTTGCATCAGTCAATATTTCCAACGACGAATGCATAAATTAGAACAACACATTATTCACACAAGGCTTAAATACCGGGAAACAAAAAATGACAATGATGCCCGTAACTGAAAATTAGGATGACCGTAACTTGCAACTTATTGTTCACAAGAGATGCCCGTAACTCACGTCACTATTACTTATGAAAATACTATGTTGCTATCTAATTTCTTTTTTTTTTTACCAACTATATAGAAACAGAATAACCACAAATAACAAAATCACAAGTTTATTTCCATTCTGAAGATTTTTATAAAGTTTAAATGACTTAGTATTGATTGCATTATTAAATTATTGTGTAGTGTAGTAAGATTCATGTAACTGAACTTCTCTACTTGAGTAAAGAATTGCAAATGTTATATTAAAAAGGTGGTCTGAAAGAATTATACAGAAAATTATTAATATTAATAAAGAGCTCAACAAAACAAAAATCACTTTAAAAATATCAAAAGTTATGTTTGTAACAAATAACAAAGATAAAAGCTACATATTCTTATCAATTTGCAAGGTATTGTAAGTAAAAGCAAAACCCAGTAACAGAAATTCAAAATTTGATAATTGTAACAAGGGAGATAATTATAGCCATAATACACAAACGATCGTGTCAGAAATAACCTTGTTGATTGATCCCTGTTAATCATTATATATTGTCTATTGTGACTAATTGTTGTATTATCAACACCTGCCCTAATCAACTCCTAATTAATCTACCTTATTTACATGTCAGTGTTACCTGTGTTGATTTACAAAATTATGCGTGGACATTGTGGGTTATGGACATGGTATTATTATATCCATACAAACTGCCGGACAGCAAAACAAGTTATTTGGAAATATTCAGTGTCAAAATTCGTATTAACATTCGAGCAACTGGGCCCATGAAAATAATTTGTGCATAAATCGACTTTAAAAAAAAAAAAATAAACGTGGAGAAAGATTCCCCGTTCCGTCATTTTTGCAAGTAAAATACTTACCAAAAGAATGGTGTCATCTGTGCTCATCATCTTGTCTCCCATGACAGCTATACAGTAAAATACGTAATATATCGATTAAATATTACACAGATGATAATAATGTAAACAACAAGCTTCTACAGGTTTAAAAAACATTTATTTGCAATACAGAAATCGATTTAATTATATTAATTTTTATATTCTTTTACGAATTATCTTCAGGCAAAGACTTAAAATACTTAAATATCGTATTTTCTTCGACCAAAAGGGCTACTTGTTCAAATAATTGGATGATAACACCGACATACAAACCACGCAGCAATAATATTGTCTTTCAGTTACGGGCAGCATAGTTTTCAGTTACGGGCAGCCGTGTTTTTTTTTAAACACGAGTTACCCGCATCATAAGAGATTTGAGAAATGCGAATTAAAAAAAAACCCAATAGGTTTCAGACATGTCCATGGTCATTATAAATTATTGGATATAACTCTTATTGATGGGAAATACTTGATAATGCAATTCAGACTATCTCCTATCAGCAAATCAATGAATTAGATTTTACTAGAATCATCGTCCGCCATGTTGGGCTAACCGTAACTGCAGTTACGGGCATCGGCCAACCGCCAGTGAAGTCTGGAACAATTAACATTAAACATTTCACACAATTAGAAGTTCATTGTTGTTACTCAGAATATAAATTATAAATCTTTGAAAAACCTTTATTTTATTTTTTCTTATTTCAGAATACCACGATTTCTCAAAATATAGAATAAAACAATTACTGTCTTTTGATTCTGTAAATGTGTCGATTAATTGACTTTTGAAAAAAAAATGATATTCACTTCGCCCTTTCGGACTCAGTGAATATTATTATTTTTTCAAAAGTCAATAAATCCACACATTTACCTCATCAAAAGACAGTATTTGTATAATATAGTACGCATAAAATTAACGGTCACATTATGACTTAAGTCCATCAGATGTATATTTCTGTATTTAGATTTTCATTGATTCTTGAGCTCAAGAAGTTAGAAAATAAAGGTTAGAGAAAACCGAGAGGGCAATCAAGAATGAACAATCCAGAAAACATTTAAAGATCATTCACTTATTAAGAAAAGACAAAAAATAAAATGTCCATTCTACAAACCAATCGATTAAAGGACTTCAATACATGAGGGAGATAAACTTTCGAAGAAAGGTCAAATAATTTGATAAGAACAACTTTTATTAATTGGAATTTGAAATTAGAAAGATAGTAATTATTGCGCTGTGTTTTGAACAACTACCTTTAACTGCTGATAATACCAAAATAAGAATGTAAATGTCAACTTATAAGAGTTAGATTTATAACCAATTTCATTTTTGGAATAATTCGTCTTTTGATGAAAATCAAATTGAAACATAAATAAACGCAATGGATCTGACAAACTCCCATTGAATCATGGGTATTGCTCAAATCAATTTACCAAGACATCGATTGTTGTTATAATAATTAATAAATGTTAGAGAGTATCGAAGGGGCAATCACAAATGGACAATCCAGAGAAACTGACAAATGAACGTTAGAGAGTACCGAAGGGGCAATCACAAATGGACAATCAAGAGAAACATAGACAAAGAAAACCAAAGCAAAACCATAACACATGTGTTGGACACCACTATACAAACAACCACAAATAACGTCAATAAGACATGAGTCCTCATGCAAACAAACTATTGATAACACTAGAAGTGTCCACATAAATAGTTATACGGTATGAATATTTGGAAAAGACCTAAGAACAGACAACGGAAATATTAATTTCTATAAACAAAGCGAATTTGTCCAAATATAAAACCTAGATTATCATTCTTTTTTTCTGGTTTTTTGTTGTTGTTTTTTTGTTGTTGTTTTTGTTGGTTTTATTTTTGGTTTTATTTTTCTTTGCATATCGAAGTCCAGGAACAACGCTTGTATTGATGTATATGTGGTTAGGTAAATGAATTGTGTTCACAGAAAATACGATTTCCAAAAAAACGTTGAAGATACAATGTGAAGACGATATATGGCCAAAAGAAAAGGGACAAAAACTGATCTGCAAAACATTACACTGTGAAATAAACCTTGAGCAACAAGAATCCCACCAAAAACTGGAGTGACGTCATGTGATCCCATCAAAAACTGGAGTGACGTCATGTGCTCAGTTCCTGCTCCATTCGTGACACTCATTTGTTACCGTTGTCAAATATCTGGTCTTGATGGCGACCTTCGGTTTTTGGTTCCTAATTAGCAGCAACCCTCTTTGATGGCAATTCTAAATGGAACCACAAGCTTTGAAATACCGTTTCAACTTAGAGAAACATACCCCATATACAGGTGTAGCACGAAAGTTGGTACATCTCAATTGAAAGCTCATAATGTTTTTTTTTTTCGAAATCATCACTTTAGTTATAAAATTCCTTTCGTAGCCGCGCCTCACTGTAAATGTCTAGGTGTAGGTCAATATATCAAGCACCTTGCTGTCCTTTTTTTCAAGATAGGGTCCGTCGTGGTCATGATCCTATGGTAGTTGGATTTACTACCTGTGCAATAAGTGTCTATCACCACAAAAGTTGTGTGTTCGAACCCCGATCATGGTTAGGTGTACTCGATACAATAGTATGCGACTTGTTGCATGTCGATAGTTTTCTCCGGGTACTTCGGTTTCCTCCACCAATAAAACTGACCGCCGCTATATAATTGAAATATTGTTGAAAATGGCGCAAAACACCATACACTCTTAATTTGTTACAAGAACTCGCAAAGAAGAAATTATATCAGAACTATGCCTCTTTAAAAGCAATGTGTTGATGGTTATTATGTTTAACGACCACGGTGGCCCTTTGACAGCAATAGGATGTACATGATGTATATATCAGTCTGTAGACACCTTTTATCTGCTCGCTGTGAGAGATATTTGCTTGATGTAAAGTAGGTCGGTGATCGCGTCATACTCTACCATGACATTTGTCTTTAAAATGCCCCAACACATTTAAAACCACAACTTCAGAATAACTGTGAAACTAGCAGTGTGAATCATGTATGGCTTCTGAAAATTGATAACGATCAAATAGAGGTCATACTCTCCTAATACAAAATAGCATTGATTATTTAACTTTTCTGCTTTTTACACTGATATTCCCCACTCTAAAGTAAAATACTGATGAAACAAATTGTTTCAACTGTGTTTCATAAAGAGAAATGGTCAATGTAGACACGTATATCTTGTTTAATATAACACATATTCGTACCTTGATTATCCATTTCAAATTTATTTTGGTCTTGAAGCTGTAGACAAAAATCTGCACAAAAATAAATACTTTTTTTATCTATACATATATGTATAAGTGAAGAGTTTGACGATACCAAAGGGGCAATCAGAAACCGTATATCGAAGAAGAACAGACAACACAATGGTCAAAAGAAAAAGTACAACAGGACAAACAACGATCGACAAAACATACATATAAAACTAAAGATCGAGAAACACGAACCCCACTAAAAACCGGGGGTGAACTCAGGTGCTCTGGAAGGGTAAGTTCCACTAGTAGCACCCGTCGTGTTAATCTAGTTACAAACACGGTAATAAGTCGTGAATGAGGAAAGGACCGGGAAGTGTTTACGACAAGTGGAACATATCCGTGGTCATTTGTAACACAGATATTCCATAACGGTCAACCAAGTCATGGTGGCGACCGTAACATTTTCGAAGTGATGACTTCAACTTTACCAAAAGGAACCCTTGATTCAGTAGCTTCCTTGTTAGCAGCAACCCTCTATCAAAGAAATCCAGATAGAAACCACAAGCTCTGGAATATCGTATCATCTGAGAGATATATACTGCATATACAGGAGCTGCTGGGATGTTGCTACATATAAATGGGAAAGTTCACAATGGGAAAATTAAAATCATCTCTTTTGTCGTAAAGTTTCGTTCTTAACCGCCCCTCACTGTCGATTTCGAGGTGTAGGTCAAGGTATGAAGCAGACCTATCTGTATCTGTGATATCCTTTATTTCAAGCTCAATGGGATAGATGCAATCAACAAAATCACCAAACCTAGAATTATTTAGTGAAAGGACATCCTCTATATAGCGGAACGTGAAATTAAAGGATCGGGCAGGCTTCTTTTCGTTTTTCATGAGAAGCCCCTGTATGAAGTCTGCCTCATACGTATAAAGGAACAAGTCGGCAAGAAGAGGAGCACAGTTTGTACCCATAGGTATGCCGACTGTTTGTTGAAAAACACGTCCGCCAACATAGCAAATATGTTGTCAATCAAAAACTCGAGCATGTTGTAAGTCCTACAATGTATTTTCAAATGTCTGTCTAGTAAACGGTGAACAATAATCGTGTAGTAGTTTTGTCGTATCCTTTCCGGAATTTGCTATTGTATAGGAATACCCCTTGCGGTATTACATGTATGTGTTTATTTATCGTTTGTATGTGTTTTATATCCCCAACAGTGTCAAAGGTATAACATAATAGATAAGTGGATATACATCTGCTGGTGGACTATCAGTCCCCGAGGGTATGACACGCCCAGTAGTCAGCGTTTCGGCACTGACATGGTTTATTAGACACATTTATTATTGAAATTTACAGTTAGTAAAGCTAAAGTTCTCCACCCTCAGGCATAGATGACCTTCGCCGATGTTGGCTATCCTGATTAGTCCCTTTTAGTTTCATTGCTCCCAAAATTTGTTCGATTATTTGTCGTTCTAATCTTCTGACTTTGAGTGTACAAGGTGTGGCGTTCTAATCTTCTGACTTTGAGTGTACAAGGTGTGGCGTTCTAATCTTCTGACCTTGAGTGTACAAGGTGTGGCGTTCTAATCTTCTGACTTTGAGTGTACAAGGTGTGGCGTTCTAATCTTCCGACTTTGAGTGTACAAGGTGTGGGGTTCTAATCTTCTGACTTTGAGTGTACAAGGTGTGGCGTTCTAATCTTCTGACTTTGAGTGTACAAGGTGTGGCGTTCTAATCTTCTGACTTTGAGTGTACAAGGTGAAGGGCATTCCAGAAACGCGTCGTGCGCACTAAATTTGACATCTACGTGTTTATGTAAATTGTTGGAAAATATGTTTAAAAAAAATATTTGTACCAGCTTTAGAAACGGGTAGAAAAGCGAGACTTGGGTGAGATTTTTAGGCATGTTTCGCCAGGAGTGCAAATCAATTTTATTTTTACGGACAATGTATACATATTGTGTTTATCATAAAATGTCAAATTGTAAGAAAAAAAAAGCAAATGTACTGCAAAAAGGAGAAACTTCGTTCTAATCGTTTTCAATGATGTCCCCTTTTACGTCCGCGTTTATACTATTATCTTTTCTTACGACTCGCTCTACATGAATCCGGTATTAGAAAAGCTCTATTAGGTCCATGATTTAATAACACTGAAGTTTATTTGACCCTTTTTCAGTTTAGTTTAAACATATTTTATTTGCCAATTAAACAGATAAAATGGATTAGACACAAGTAAAACATACTTATGAAGTCTTCTCCTAATTACAATGTGTTACAGTAAAGAAGTACATAAAAGGCATGTATTATTATATGTAGCACTAATAACGAATCAATGATGATATTCACATTAACAAAAAAAATTAGTAAAAAAAAATTAAGATGGATTCATGATGTGCACGTTCAACCAATTCAATTCCAGTTATACGATAAGGAATCTCTTTGAACATTTAATATAATCAAAAACATATTTAAATATAATACAATTTTGTTCATAAGTTAAATTATCATTGCCACATGTCAGAAATTCAATGTCTAGATTGTAGCAAGTTGTAATTCTATTGATATTACCTATCAATGTAGTTCTGGCTTGTATGTATATAGGACATCCCAAAAGGAAATGTTTTAAATTTTCAAGGGCAGCTCCACATCGACAAGATGGGTCAGATACGATTCCAACTCGAAATAAATCAAAATTCAAAAACGAAGCTGAATTTCTTAGCTGAGTTAAAATAATATTTAATTTCCGAGGACCACAGAAAAAATGTTTGGGGACAGAATGATTTTCAGTTTGATCGAGTTTCTTTAATTCTGATTTGAATTTTGATAAGGTATCAACGTTTCGAATATTGTTATTTAAACTATTCCACATTTTTATTGTGGAGGGGATAAAAGAATCACTAGTCGAAGAAAGTCTACAGAAAGGTAAAATGATATCATTTCCATTTCTCAACGGATACACTGAGGTACTTTGTATGGTGGGGGGAATCAAAGTACAAAGATAATTAGGGGTATTTTTATTAACTATATTATAAAAAAGTTGAAGCTTCCTTCTCCTCCGTCTCACAGATAATAATTCCCAACCTGTCTCTGTATATAAGATTTCAGTTTTTGTAAAAATAGGTAAGCCAGTAACAATTCTGGCAGCTTCCAGTTGAAGTTGTTCCAGTTTTTGTGAATTTCCAATCCCACAGTTATCCCATAATTCACATGCATATTCAAAAAGTGGTCTAATGTACACAAGATATAGTTTATCTAAATTAGTGCGACTAAGGCGGTATTTCAATTTACGTAGAATATTCAAATGTTTAGATACACTACTTTTAATATTATCAACATGGGTATTCCACTTAGCATCATTGCTAAATGTAACACCTAAGTGTTTATGAGAAGTTGTAATGGGCACTGATTTTCCATTAAAAGAGAAATCAAGATTTTCTGGAACGCTGCGATTAGAGAAAATCATGATTTCTGTTTTGTCTGGATTAAATGACATAAGCCATTTTTTTGACCATATATCCATTTCATTTAAATCATGAGCAATGACATTTTTCAACTGCATTGTGTCCTTATTTGAATGACCAAACGAAGTGTCATCAGCAAATAGTCTGCTCAGTGATATAAGTTTGTCAGCAATATCATTAATATATATAATAAATAAGAGAGGTCTAAGGACTGAGCCTTGTGGAACCCCTGCTTATATTTCACAATATGCTGAAGAATTGTTTTTAATAATAACCTTTTGTCGTCTAGCTTTTAAATAACTATTAAACCAATTAATTAAATTTCCAGTTATCCCATATGCTTTCATTTTATGTAAAAGGCCTCGGTGCCAAACTTTATCAAATGCCTTAGAAAAGTCACAAAATACAAAACAATTTGCTTCCTTATTCTCCAATGAATTTAAAATGCTATTATAAATTTCTAATAACTGATGTACTGTTGAATGCTTAGGGAGAAAACCGGATTGATATTCATATATAAGCTTATTTTGGTGGCGATAGTTATAAACATGTTTGTATATAACTCTCTCCATTATTTTCCCAACACAACTTATAAGTGATATGGGTCTGTAATTAGACGGCAATGAAGAATCCCCCTTTTTAAATACTGCAATAACATGAGCTAGTTTCCAGTTCGTCGGATATTTATTTTGTTGGAGTGATTTATTAAATATTATTTGCAAAGGCAATGCTATATTATTTGGACAGAGTTTTAACATTTTATGGCTAATGAAATCAGGCCCCGATGCCTTATTTGGATGAAGAATTCGAATTATGTCAGAAATTTCTTGAACACACACATTAATATCAGATATTTTATTATTTGTTTTCGATTCGATATCGGGGAGGGTCGCATTTGCTTCATCCAATTTAGATATAAAACTAAAGTATTTGTTTAATAAAACACATTTTTCCTCGTCATCATAAGCGAACTCTTCTAAATTTGTATCATTAATTATGTTTTGAAGAGGGGGGAAATTACCAGATCCTTTATTTGACTTTAAAAGCATTTTCATAATTTTCCAATAAGTTTTATTATTTGATGCATTTTCAAGAATAATGTTATCTAAGTTGATTTCAAAATTTTCTTTTGCAATCTTTTTTAAATTATTTACCCTGTTTCGCTGCTTTTTATATTTACAAATATCCGTGTTTCTATGATATTTTAACATTACTTTACGAAGTCGGTCCCTGATACGTATTTCTTTCCGGATTTCACTGGTGAACCACGGTTTGTCATTATATCTAACATTAATTGTCTTGGTTGGAATAGACTCCCTTGCCAATTCGAGAAATGTTTTGGTAAATTGATTACACATGTCATCTACATCATCAAATTGGCAGAGGAGGGTTATCCAGTCAACTATTTCTAGTTTTTCAATAATTTTTTGTTTATCACCTTTATCATATAACCAGACTTCCCGTTTGAATGAACCAGCAATACTCTTTGGACATTGTAAAAAAGCCACAGAGGCATCGTGATAACTAATTTCTGATGGTATTTTTAAAACATCAGAATATATATAATTCATAGTATCACTAATAATTATAGGGTCAAGTAAAGTATTACTATGAGCTGTAATTCTTGTGGGTTTACTAATAATATTGACTAAGTTAAACAACATCATAGTTTCTTTTAATTTATTATTATTAGATATAAATAAGTCGGAATTCAAATCACCCAAAATCACAATATTCTCGTTAACTTGGTAACCCATCCCTATTGCATGATTTAGTCGTGTCCAGTATTCATTGTCCGTCCATTCAGGTCGATAAGTGTTACACAATAGAAAGGTTTGACCTCTAGCTCGCACTTTCATCCAGATAGTTCCGTCGGTGTCATTTTCTAAGACAGTTACACGTTCAACAAATATATCATCTTTAAAATAAATGAGAAGTCCACCGCCTGAATTATTACGATCCTTTCTGATGACGGTTTTTGAAAAGAAGTCAAGTAATAGATCATCGTTATTAAAATTTACATCCAAATGGGATTCTGTGACGCAAAGTATATCATATTCATCACCGAAATTTTGAAGAAAGTGTAATTTGTTTCTAACACTTCTGATGTTAATATTGCATATGGAAATATATTTGTCTACATTATTATTGGTAATGTTCACCGATGGATTCGAATTATACGTACCAGGACCAGGATGTGTTTCTACATCACCTATTATTAGGATAAATTGTAATACAAACAACAGGAAAACTATATTAATTTCCGGAATCGTACTCTGTAGAAGAAACAGGGATAAGACAAGAGCTGACCACTGTAAGTTAGTTAACATAATTTGTTGATATGATTCTGCCCGAAAATTTACCAGTCCATACAGACACCTTTTCTTAATATTAAACAGTCCAATGGCCGCCCTGTAGTCCTCTATACTATTACCCATTTGGATTTAGCATTTCAGGAAAAAAATCAGTACGGCCATTGTTACATTTTAATATTGTTTGATCACACACATCTAGGAATCCACTTAAAAAAATAGAACATGTATACATATTATAACACAAAGTACACATTAAATATATGTACAAGTACGCAAAATGGTATGTATGAGACGATACTAGCATATCGTGAAATTGAGTTTCAGATGTCAAATGGGATTTTTATTTACGGCCCATGATTAATACACAAAAATTAATTTCTAGTGTACCTTGTTTGTAAACACTAATATGAATCAATTTTGTAATTTTTTAGTTCATTATACATAATTATTTTTAATAAAGATTTCAGTAAGTCAGACCAAAATGTCTGTAATCCAAAGTATGTTTATGTTTTCTATCATTATAAGGTAACCCGAGTACACTATAAAAANATATATATAATAATATTTATAAGAATATATAGCTATATAGAACTCACACAAATAAAACACAATAACTATTTCACAAAACAAGTCATTCAACAATTCAAAATAATAATTTAATATAAGATATATTATATGTTAAGTATTTTGTGCACGGTTGATTTTACACGGTTGATTTTACACGGGTTAGAAAAAAAAAAAAAATCTTATTACTTTTCTGGCTTTGTTGCAATTGAGATCCGATCCAAATTTGTATGATACCATTATGAGCTTATGTAAGCAATTCAAGAATTTATTCTTTACATGAGAATCATATTAAAAGAAAACAAAACAATATTGGAAGAGACAGCATTTACTCTACAGCAAATCGAACAAACCGCACATAATGTGTGCAAACTTTAAGCATGCGTACTTCATTTTTTCATTACAAAAGGATATTTACATTTTGGAGCCGTTATTAATAAGGTCTGAAAGTTTTCTAGAAAAATACGATAACTACGATAACTAAAAGGAGAATTCAGTTTATGAATAAATGTAAAAAAAAGAAGATTCAATAATTAATCAACAAACACAACACTATATCAATAATACAACGAATATTATTCAAATATTTAGACACTTTAATTTTACTAAATGCTTCGGATTCCCTTTTGGAACCTTAAAAGGTATAGTTTTGAGAAGGTCTTTGTATTTTACAAACCAATTATAAAATTAGGAAGATTTGATTGGACAGAGTCTAATATTGTGAAGGGACTTATGTAGATAAGACAACATATTGACAATTTAAACAAGATAGCATTTTTTCAATTCTCATTAAATACAAATGTACATAGAAATGATGAAATTGTAAACATATATATTGTAATATTACAGATGGATTCAAAACAATTTATAGTAGCGAATCATATATTCAGATGGCATACCTTATTCTTGTATTTGATGTTGTAAACATTTTACCCATTGGAACCTTAAAGTTCGTCATCTTGAGAAAATCCCCAAATATTTTAAAAATATATTTTAATGTTTGTAAACAACATTCTAGTTAGCCTACATGAGAAAATCAACAACAAAATAATTTTAACACGTGATTTGATAATTTGTTCCGATTTAAAAATGGGATAGTTTTTCGGAACCGTCTGAACAAGCATCATGGTTAAATTGTTGATATTATAAATGGTTTTAGAAATATACAGTTAAAGTTATCCTTTATTGTTTGCCATCATAACAGCTTTAAGATCTATAGATCTATATTTAATTTGTCAGTATAAACTCGGATTTATTTACATGTATATGTCGCAATTTCGAGGCTATATACTAGAGAAAAAAATCTCATTTTTTTTTAACTTGCGCCAACTAATGCAAGTAATAATATGAAACAAAATAAAAGTTACATCATGTATTTTCAAAGTTCAATTTATCCTTCAAACCAACATGAATAAAGAACAATACTAATGAGGATAATTCAAACACAATATTTCAATTCTCAATAAATACATAGAAATGATGATATTGTAACCATATATATTATAATATTACAGATGGGTTCCAAACGATTAAAAGTAGCGAATCAGAAATTCACTTAGCATGAATTATTCTTGCATTTGATGTTATAATCATTTTACACATAAGAACCTTGAGAAAATCCCCATATATTTTAACTCCATAGTTCAATGTTTACTGGACAACAAAAATTGATGAAATTATAAACATATAGCTGACAAATTATAAGCATATAGCTGATAAATTATAAACATATAGCTGATAAATATAAGGATATAGCTGATAAATTAATTTCGTATACTTAGATATAATCATTCACATATTCCAAACATTTGAAAATTTAAAATGTATACCCTTGATCTGAGCCTTTAAATTTGTAATCTTGAGATACTCCCCGAAACATATCATTGATTTTTAAGAACCTTTTAGAGGGATAATACCAAGGGGAATGTGTTTTTTTTTTATTATTCAACAAGTTTCAGGATTAAATATGTTAATACTATGGTTACTGATCATAAAATGTAATGTTAAAGTTTTTATCAATATTTTTTACACAGATATACAACTAAGAAGAATATATAACGTACATGTCTATTGAATAGGTAGAAGAAAAACAATTATGCTTATAATATGTCAGAAATATAAATGTTTTAGACAAGTAAATACATCACAATATACATGTAGTAGTGGCCAATGTTATGGTTCCTCAATGTCATTTGACTGGAAGGATGTATGTTGTTGATTGGACCTTTCAAAGTTAATAATGTCATCAAAATTGTTAATTGTTTGTTTCCTGATTGTTTCATTTTGTTTGACATAAATTCTACCATCAGATGTCCAGTATGTATAAATTTGTTTCGAGTATTTTAGTTGAGATAGTTTTTTAACCAGCTCAGTCCTGTACTTGGTGAGATTCTCAGTTATAAAAATATTATCTGGGTGACCTTTGAGAGCTTTCTTGTTGGTGTAGACTCTGTTTCTTATTCGATATGATAGGAACCTGACAATTACTTGAGACTTGCCATTTTTTACTTTCCCTATTACATGTGATCTTCCAATGTCATTGATGTTAATATCTAAGCCAAGTTGTGTGTTACAGATTTGGAGAATGAGTTGATCAGTGCTCAACATAACACGATTGCAAGATAATATGAAATATGTGGACATGGTGATATAATAAAATAACACTGTGGCGCTATTGCTTCCTAATGGCTATACATTTGGCTGCTGAATCTGAAAATAAAGGCTCTCTACTTTTATATAAATCTCGGTAAACACAGACTGACCAGAAACAATAATCATGAATACGTCTTTTAATTTTATAAAAATGATTTAGGTAGAAATCTATATACAGTCATTGTAAATTATTTAAAATTCACCGCCTCAGATTTAATATTCACCGAGGTAAATGTCACGTGTTACCATTTTTGGAACATGGAATTTTTTTTTAGGAATGTTCTATTTTAATCAACCAATGAAAAAAAGTAGTTCATTTGCGTATCCGTCAATACAAAAACAAAATGTGGTCTGTAGATGCAGACGTATCGCCGTTGCCCAAAACCAAGATTTGCCACTTTGTCGGAAGGAACATTAAAAGATATATTAAATGATAAAGATAAAGACATGTAACTTTTTTATTTCAGAAAACCACTATTCCCTCAAAATATAGAATAAAACAATTACTGTCTTGATTCTGTAAATGTATGGATTAATTGACTTTTGAAAAAAATGATATTCACTTCGTCCTTTCGGGCTCAGTGAATATCATTTTTTTCAAAAGTCAATAAATTCACACATTTACCTCATCAAAAGACAGTAATTACATATTAGTACACGAAAATCTCTTCATTAATGTCTTTCTTTAGGTATTAGATATAATTCTAATCAACTAAAGCCACAAAAGAATATCTTAGCAATGACAACAGAAAATGAATACACTCTACTTTGTTTCAATGACGTCAACAATCACCGTCACTACAGTTTAAGATAACCAAACTATTAAAAATGCTTAGCTTCAATTGGCAGTAAAAAGTATTGTTTTGACATTATATTTCCTTTTTATTACAAAGAATGAATTCCTATTACATTGGCGATTTTCTTAGACACCTGAACCTAAATTAAGCAATTATCATAGAATCAATGATAGGCCGTACCTTGACTGGCGGAGATTAGTTATAACTGTCATTAGCTGAGACGACACGATCCGATATCTCATTCAGACGAGAGCTACGCAAATGTTGGTATTAGGTTCACAGTAGAATTACAACTTCCAATTTTCCTTGTTTCATATCTCAACATTATGTACAATTGACTTTCGTGTGATTATATTGGATTTTAATACTTCTTCCGTTCAAGTGGTGTGGAATTGAATGTCTAGTATTAATATAAAATATACTGTTTTATATGGTGGATACTGAAAATTATTCTGAAGAAACTATTGGGGAAGATGGGAAAAGGAAATTGTGTTGTAAAATAAAATGTGCCACACCCTTCTGCAGAATGGATATGTTTTCTATCATCAAACAGTCTATTTACGCCGAAGATACAAATCCGATTACAAGATATTTTCAGATAGGAAGACAGGTCGGAAGTTGTGGTCCTGAAATGATATGGAAAATTTACGAGGCTATTAGAGTGTCTGATCAAAAGGTAAGATTATCTGTGATATTAAAATAATGTTTGTGACTGGTTTTATGATGATGAAACCCGTAAAACATTCTTATTATGAACCGAAAGAACGCATATTATTATTAATAATGATAATAAGCATGCGATGTTTGCAGGTGAAATTGTAAACATATCTATATATGTGTCCAAGCTTGGAAGTATGTTAGAAGCACAATAACAAGTAAACCGTATTAGTCAAACATGTTTTTATGTGACCTTCCAATGGAACAGTGAAATATGGTCACATAAGACAGGTGGTCGCTTAATACAGATTTAATTGATATGAATTACAATATGAAGGAATATAAAAAAATTAGGTTACATAATACAAGTTTTAGTTTAATAGAAGCGGTCACTAAAGCAGGTCTGACTGTATTTCGTATTTTCTCTTTAAACATTCTTTCAAATGACATATAAAATAACATTGATGTGTTATCCCCAAAGACTGTATGTGATTAAAAATCTGTAAATATGGTTTTCACGTAAATAAAACTATATTTAAATAATATAAAACATTGACAAATATAATCTTATGGAGTCTACCTTTGAGTAGATCTGAAATATTATAGATTAATGTTCTATTTCAGTAATGATAACATGTCTTTTAAAGATTGTTTACCACACCACATGCTCTGGTTTTTCTACCCCGCAATGATTTTATTCCTACATCGGAGATGTGTTTGTTTGTTTGTTTTTTTTTCTACACCGCATGTTTTTTCGAATTATTTATGTATTTACCTGAAGCTTTTTTCCCATAAATCCATTTACCATGAGAGAATATCGTCGTGGCCAACGACGAACGACCGAACAGACGGGCAGGTTACAAAATTCAAACAACAGCAACATAAATACAAATACAAATATATACAAACGAACAAAAGCTCGGACGACACGAACCCACGAACCAGGGATACAATGACTGAGACGAATGGGTTCGAGTGTGTGTAGCATATCATGTCCCATAAATACATAAATTGGGAATATATCTGCATTATCTTACAAAATACATACTTCTCGGTTGACGCTAACGCCCATTGAATGGTGTTATTTTTCCTTTTTGTTTCTGCATAATCATTGTTTGGTTGTAGAAACCAACCAATGATTATGCAGAAACAAAAAGGAAAAATAGAATGAAGAAAATAAGTACCACGCCATCAGAACCGTGCTAAAATCTAATAGGAAATCGTAGAAACAGACGTAAACTCGATAACCCTATCATACATTTACATTCCCCATCACTTTCTGGATAACCCTATCATACATTTATATTCCCCATCACTTTCTCGATAACCCTATCATACATTTACATTCCCCATCACTTTCTCGATAACCCTATCATACATTTACATTTCCCATCACTTTCTCGATAACCCTATCATACATTTACATTCCCCATCACTTTCTCGATAACCCTATCATACATTTACATTCCCCCATCACTTTCTCGATAACTCTATCATACATTTACATTTCCTATCACTTTCTCGATAACCCTATCATACGTTTAGATTCCCCATCACTTTCTGGATAACCCTATCATACGTTTACATTCCCCATCACTTTCTCGATAACCCTATCATACATTTACATTCCCCATCACTTTCTCGATAACCCTATCATACATTTACATTCCCCATCACTTTCTCGATAAC
>MJUT01056775.1:61537-71665 GCA_002080005.1 Gigantidas platifrons
TTTGAACATTCTGATTGATCGATATTCAAGAGCCACTGAAGGCATTGTCGGGGAAAATTTATTAAAGTAGTCATCCTCCTCACTACCTCTCTTCCTCTCTCCTTCTTCTCCATCCTTCTCCTCACTGGCTCTCTCCCTCCTTCCTCTCAGTCATCCTCCTCACTACCGCTCTCCTTCTTTCCTCTCAATCCTCCTCACTACTTCTCTCCCTGCTTCCTCTACCCCATTCCTATCCATCCTCCTCACTACCTCTCTCCCTCCTTCCTCTCAGTTATCCTCCTCATTACCTGTCTCCCTCCTTCCTCTCAATCTTCCTCACCACCTCTCTATCCTTCATTTCTGTCAATCCGCCACCTCATTACCTCTCTTCTCTTTCATGTAATATTATCATCCACCTCATTACCTCTGTCTTTCTTCCGTCTCCATCCTCCTTATTAACTCTTCCTCACTGCTTCTCTCCCTCCCCCATCCTCTTCCTAATTACCTCTCTCCGTCCTTCCTCTCCATCCTCCTCCTCACTACCTATCTGTCTCCTTTCTCTCAATCATCCTCACTACTTCTCTCTCATTCCTCTCCATCCACTTCCTCACTACCTCTCTCCCTCCTCCTCAGTACCCCTCTCTCTCTTTCTCCATCCCTCTCCTCACTGGCTCTCTCCCTCCTTCCTCTCAATCATCCTCCTCACTACCGCTCTCCTTCTTTCCTCTCAATCCTCCTCCTCACTACTTCTCTCCCTGCTTCCTCTACCTCATTCCTATCCATCCTTCTCACTACCTCTCTCCCTCCTTCCTCTCAGTTATCCTCCTCATTACCTGTCTCCCTCCTTCCTCTCAATCTTCCTCACCACCTCTCTATCCTTCATTCCTGTCAATCCGCCACCTCATTACCTCTCTTCTCTTTCATGTAATATTATCATCCACCGCATTACCTCTGTCTTTCTTCCGTCTCCATCCTCCTTATTAACTCTTCCTCACTGCTTCTCTCTCTCCTCCATCCTCTTCCTAATTACCTCTCCCCGTCCTTCCTCTCCATCCTCCTCCTCACTACCTATCTGTCTCCTTTCTCTCAATCCTCCTCACTACTTCTCTCTCATTCCTCTCCATCCACTTCCTCACTACCTCTCTCCCTCCTCCTCAGTACCCCTCTCTCTCTTTCTCCATCCCTCTCCTCACTGGCTCTCTTCCTCCTTCCTCTCAGTCATCCTCCTCACTACCGCTCTCCTTCCTTCCTCTCAATCCTCCTCCTCACTACTTCTCTCCCTCATTCCTATCCATCCTCCTCACTACCTCTCACCCTCCTTCATCTCAATCATCCTCCTCATTACCTCTTTCCCTCCTTCCTCTCAATATTCCTCACCACCTCTCCATCCTTCATTCCTCTCAATTCGCCACCTCATTACCTCTTCTCTTTCCTTTAATATTATCATCCACCTCATTACCTCTGTCTTTCTTCCGTCTCCATCCTCCTTATTAACTCTTCCTCATTGCCTCTCTCCCTCCTTCTTCTCCATCCTCTTCTTAATTACTTTCTCCGTATACTTTTGTCCTCCGTCCTCATCATCCTCCTCCTTATTACTTCCTCCTTACTACTTCTCTCCTCTTCTTTTACCTTTGTCACTTCGTCCTTTCTATCCTCTTCCTTCAAATCTCCTCTTCACTACCTGTTTCACTACTTCCTCATCATTATCCCCCTCACTATCTCCATCCTTTTCCATATTGACTCCCTCCCTAATTCCTCCCCGTCATCCTCCTTATTTTATACCTCTATCTCTCCTTCCTCTCCATCATCTTTTTACCATTCTCCCTCCGTCCCCTCTATCTTTCTCTTTTTATTCCTTCGTTCCTGCCCTCTTCCTCATACCTGTCAGTTGTGCCTTCCAGCACTTAGCAAACTTGACTTTTTCTCACTTGCACCAAGGAAGATCGCTTTATCACTCAAAAGTGTTTTTCCCATCCATTCCTCCTACCTCCTTATCCGTTCTCACTCCATGTTCATGCTTGCCTTAGTTATTACTATCATCATTGTTGATACCTTCTTTCGTCCACATTTAGCTATTATGTCTTCCACCATATACATGTATAGAAGTGTACACAAAAAAAAACCCTATTAAAATAGGAGAGGGGGGAAAACTAATATGGGGAAAAATGAGTATGTGTTAACACATACTTGGTTTTCCGGGGGGAAAATTCAGTATATACTCATTTTTCCGGGGGGAAATCTCAGTATATACTAATTTTTCCGGGGGGAAAACTAAGTATATACTCATTTTTCCCCCGGAAAAATGAGTATGGGGGAAAAATGAGTATGTAACACCGTCCTACAAACAACTGAGGGTAAAGACGTAGCGAACATCTTTATTATACAGTAATCGTAACGGATACCACAACGCGGCATATATATAGATTATAACATGGCCATTTCCATATCGGTCCCAGTATCATCCCGAGACTTTCATATCAGCCCAAGACGAAAGTTGCGGGCTGATATGGGTCGAGGGATGATACCAGGACCTATATGGAAAAAGCTATGTTATAATCTGCTTATCACATATTTAACCATGACTGAAATAAATAAATTGCAAATGAATAAATGAATTTATGTTTATTCATCAACATAACAACAAAATAAATAACGTGTAAAAATCAACAAAATAATTCACCGTATTTATCACAGGTATTGAACATAACTTTTCAATAATTATAAATCAGACTTCCAATTCATATCATTTGTGTCATAAAAAAATATTGTCACATTTATGGGAATTGTGTTATTTTGGAGTTGGGCAAAATGGGAGCCAAAATGATAGCTGTTTGCTTATTAGAGTTATTATTAGTAACCGTTGACAGGACAGAGTTATTACTGATGAAAATTAGAGTAACTGTTTTATTTTCATAGTTCTCAATAGTCGATACGATGGCGTAAATATCTACATTCGCCATCACTAAGATATATAAGTGATGGAAGCTTGGAAACATTTCAATGAATCGGGTTCGTAATCCTGTTTGAATTTCGTGCGCGCTGAAAAAAAAATCTTGCCAGGTGCATGTACATTNCTCCAATATATTCAGGATTACGGTGTTCTCCCACTGTTGATAACCAATCCTTGAATATCCTTATGTTACTCTCAGTTTTACGTTTTGCATTGATATTTTTCATCTTCGTTTTATCGTTTTTTTTGTATGATGTCTGTTTAGATGTCACAATGACGTCATCGACGCAGGGCACAATAACCGGTTATTTGCCACGGGCACTGATATGGATCGGGAACGTCTTCGTTTATCACACATGCAAAACGGTACGGATAACATATAAATATGTGATAAAGCTCTTTTACCATATGTTGGATTGATATTCTTTACAGCATATGTAATAAAACAAAACGTAGGTATATAATTTAGTGCACCCGGCGTTATTCTGGAATAACCTTCAGCAGGTACACTCAAAGTTAAAAGGTTAGAGAGCCAATAATATAAATAGCATTCTGATCTAGGACATGGTCATTTAATTCAATATTAAAACTTGTCTTTAATGAGTTTATGTGATAGGGTCGTATACAAGATATAAAAGTCATATTGTTAAAATATAAAAAAAACTTGAGTTGTGGACATCAGGATTGTATAGTAAAAGCCATAATTGCAGGATAAATGCTATATCAATACATTGCACATGTCCTTTACTATTTATTTTATATTTATATTGCAATATAGATGTGATTGTACAATGCAATCAGAAAGTATATTTCTCACTTTTGAGACAGACCAGTTCCTATTTTTAGCGATGTGAGATTTCCTTTTCTCACTTTTGAGACAAACCCGTTCCTATTTTTAGCGATGTGAGATTGTCTTGTCTTGCACTAGTGCAAGACAAAAAAATCACGTGCGTTTTACCGGCAAATACATGCTGTACAGTTTATGTCAACTGCCCCCAGTTCTCCATGCTTCACCAATAAAACCACGATTCTATTACATAAGTATTTTTAAATTAATGTATGTATACTATTCTGCAAGCTAATAATTTAACTATCGTGCACCTTTCATGTTTCACGGTGTACACACAATGTTTGTTTACTTTGAGTAAATAATAGAGTACTCTCCCTTGTTAGTAACTAACGTTGCCTCCCTTTGACCAACTTCAAATATTTTTTTCACAGCCACAGGTGTAGTGTTGAGTTACATTTATCATATATTTATTAAATACATTGTATTTTATTATGAAATACATTTAAAATACTGCCAAGACACGGATGCATATGAATAAATTGAATATTTACTTCAGCAATGGAAACAAAATTTGCGGGAAAACGCTCGATCTGGAATGTAAACAAAACAATTAGGTAACAGCTGATAAAAGTGAGAAATAAAATCAAACACCGGCAAAAGAGCCGAGTCAGCGAACGATTGAAATCTTACCCGAGGGTGTCGGAGATTTCCCTGTCTTGCACTTTTGCCGGTGTTAGATTCTATATATCTCGCTTACATATTAGGAAGATTAGTTCTATTTTGATAATTATTGAACTACGAATATATTGCCAACGTAACGGTTGGGGGTGCCACCTAACATGCATTGCTTGTTTATGGGGCTTTTTATTTTTTTTCGCTTACTTGCATTTACGTAGATGTCTTGGGATAAATTATGTACTTCATATATCCCACAAACTAGACAATGTACAATGTATGTATCATTTCTATACCCAGAGGTTTATACGGAGATCGATATATAAATCTTATGTCGATAAGCAAACCTTGATTCTGTGATCATTGAAAATCAAGGTTGTAATAGATATCAACATACCGCATTAATTCTTGTCATTTTCTAGAAGACACCTGATTCCAATCAAACATTGCGAATAGTATTCCCATGGTAAATTTTCTGTTTCTTTGCAATGCAGTGTCCAGCTTTTCCCTTGTGAATACCTCTAACAATCGGTTAAATATTCTAACATGACCTCACTCTTTCCCTTTGTTAAAAAAACAGAATTATTTCTTCGTATTATCTCATTAGCACATGCGCCGATGAATGTGACTGGCGTTTCCATTGGCAGCATAAATTGTGACCCGAATAATGCCGATAGAGGGCGCAATATTATTCGAGTTACATAAATTGTGTGCGACATTTTCCGCAAGAGTATGTATAAATTAACGTCTTCCAATCAAAGTATACTACCGTATTTGTACTCTTAGACATATCAGAATCGAAATAAATCATGGAAGCCAGAATGTGTTTTGAGTTTTAACATGGATTGGCGGATATTGGTAAATTTTATCCCTCGCTTCTGGCTCGGGATAAAATACTAATATCCGCCAATCCATGTTAAAAATCCCAACACATTCTGGCTTCCATGATTTATTTCTTAATTCCGAATAATCTTCTTCACATTTTCAGGATGGACAATTTATCAAATAAATACATTGGTTCGAATCATTGACAATGTAGTATCAATATCGTTTATGCTGATCATTACGAATTACTATGCTGTCCGTTCTTTTCAACCGGATGCACTTTTTGGCGTTTTACCTGGATACGCATTTTACGATTCGTTTCCAAGCTTTCCAAATGAAAACAACCGTTCAAATGAAAAAAAAAAGTTATGGCTAATAATTCTTAATCGTGAAAATAAACGTTAGAAAATACAGAAGGGGCAATCAAAAATAGACAATCAAGAGAAACTGGCAACATAGGGTATACAAGACGAAGACAAACACAACCAAAAATAGACAATCCAGGGAAACTGGCAACATAGGGTATACAAGACGAAGACAAACACAACCAAAAATAGACAATCCAGGGAAACTGGCAACATATAGTATACAAGACGAAGACAAACACAACTAAAAATAGACAATCAAGGGAAACTGGCAACATAGGGTACACAAGACGAAGACAAACACAACTAAAAATAGACAATCCAGGGAAACTGGCAACATAGGGTATACAAGACGAAGACAAACACAACTAAAAATAGACAATCCAGGGAAACTGGCAACATAGAGTACACAAGACAAAGACAAACAAAACCAAAAATAGACAATCCAGGGAAACTGGCAACATAGGGTATACAAGACGAAGACAAACACAACTAAAAATAGACACTCCAGGGAAACTGGCAACATATGGTATACAAGACAAAGACAAACAAAACCAAAAATAGACAACACATGGAAACTGGCAACATAGGGTATACAAGACGAAGACAAACACAACTAAAAATAGACAATCAAGGGAAACTGGCAACATATGGTATACAAGACGAAGACAAACACAACTAAAAATAGACAATCCAGGGAAACTGGCAACATAGAGTATACAAGACAAAGACAAACACAACTAAAAATAGACAATCAAGGGAAACTAGCAACATAGGGTACACAAGACGAAGACAAACACAACTAAAAATAGACAATCCAGGGAAACTGGCAACATAGAGTATACAAGACAAAGACAAACACAACTAAAAATAGACAATCAAGGGAAACTAGCAACATATGGTATACAAGACGAAGACAAACACAACTGAAAATAGACAATCCAGGGAAACTGGCAACATAGAGTATACAAGACGAAGACAAACACAACTAAAAATAGACAATCAAGGGAAACTGGCAACATAGGGTATACAAGACGAAGACAAACACTATACGCAAGCAAACACAAATAACGTAAATAAGACATGAGCCCTCCTACAAATAACTGGAGGTAAAAACAAATCCGAACATCGTTTTTATGCGGAAATCATAACGGACATCACACAACGGAACTCATTATTTCAGACGCCAATGAAGATTCAATAAATGTAATGGTAATATCTTTGCAGCAGCTTTAAGTATCAATAATATAATTGAACCAAGGTGCAATATATTCTCTTTAAAATATGTAATGCATACTTATCAAAGAAATGTATTTAACTGGTTACAGTATATTGCTGCTTATGGCAAACGAGCTGTCACTTGTATAGTTAATTACCACAAAGCATGGTCACTAAAGATATTACCACTGATTGTGGTAACTACAGATACATAGCAAATACGAGCAACTTGGTAATCACCGTGGGATTCATAGGTGATGGATCGATATTGGTAGCTTAAGATAAATAACAATTATGACCTTTCTAAAACTCATTAAGTAAATAAAGGATTGAGGCATACGCAGCTTGTTCTCTGAAAAACTAATCACCACCTGACTGATTGATAGTATCAGTTGTAGCATAATTACCACATGTCCAACTTGTGACATTTTCTGTAAATCCAAGTGTTATCTACCTCATTCTTGTCCTGAACATAAGTAAGAGAGTCTTCTCCTAAAACAATTGACCAATCAATTTTAAATATACAAACCAACATTATCCATTTATAATAATAGAAATAATAAAAACGTACACAATTTGGAAGGGGGTTGTTCTTTAAGCTGCATTGCTTCTTAAAACTCTTTAATCTGCATTGCTTCTTAAAACGTGTGTCTCCGATGATGGAAATCGGTAAAAAAAGGAAGCACAAGTAACCAATGAGGTAAGAGTTAACTGGGTGTCACTAATAACCGGAAATCGACGAAAGCTAATACACCTCAGGGGAAAATCCACAATACGCTAATCGACAATAGCCAAAAGTCATCGACTTATTGTACATATTATCTCAAAAGAATAGCTACAACATTATTTACTTTGGTTCGAAGATAATATTACAATATTCCCGATAATGTTTTTCTATGCATGGATTATAGACTGTATAATTCCAATGACTTTGTCACACTCGTGTGTTCAGCGTATGAGTTCGTGTTGTTTAAATCTTTAGGTCTTTCCGTTTTGCAAAGGAAAGACTCACCGTGTTTCTTTTGATTATTAATTCTTTTGCCAACTTATGGGATTGAAAAGGACCACAAGCGTCGAAACTGAATTTAAAATATGGTATCGGTTCTGTAAAGCTATTCGATGTCTTCATTTAATAGTGAAATAACTGATCTTATATAGGGTTATCTTGCCAAAAGCGTACAACCTATGGTCACTTGAACATGCGACACCGTTTTAAAATGTTAGAATACCAATTACATGTAAGTTATAAGGTGAAGGTTTGCATGCCACATTTCTGTTATCATTCTGCTGGAAGTACTTTTGTCCATTATCTTTCTTAAATTCAATTTTTTACAGAACAAATAAAATATTTAAAACTCATAAACTTTAATGGTGTACAATTTGACGTTTCATTAATGTACATGTGAATAATTGATGATATAAGCATCCGTAATTATATTAGTTGTAGTTAATAAGATAACAAAGCTTACTTATTGATCATAAGCTATCGTGTTTACATAAATAACAAATAATGTTTTTTTGTTTGCTGAAGCAGTTAATCTTGGCACGTTATAGTAATGTTCTACAAGTAACATTTTATAAAGATACCACTTTGAATTAGACATCTGACATCATCTAGCCATCAAAACCTACCATTTCTGATATTATGACTTTATAAAGGCATTTACAGACTTAACAGTTGTGTACACTCATTTATTTATTTATTTATTTATGTGTATCTAAACAGTGTCTTGTATCTACTTGTAAATCTTAATTGTCGTCTCTCCCTCTTTATGATAAAGGTGTAGTGTGACAATTGTAGAACTGCATCGTAATATTGCCATACCTTCGAATTGTAGAAAACGGGACCCGGGTGGCTCAATGAGTCAGGTAGTTAGATTACCTAACAACTCATACAAATCTATCACCAATACGGCGTGGGTTCGCTCCCGCCTTTGTAAATTACAAAAAATGGTGCACTTGACTCGCAGCCGCAAGAGATAAAGTTTACAAGTTGCTTGCCCATGGTCGGTGGTTCTCCCCGGGTACTCCGGCTTCTTCCACCACTAAAATTGATCGCCATGATATAGCTGAAATATCGCTGAATGTGGCGTTAAGCACAATATACTAAATCAAATCAAATCGAATTGTAGAACTGTGTTATATAATTGACATGCCTTCCATTTGCATTCACTGCATATACAACAAGAGCAACACAAAGCGTGGCGTATCCCCTCGCATAAAAATTTGACCCTGTGACCTTGACCTTTGACCTTGAAAATCAATAGGATTCCAGATTCTCTTAAGGACTAAGTATGTGCCAAGTTTGGTCAAAATCCATTGAAGGATGTTGATTCTAGAGTGTTCACAAAGATGTTACGGAAGGACGGAAGATAGCGTTATTATATCCCTTCGCAACTTAATTCAACGTATGCCAGGTTAGATTCAATATAAACTGAAACCAGGATGTAGAATGTTCTATACATTATTTATATTTTATTCGAACAATATCTAGACAAATCAAATCTAGAATTGTAAGAATGTCGATTACCTTTTTTTCTTAGCGATATCAAAAGACAAATGGTTCAAAGGATCAGGCAAATCTGATTTTACAGAAGAAATAATGACTAGTATTGTCTTGTACTGAAAGTCATCGCTTTGTAAGAACACCTCTATGTGACATGCGCACTTCACGTTCGTCTTAAAAATATGAAATCTTCATTTATTCTTGTTACTAGCAAGGAACCACAAGTAATTGATTAAACACCGCAATTGATTATTTTTACGTCGTAACGTTATGTTCTCGTTTGATCATTTGAATACTATCAGGCAGAACATTATTTCTACAACAAACCTTTAATCATACCATGCCACTATTATAATTATATTTCATTATTCTTTTGTTTACCTGTTTTGTGTTGTGCTTGTGGTGTGTAATTATGACAATGCGTGGGATAACAACCCAGACAAAATATGTCCTTTTGTCAATTTCATACTTTTCATATCCATTATAACATTATATACAAATATTTGAGCTGAAGAAGTACTATAATAAATTCAAGATCTAAATATCAGCTCCAACAAAATAATAAAACATCTATAAAAGAACAATTTAATGAAAAATGAAGAATGTATTAATCATATCGCTCAAAAGCAGGGATGTGGACATCGATTGATCGATTTTTGTAATCGAATTTTTAACATATACCTTATAATCATAAATGATAACTTACACGGCCGGTAACTCTAATTCGGGTCGTGCAAATATACGTATACATGTATGGTATATGTAGTCAGATATACGTATACATGTATGGTATATGTAGTCAGATATACGTATACATGTA
>MJUT01056775.1:71849-83354 GCA_002080005.1 Gigantidas platifrons
ACGTATACATGTATGGTATATGTAGTCAGATATACGTATACATGTATGGTATATGTAGTCAGATATACGTATACATGTAGTCAAATATACGTATGCATGTATGGTATATGTAGTCAGATACTGCTCTGATTTCCCTGTATGAAGCATTTCGCCAGGTACTATGAATGTTTAGGAAGTCATTGTAATTCATGTTTAAAGATACCAAAGGGGTATTCGTCAGTCGTAAATAGAAGAAGGGTAGACAATGCAATTGCTAAAAGAAAAAAGGACTTAATTCATGCCTCATGCATTTGTTTGAGAAACCAACACGATCTGATCCTGCGTTGTTATTTTTATCATATAGTTCTTACTGTGATAATTCACATAGTTCGGTTTTTTGTTTATGTATTATTGTGTTTGATTGTAATTATGTATAATTTCTTTCTTAACATTCCTTTTAAATAATCATTATTAATTCCAAAAACCAAATGTATTGTATTAAGGACGCGAAAGCAGAATACTAATAGGAACAGCAACAATACGAACCCAAATGGTAAAGCAAAATGTTCAGAAAACACGAATCTCCCAACAAAACTGAAAGTGCGGGTAATGCTAGGCACTCCGTAAGGGAAAGAATCTCCTGTCGCATCAATAGCACCAGTCGTTTTTAGCCATACTTTCGACAGTGTGGTATTTTTTGTTTTTCATTTTATTACTTAAGTCGTTAATGAATTAATATGGGTATTTACATGGGTATTTGCATGGGTATTTACATGGGTATTTGTCATCTTATTTCAGTTAATATATACATGTAACATGGTACATCTTTATACTGTACGATATACCGTCAGTTTCTTCAAGTTTCATCATCTGAAGCTTTACCAGTGCTTAGATACTTTTGTTTTCAATGTTTTTTTTTAAATCAACAAGAATTTATAGAAATTGATACAAAATCGCGTGATGTTAACTGATTGGGGAAAGCTAATATTGTGTCCTTTAATATCGTGTCAATATATTGAATGGCTTGTTGTGAAAACAAATAGAAGGAGTTGGTGTGATCAAGGAAAATTGCTCTCAAGTTCGACCTTAAGTCATTGTATTTAGATAAATAGCTATTGTATGAATGAGATGAGCATGATTTTATATGATGGTAAAGTACAAATAATTTTACAAGAGGCATACATACAACAATGGTCTTATGGTGCCTCCAGCAGTCAGAAATAATACACAATAGCATCTCTGTTAGAGTGAATCAAAAACCTATCAAAAGTTAATAAAAAAGATGATTAATGGTTCGTGGTTAGAGAAATGAGTTGTGGAAACGAAATATAGTGATTGATTGCAATCTGATTGAAATCATATGTACAATGCTGTGCTCTTTATTTATTTATGTCATAATTTGATTGAACCTTACGTACAGGTGGACTTTAAATTAACTCTTATAAAGCCTGGAAAACCGAGAAGTCAGATACAATACAAGTTCATTTGATATGGCGGGGGTGGGGGNGGGGGGGGGTAGCGGGGGAATGGTGTTTTACCCCACTTTTAACAATATTTCAGTGATATTATGGCGGTCAGTTTTATTTGTGGAGGAAACGGGAATGCCCGGAGAAAACCACCGACCTGCCGCAAGTCACTAACAAAGTTTATCACATATAAATGTTGTACCAAGTGCACCTTGCCTGAGCGGGATTCGCATTCACAACGTTAGTGGTGATAGCCACTGATTGCATAGATATATATAAATCCAACTACCATACCATCATGACAACGACGGTTCCAATTCATTTGGACGAATGTGTAGATATAATTGTGGCATATGTTAATGGGATAAAGTATAAGTTGATTCCAAATTTCATCCTATCCTCAAATTATGGTCATTACGAACAATTTCTATAGAAACTATTATGAATCTACAGATCTATGTCAATTCTAGCTTTCACATTTATGAAGTCACACGGGAAAGTTTCATTGATTATCAAACACAACAATGGATTAGCAGTATTTGGCCACAATTTTGATATAATAATTAACTCTAGATGTATTGCGTAAAAACTTGTTCCCCACAGATTACGTTTGACGATTAATAAAAAATCATCTCCACAGATTATGGCGTTCAATAAATATAGTTTTTGGCCGCAGATTATGGCACACCATGAATATGAATTTAGATAATATAGTTAGTCACTGTAGATTATTGCAAACCATAAATATGTAAATATAGTAGATAAAGAATATCACCAAATGAGCCCTGGGAATCAGAGGCTATGACGTGAACGTCTGTTCCTCGAAATCTACCAGATAGATCTAGAAGACACATTTTCCAAACTAACATATGTCTAATAGATAAACGGCTATAGAATATGGGTATTGCTGCGCTCCGGTGTGCCAATACTGAAAACATGCTTATGTTTTAAAACTCGAAATAGAAACAATATATCTGCATATCGCTCATGTGTGCCTAATTGCATAAATACCATAAGACAACCTGAACTATTCATAAAAGGCTCAATATATCCAGGTAATGTGTTTACGACAATATTATCATTCAAAGTGGTAAGATGTGGACTACATTTTCTGACAGAAACGTATCTATAAGATGCTAGCCGGTTTTAATCATACATGATGCAATACAACTGTTGTTAATACTATATCAAGTCTACACATAAACTAATACAATAAAGTCACTGAGTTGGCGGTAAAATTTTTGACCAACCTATAATTGTCTATGGGAATTATCCTGACAGGAATTTAAAACGAGTACAAAAATGCTCTAATTTTGTGTTTGCTGTATCATTATATTGATGATATATTGATGATAAACATGTTTGCAGGATCTACACAAAGTCATGCATCCTCCAGCGTAGTAATCAAATGGTTAACCCTAGTTGTTGAAGACCAATTTTAATTCCTTCTAGACACCTTCCTTCTTTCCTTCTGCCAGGAAGACATTCTTGATTATCAAAGAACCCACGCGTCCGCATCTGTTCGTAACTCTTGATTAATCATAAAGCTCTACCGTTTCTTAGTCTTGACGGGAAGACATTAAAATATAATTAAATTATGTTCAGCGAGTGAATTCCATGGAAGAAAGACTTGCTCACAAATAATATGCCATTAGCCATGCTACTGAATATAAGCCTTTCAATCTTTTCAACTTGCCCTGCCAGGGGAATGCTGACCATCATGAAGCCATGTTTTTATTAATCCAAGAAAAGTAATTATTAATATCCGTAAATGACCCACGGTCTTATGATCAGTTATATGAACCCCAAGTGTTATACTTGAAAGTTTCCATTAATTTAAGATAATTATTTGTATATTGAGAACCGGCAAAAAAAATCATCCCTACAATGCCTGAGATGATATGCCATGATCAAAAATAAAATGTTGGAAACTGCTCAAAGTGCAAATAAGTCAACGAACAATACATTAGCATACATTTATTTATAGGTGTACTCGATAAAACATTATGTGATAAAGTTTGTCAGTGACATGCGGCAGGTCGGTGGTTTTTTCCGGGTACTCCGGTTTCCTCCACCAATGAAACTGACCACCACAATATAATTGAAATGTTGGTGAAAGGGGTGTTAAACACCATAACCTCCCATTAATCAATATAGAACGTCATAATAGTAAATCAAATTTATATTTATATTTATTTATAAAACTATATTAACAATCTAAAGGCTTGGCTGATATCAATGTGACAATATCTTTTTGAAAAGATTGTCAATAGAAACATACTTGACTCTACAAATATCTGAGTCATTAAAATCATGTATGATCAATATTCGAATATGACAAAGTCATCATCAAACATAGTCCATGTTATTTACATCAGTTATGTCAGGATATTTTAATATTAGATATGAGTCTCTGCTGTGGTGATAATGAACAAGATATTTAGCCAGACATTCAGTCGTTATTGGTGTTTGACCTTTGTCCCAAAAAGTGTTGAAATAGCTGTACGTCTTGTACGGAATTTCGGTTTCTGAATATCAATCGTTGTGTTCCTACTATATAATCATTCCTCAGCACGACATCTTTGAAAAGTGGGGTGGAACAACCTATTGTCTTAATTTGTTGAACCGGCAAGGTTTACAATGCTGAAGAACAATTTATAACTGGGTGTTTATTAACACTATTTACAGCTAATTACTGACTATGTCCTTGTCGTGAACACCCTTAACCTCGTTCTCCATTTCATAAAGGCTGCTATTGGTAAATAATTTGCGAATTAATACTGTTTATTCAAAGTTTATCATATAATAAGTAACGACGTACCAAAATTTTAAACAAAAAATTCGTTTATTCAGTTAAGTCAAGATTCCAATGGCATCAGACCCCAAAAAGGCCACAATATAACTGAAATATTGTTGAAAGTGGCGTTAAACACCATAACCCTAAACCCCCTTAAACAAATATTAACCATAAAAAAATGCGGATAAACGTATATAGAATTTCAGATTTATAATAGCAGTATGTAGAAAAGTATAAAATTGCAATTGCTTATTCAGTTATTATTAAAATATCAAAGCTATTTGGAAAATAAAACTCATGCTTGTGAAATAAGAGACATTAGGTGCCACGACGGTCGTCGACAGTCTGATGTCAATTAAATTTCCATTCACAGTCTCCAGGGATCGGTTATGCAAAGAAAACACTGTAAATACATTAACAGAATACACTGCAGGGTATAATCATTTGGCAAATATTCCCCAAATGGTTCTACAATGTTCTCCTTAGCATGTGTATTAGATATAAGTGGTAATTAGTGTGAGGATTAACTATTGGATCAAGGTTTACAAAGAATAAATAAACGTTAGAGAATGCTGAAGGGGCAATCAAGAATGGACAATCCAGAGAAACTGGCAACCCCGGCCACACAAGATATAAGACGAAAACAAACAAAGCAACAACAACAACAAAACACTTTGTGTTGGACACCACTATACGCAAACAAACACAAATAACATAAATAAAACATGTCAGCCTAAAAGTGGTAATTTAGTGTGAAGAATAACTATTGGATCAAGTTTTAGAAATGATAAACGTATGTTTTAATTCAATTCTTAACTATGGGTTCAGGGGTTGGTTCAGATTGGGTTATTGTAAGGTTGCAGTCGTCGGTTAGTTTGGTAAATGATAACAACTACAATACACAGAATTACGGCTTCTGATTACCCTTTTGGTATCTTCTAACTTTTCATAAGAAAATATAATGATGTCTTGTAGCCACAATGTTCCATCTATATGCCAAACACTGGACATTCATACGGTATTTGTGTGCCTACAATATGCAGAAATTTTCTGAAAATACGATATTCGTCTCATATGCTGTACGTAATATATTATTAAGCTGAAACGTTGGATATTTTAGAGATCATGTTTTATCTTGGGCTAATGTATAGCAACCAAATATACACCTCGTGCAAATAGAACATTAATAAGTTGTGGTGTGATTCTACATTTTTCGTCTAGGATGAATATAATGTGAAGCAGACAGCTTGTTTATTTTCTTCGTAGCTGTGTGTTCAAGACAAGTTTGAAGATACCAAAGGGGTAATCAGAATCCGTATATCGAAGAAGAACAGACAACACAATGGCCAAAATAAAAAGTACAAAAGGACAAACAACGATCTACAAAACATACATATAAATCTAAATATCGAGTAACACGTACCCCACTATATACTTGTTATTTTGTTTTGTATGATTTTATATGTAACGATCTACAAGGATTCAACAGCATCACGTCATGGTAAGATCACATTTCAAACGAACAATCAGCGAAACGCATACTAAACACCGTAGTTGTTTTGCTAAGAGCAATAGAGTTAATGATCCTTTGTTGTACGGCACAAAGTGACCAATTTCTCAGCTATATCATGATTAGAACAAGTTAGATTTCTATATGATGATGATAATGATGATGATGATGATGATAATGATGATGATGACCGTTTTGTACTATATCAACACAATTAGTTGTATTTTTATAGTGCAAGCTCTCTGGATAATAGTCCATAGGTAGAACTGTCTCACCACTCGGTCACATTATACTGACGCTCAAGCAACGAATTTTTGTTTTTAATACTTAACGGTCATTGCTTGGCAACGAAGCAACAAATACCAGTTTTATAATGCCCCATGTAGTCTGTGTCTCTGGATTGTTGATTCTTGTTTGCTCCTTAGGTTATCTCTAACGTTTATTTGGACCCGCCCTAAGATCGAACCTTCCCGAACAGCACACTTCAATCATTACACAACTAAGGCGATCTTTAATAAAAAGAGCTTGCGAATATGAATGAAAGGTTACAATTAGTGTCCCAAAACAGAAAAAAAAAGATTCCACAAACAATTTCTTTTTAATTTCATTGATATATATTTGAAATGAAATGTTGCAGGTTGCACCTGATTTCACCCCCGGTTATTAGTGATGTTCGTGTTACTCGATCTTTAGTTTTATGTGTATGTTTTGTAGATCTTTGTTTGTCCTTCTTGTTATTTTTTCTTCCTCGATTCTGATTACCACTTTGGTATCTTCAAACTCTTTTTGTTCTAAATAAAATATGAGTTCTTTAATTACTTTCCTCGTTTTAATGAACTACCAGGAGAACATCAATTTAAAACAATTGACAACATTGTGTTCATTTTCTTCAGAATGGGAATTTGTTTATATGTTACAGTAATAAGTGTCATGATTACGTAAGATGCCTTGATTTAAAACACCAATAGAACAATCTGTTTTTTGAAGTGCCATTATAAATTAAAAATAATATTGCGTCCTGTGATTTATTCCATTGACACTTTTTCAATTTCATGCAATATATATTTTTTTGGTTAATAATGAACTACTTATAGCGATTTTACGTAGGGTTTGTAATGCTACTTAAACAACCTTTTAAGGTCTGAACAAGAATTTATTTAGATTTGTTGATTTACTGTTTCTAACACGAATGTCAATTTCTATATTGATTCGGAAAACAAATTAAATGCATTTTTCCTCGTACTTAACTCATTTTGAGTTTATGAAATTAATTTGTGATATTTGGCTGTTCTAAATAAATAAATGCAGACAGATATGATTCGTACAAATGTTGTATTTTCACTTTAATTGCTCTGATATTAACATTAGCAGGAAGATATGCTGTTCAGTAGAGATAAAAGTAATGACTTTTCACACGTGATGGTTACAATGCACGCAATTTGTCCCTTGACAATAGTAAATCAGCTACATAGAACCTTAAATCTTTTATCAAGTGAAACTGATTTGACTCCAATTCAATCAAAACCTCATGGTAAGATAATTCATAATGTCCTGATGACAAATGAAATGATATTGAGGATCAAATCGTGTGTAAAGGTGACCAACGTGATAGACAGTTCAAACCAAAAACACTAAAATAAAGTTAACAGCCTGATACGTCCTAATAAATCAAATTGTCCTCACAACAAAAATCGTTTTCACTTTTTATTTAAGATACAATAGGTCAAACAGTTTTACTATAATATGCATGAAAATGACTTATTCCAAGCAATGTATTGCAAATCGTATTTTATAATAGAATATGAATAATTTCTAATTTATGGCAGACAAATATTTATAGAGTGTTTAGCATCTCTCCTGAATAAGCGTTATAGAACACAAAAGGGGCAATCAAAAATGGACAATCACGAGAAACTGGCGACATCGGGTACACAGGACGAAGACAAACAAAACAAAAACACAATATGTGTTGGAGACCACTATATGCAAACAAACACAAATAACGTAAATAAAACATGAGTCTGAATATAAGCCAAAGCTTTGGGGGTACGATACTGTTGTATGTTCCTTTCAAAAGTATATCCACAAGCCAAGACCTATTTCTAAGATAACCTTTTTGATAAATACTAGGATATAATTTTGATCCAATGTTATCATTTCAGCAGGCATTCTGTCAAAGCCTGAAATCCAGTACAATGCCCCGAGAGAACCAACATGCTAATTAATATCCCTTTGAAATCCAATTTTGTCTGAAATACATCATCTACATCAATATAACGATTTTTTTTGTGTGGCCATACCAAGTCAAAAGCTTTCAACATATTAATTATTACATATAAAACTATAGAAAGTATCAGGTATATATATATGTTCTGATGGTTTGGTTTTGTTTTTTTCGTTGGTTGTCGTCACATTCAGCAATGCATATACTATTTCTTGACTATCAAACTGGTTGCGGTAGGAAAAGAAAAGTATTGACAGTGCAACGAACTAACCGGTGATGTCTCCCGTCTCGGGTAGGCATAGGAAAACCTTAATACCTGATAGTGCGCATTGGGCGTCAGTAAAATTAGGCTTATAGTCAGAGGTCACTCAGATAACCATGTCCACATGATGAATACATACGATGTTACTTTGAATTCCTTTCACATCAATTGAGTTATATGCTTGTCAAACAAGATATCTAGTCAGTAGATTAAGAGTGGATGTGTTTACAAGAGAAATATAATGTATAAATAAATATACATGCACATGATATGCCTTTAGATGAATTGCTTCTTCCACAGTGTAAAAAGGTTGTTTCATTTTCACATGTCAAAATGATGCCTTTAATTTTAATAAAGCTTAAATTAAAAACGAAAATTCATCTGAATCGGGCGATACGCATAACACAAGTAGTATCGTATATAGTGCGAATGTAAGAGAGTGGATTGTAGGATAGAGTGAGAGAGTGAATGACTGTTATTAAACGATAAATGAGCAGTTTGTCAGCTCTATCATGGCGAGAACAAGTTATATTTGATGATAATGATTTTTAACTGGAAGCTCATTGAAACAACAGTCCGTGGGTAGACATATTGCTCCGCTATGACGCATTATTCTGAATCCGACTAGTATTTGCTCTTTTAGTTTTAAGCTACGTGCTTATAGGAGATATTTCATAGCGAGCACGATAACTATTACACTATGGATGCGGTTTTGTTTTAGAATGTAATAGACACAGCCATCCACGTGGTTCGTGTACGGCACATGTTAATACGATGAGAGAAAAGAAGTCAACATCAATGTTAGAAATAAAACTAAGATTAAATGATTTTATATCTTTTTTCTTTACGAATAAGAGTTTCATGAAAGGTGCCATTATTGGGACAAGAAACAGAACACCTGTAGTTTTGGGAGAACGTGTTGTTCAATCTCTGTTACCTTTTGTTTTGCTTTACTGCATTCTGTGTTTGTACTGTTGTTGTTCTTGTCTCTGAAACACATCTTCTGCTTTGATAGATTATCTATTAAAGCAAGTCTTATAAGTATGATATACACTTCACTAACTACACCGGACTACATTGGTCGTGCAATTAATAAAGTTATGTGCCTGGTCGACTAATAGAAATTAATTAGGTATGAAATTGATAGTTTAGTGATAAGAATGGAATAAATAGGATTTGTGTAAGTCTAGTGACCTTTCCGTTTCAATGTTTGCATTAGTTCTACATATCAGAGAAAGGTATTGATAGCTTATTGTGTATGGTATCATATATATTTTTGCTATGTATATGTCGAGTAAATAGTACAAATTAGTATATATTATGGGGAAAAAAGTTTGTATATTTTGTATGAATTCAGTAACTGCCGACCTACAAGTAAAGCAGTGGAAATATAAGTAGTATGGGTTAGGATTATGGATATGGTGCTTAACACCACTTTCAAATATATTTCAGTTATATCGTGGATGTCAGTTTTATTGATGGAGGAAACCGGAGAAAACCACCGACTTGTCGTGATACACTGACAAACTTTCACATAATGTTGTATCGAGTTCACCTCCCTATGAGCAGATTCGAACTCACAACTTCAGTGGTGATAGGCAATGATTACATAGGTAGTTGTAAATCCAGCTACCATACGATCACTACCGCGCCGACCCCTTATATGTAATATATATGAGAACTGAAATATGTTTGTCTTCATTTAACTACTTACTGAAATCTAAAGCGTAGAATTTTAAATCATTCTCTTCTTCAGAATAAATTTTTCAAATTTACTTTTGAATTTATCGTGTATGAGTGTGTAATGTATGTGAAATACCAATCATCATTCGTCATCCTATGCTTATGATAAATGATATATTATTGAATGATTATAGTAAATACAGATTAATACATGGGTATTTCCATATTGGACTGGTTATCATCCCGAGACACCCATATTGGCATGAGACGAAGTCGAGGGCTAATATGGGTCGAGGGATGATAACCAGGCCAATATGGAAATGCCCATGTATTAAACTATTTATTATATACTTCCGACATCTGCTGACGTAAACACCGGAAATTGTTTATTTTGTCTGAAACGCACGAGGGTCACCTAATAACCGGTTATTTTCCCGGGGTGTGAAAATATGGACAGTTTACTTCCGGTTTAGTTTAAACATATTTTATTTGCTCAAATATGCAAAAAGGATAAGACACAAGTTAAACAAACTTATGAAGTCTTCTCCTATATACAATAAGTTACAACATTATTTGATAGAGCATGCATGCATATGAATATGTATTACATTAATATGTGTAAATTGAAGAACAGAGAATGAAGAAAGGAATTAGAGAAAGAGAGAGAGGGGTTGGTGGTGATGGTGTGTGTGATTGTTCATTTGGTGAACCACTTAAACAAGAAACCTTTCAGACCTCTTTATATATTCAAACACGTGCTTAAAAATAATTTCGTTATGTTCATTTGAAAGAAAAGGATTACCACTGGTTAAAAACTTGAGGTCTATAGCACAGTCATTATGTAGCCAGCTGAGATTGTGAAACAATTTATATCTCATATTTGCATAATGGGAACAATCAAAGAAGAAGTGATACGAGTCTTCACGGTTGGCCCCACAACGACAAGACGGATCTGAAACTATATATACTTGAAACAAATCATAATTTAAGAAAGAAGCAAAACATCGAAGTTGGGTTAATGCAATATTAAGTTTTCGAGGTCCAATTTCGAAATATTTAGGAACTTGTCTAATATCTTTCTGTTTTCTTAATTCAGTTTTAAATTTTGCAATAGATTCTATATTTCGAAGAGATGGATTTAAGCTATTCCATTGACGTATTGTTGAGGGAATAAATGAGTCACAAGTAATCGATAATCTGCAAAATGGTATTATTATATCACTTCCATTACGCAATGGATAAACGGTTGTACTTTGAATCGTTGGAGGAATTAAGTCACAAAGATACCTGGGTGCATTATTATTTTGAATATTATAAAACATTTGTAATTTTCTCCTTTTTCTTCTTTCTGTCAATGATTCCCAGCCTAACTCTTTATAAATTAGAATGGAACTAGCAAATATTGGAAGACCAGTAACGATTCTAGCAGCCTCAAGTTGCAACTGATCAAGTTTATAAGAATTTCCAACTCCACAATTATCCCATACTTCACTAGCATATTCAAAAATTGGTCTGATATAAACTAAATAGAGTTTCTCTAGATTTTTCCTGGAAAGTTTATATTTTAACTTTCGAAGAACATTC
>MJUT01056775.1:88246-101082 GCA_002080005.1 Gigantidas platifrons
ATGTCTCATCAGTTTTCGCCGGCCAGGGGTTGTCTTTTTTTCATACCCCAGCTTAAGTTGTGGAATTTGGTTTCTTTCTGTCGGCTTTCCGTCCAAAAAATGTTCCGAGCAAACAAATACCTACTTAGTTAGGGAGATATTTTTTTTATTTAAAGCGATTGCCCACTGTAATCGTATTGACTCCTTAGAGGGCTTCGTATGTAGTCTATATGGAATCATACAAGAATAGTCTTCATGTTTTTGTTTATGTAATTTAGAAAAAGTTTGTTTCCATTCATTTAATTTACGGCGATTATTTGAACAACCGTTGACGGCACACGAATTTTCACCACCTTTTTATATTTTACTTCACTAGCCATAATTTAAATACAAGAAATAATACCCCAAAAAAAAATCGATGTGAAAATAAAAGACAGCTAATGTTTACTATAGATTATTGATGCACGTGTGTTATCTTTCACGACTGTTATGGCCGACGCAGCACGTGACCTCTTAATGGCAGCCCCCGTGGTTTTGAGATAAGCTGGTGATAACCCCGTCTATATGACTTTAAATATTTATCTTAGAACATTTAATGCATGTAATTCACAAAATTAATTGTCATTTCGTGATATTAAAGTTTTATAGTGAAACTGATTGCAAATATACAACATGTATTTTCAAACTGAACTTTTTGGTGGACTTTCAGGATCTATAATTGTATGAGCGGTGTTTAGAAATGAGGTAGACTAGCTAATGATCCTACAGATAACAGTCTAGGCTTTGGATAGATTAGTGTTGTCTGAACTTTTGTTCTTTATGTTGTTTTTTGTTTATCTAGAAAGGTTTTAAGATATCAAAGGTATTATCAGAAGCCGAAATTCGCAGAAAGACAGAAAAGGCAAACGCCAAGCGATGGTCAACTTATAAAACCTTTATCATAGTCTACTTGTAAAACAACCTTTTGAAAATTTACCTTCAAAAACATAGAATCGTCTTTGTATCATTTAATGAAGTGTAAATGAAAGTTAAGAGAAAAATCATAAGAAGACATAGTATAACATAGTAATACATAATATTATTGTGTTGTCTGTCCTTCAATTTCATGATTCTGATTACCTCTCTGGTATCTTCAAACTCGTCTTTTAAATGATGTAATGCCATTTCATTAATAATTCTACTTTTTAAATGACGTTCCGATAATAATTCTACTTACTAAATGAAGTAATACCGTTCCAATAATAATTCTACTTTTTAAATAAGTGAAGTAATACTGTTCCAGTAATAATAATACTTTTAAATGAAGTAATACCGTTCCAATAATAATTATACTTTTTAAGTGAAGTAATATCGTTTCAATAATAACTTTACTTTTTAAGTGAAGTAATACCGTTCCAATAATAATTCTACTTTTTAAGTGAAGTAATACCGTTCCAATAAAAATTCTACTTTTTAAATGAAGTAATACCGTTCCAATAATAATTCTACTTTTCAAGTGAAGTAATACCGTTCCAATAATAACTCTATTTTTTAAGTGAAGTAATACCGTTCCAATCATAATTCTACTAAGCTACCTTCATTAAATTTACTGTGCTTTAAACGATATGTGATCATGGCGTATGTCAGACATTAAATCTTTGTATTATATCAAAGTGAAATTGCGACTATTATTTACATCTTAAAATGTCATGTGGAATATCTCTATCACATACTACATGATGTCAGATTCATGTCAGAATAAGGCTGAACTAAACTTTGTCTTTTATATTCCGGATGTTAAGCCTTCGTAATGAGTTTAAATATTGCTTCGCATCAATACGTTATCTGTTTTTATGTTGATTTGACCAAGGTTTATTTTTTCCTTCGTGTTCTTTTATATAAACGAACTTCTTTGCTCTGAATTCCGTGTTGTAATGTCCGCTACGATTCCCGCATAAAAACGATGTTTGGTTCGTGTTTACCTCCAGTTGTTTGTAGGAGGACTCATGTCTTTTTTACCATATTTGTGTCAGTTTGCGCATAGTGGTGTCCAACGCATATTGTTTCGTATTTTTGTTGGGTTTTTTCTTCGTCTTGTGTGCCGTGTATTTCCATTTTCTCTGGATTGTCCAGTTTTGATTGCCCCTTCGGTGTTCTCTAACGTTTATTGACGGATAAAATATCTGAAACTTTAATATATAAATTGTCTTGAGCATATCAGTCAACATGGTGTCTTCCTTGATAACCATAAGACTAATATTGTATAGTATTTTCAAGGACACGAACAATATTACGAATTAATTGGTTGTTGTTTCACGTTAAGTGAATGAATCTTTCAGCAATAGTATTGATGAAAAATACAAGCTAACAAACAGTAAATCAGAATGGCCCATTTTCGGTTATTCCATTCAAACTGTTGCTTACTAATATCTTTTGGAAGTTATCAAAAGACAAGAGTTTGCATCTCTTCCTCACATTTTGTTTATTTCACACATTTCACGAAACTCGTTATAAATGATAACATGATCGGAACTGTTCCAAAATACAACAAACAAATGATAGAAAGCGGCAAAATCAATGGCCTAACACCTACACATGACCGCTCACATTGCCCTAACACCTACACATGACCGCTCACATTGCCCTAACATCTACACATGACCGCTCACATTGCCCTAACATCTACACATGACCGCTCACATTGCCCTAACACCTACACATGACCGCTCACATTGCCCTAACACCTACACATGACCGCTCACATTTCCCTAACACCTACACATGACCGCTCATATTGCCCTAAAATCTACACATGACGGCTCATATTGCCATAACATCTACACATGACCGCTCATATTGCCCTAACATCTACACATGACCGCTCATATTGCCCTAACATTTACACATGACCGATTACATTGCCCTAACATCTACACATGACCGATCACATTGCCCTAACATCTACACATGACCGCTCATATTACCTTAACATCTACACATGACCGCTCACATTGCCCTAACATCTACACATGACCGCTCATATTACCCTAACATCTACACATGACCGATCACATACCTGGCTTGGTACAGGCACTTCAATAGAATGTGAAGGAGTTAAGCTAGTTTTATGAAAATTTACAAAATTCTAAAGAAGAAAATGTGTTATTAAAATTAAGTGTTATATCTGAAAGCAAATGGAGCATTCCAGGAATATTTGCAAAACGATATAAAGTCCAAAATTAAAAAAAGATGTATTCTAATTCGACTATTGCAATGGTTATTTATATTCGTTATCATTATACCAAACGTCCGTTTGTAATACACACTGTGCATGTGTATATATATTGATTGATTGGTTGCGTAATGTCCACCAAACAGTATTTCAGCTATATTCAGAACATGAACAAGCTCAATAATATATATATATAAAACATAGAGAAATGCCCCACCCGACACCCTGAAAAGCTCTGGGTTTGAGGCCTAGGGACTTTCGCCAGTACCCAGCACAATGTATATAATGTATATAGCACAGTAGTATCTCACCAATAGAAAGTGGGAGACAGGAGTACAATTCTGACAGTGAAAAGCATGAAACCTTTGCTTCAAAGATTGGGGTAAACACTGAAAATAAACACACATTAAGCCAAACACAAGAAAGAAACAAAATCTCGAACAACACAGACTCCCCAAAAACCTGCATTTAGACATGGTTCATGTTAGATATGCTGGAATATCGTATGGAGGAGAATATCTGTTAAAATGCCTTAGGTTTATATATCTTGTAGCCTTGATGTCTGGTAATTGTGCAGACACTAGTCGGTAAAAATACCCCAGATAAGAAAAAAACAGCTGCTCGCACCATAACTCTCAACACACATGCAGTGAGTGCGCGGGAGCCCCATAAACTTCATATATGTGATAATTCTTATATCTAACACTGTATACCTATGACAGTCCTAGTGTTAAAATCTCACAATGATATAGTAAATGTTTATCTAGTCGGTGAAAAAACTGTAAAACCTAACACGTCACAACATAATTGACTTGTACCTTTGTGGTTTCAGTAATTGAAAGCGACAGCCGGAGCTTAGGTAATAACACTGATCAATGAAATGCAAACAAAAATTCCTGAGAGTTTTCACGGTGCTTTTGGTACATTTCCATTGGTCAGTTATGTTGTTTGATCCCCGTCTGTTACTTTGAGTGACCTGATCAATCGACATGTTTATCTACAAGTGCAAAAAGTGCAAACCTACTACGTTGCGGCGCACAATGTACAACAATAGAACGGACTCGCTGATCACTGACCATATTGATAATATGTACATCTGTATATGTTTGCTACTATCACAGATGTATACCAATACAATATGTCAATATATAAGGTAACACAATGTTTCAAACACTGACATTACTATATAAGGAAATGAATCAAAATGAGTGATGATTTCAGGGATACAAGTATTTATGAGGAGCTTAAACAATGATTGTCAACAATTCCACCAATATCAACTTTAAGAAACTATCACCTTTCACCTTCACTCATTGAATACTAAACAGACTACAACATATGACGTTAGAAATCCAGGTCATCGCTTGGAACACCCACAAATGTGACGGGTTAAACCTGGTAATGGGATCCCAACCCTACCCTCTTCATATCTGCATTTCTAACGGCAATACATAAATAAACAAAAAATGAAACATGGTGGCTTCCACTCAAACAGACCGCATAGAGAAGAGTTTGAAGATATCAAAGTGGCAATCAGAATCCGTATATCGAAGAAGAACAGACAACACAATGGTCAAGAGAAAAACGTACAAAAGGACAAACAACGATTGACAAAACATACATATAAAACTAAAGATTGAGTAACACGAACCCCACTAAAAACCGAATGTATGAATAAGGAGCATAAGTACTACTTTGCTGTAGATTTATGTAATAGGAAATGTTTTATGGTAATCTTATGTAATTAGTTGGGAATACAGTGTGATACTATTATAACACATTGTTGTATTTTCATCAATTCTATTCTTAGAGAGTGTTAGATTAATCTCTCTTATTGATAATTAACAGATAGTTGACATTTTCGAAAATTTGCTACAAAATGTTTTAAACTGGCAATGATGTCACGTATGGTTGCAATAAAAGGGTTTAAGCATAGTAGATTGATTATAGACATGCAATAGTTGTACCATCTATCAGTGAATTACGTGATTTAATGAAATTAAGAGACGTTTCTCAGTAGTTCGCTTTAATCAATGAGTGTTGATTAACTCTTCCATGTGTTGATGATAAATTGATAATTTCTACTGTAGCAAATCATTATTTTTTATAACATTGTCTCATTTATTATTTTATAACTTGCTTTTCTTGTTGAGTGTTGAGTGATTAATTTGATACTAAGCCCGGCACAATTTACCAAAGCAGTAAAAGGAATTAAAAAGTCACTGTTGGCAAATAAGAATATCACCAGTCATGGTCAACCATATATTTCTGATTGAACCTTTGGTATTCTCTAGCGTTTATTCAATAGCAACGTCACGATCAAATTCTACATACAATTTGAAAGAAATATGATGCCTTTTTCCTTTACTAACATAACCACCTTATGCAATTGTCAAAATATGATAGGAAATATTTTGCTTCCAGGGTGAAACGATAATATTTGGGACTTTATTCACTACCTGTACAATAGCAATGGTGAATTATATCTCATTAAATCTGGTCATGGAGGTTAGCAATGTTCTTATATTCTTTCGAATTCAACATGGTCAATCGTTCAAGGCAGAACCCTTCGTTACGACATGTACATTCTGAATTTTACGCAAAACTCTCACCAATCAAATTCTCTACAACATAAAAATTGCATTAGATATAAGAATCCTACTAGATTGGTAATCCTTGTTCTACATTAAAAGCTATCACAAATAATGATGTATCTGTCCATTTTACTGCATAAGAATTCCTACAATTATCCAATATATCCAGTCTATTTTTGCAGCAAGTATATTAAGATAATTACAATCTACAATATGAACTTCCGGATTGCAATATTGTGAACTGTTCTTCTAATTGATATTAATCTTTATCTTCTTGTACGGATCGACCGATATATTTAAGGAAGATAAGTATCTAAGTAATTGTACTATGCAATCATAGCCAATATTCCAATGTATTCTAAAACTTCATGTTAAACTCAAATGTGTTAAGGGTATCGATTTTGCCTGTGCTCCTGACATTTTTTATTTAGATTTTCAAACGGTGTGGTATTATTCTTTTAATTATGTGGAATCTAGTTTTAACAAGAAACTTCATAAAAAAAATTAATAACAAGTACAACAGCAATTTTAAGGAAATGAATCAATAATATTTTGAATAACTAGTCCAAGAAGAGTTTGGAGATACCAAAGGGGGAATCAGAATCCGTATATCGAAGAAGAACAGACAACACAATCGCCAAAAGAAAAAGTACAAGCAACCATCAAAATAACATACATATAAAGCTAAAGATCGAGTAACACGAACCCCACTAAAACCCAATTGAGATCAAAATCACCTCCATGGTGTAATTCCCGCTTCCAGCTCGGTCGATCGTGGGTTCGAGCCCCTGTTGGGTCAAACAAGACATATGTAGTTGAAACAATATAAAGACTGGAAGGACTGATTTTTCCCCTGCTGCTTAAATGTGTATTTCTACTTAAATGGTTTCTCTACAATTATACTTTGTTTTACTTAAGAGAGAAGCATTTTAGTCTGAATATTATAATGTAACAGCACGCAAGCAAGGATAGTGATTTTTCTCGTTTAGGGAATAACAGCTTTGATCATTTAGTAAATACATTGAGGAACTGAATGTTTGTTAAAGGATACTTTCATTTAACATGTGGAAAAGGACTGAAGTATCCTGTTTCAACGATAGAAAAATAAAAAATAAATCCTAGTAGTTTTCTTCTGGCATAAACACAAGCACGGCATTTATCGAACATACTTGATGCCAGCCTACATGTCATTGAGATAAGAATATTAGTCTGTATAAATGATTGTTCTGAAAGATCAATTAGGAAATCTCTCATTATACCATAGGCGCTTATACTTTATGTACAATAAATAAATTCAATGGTTCACCCCTCATGGACACACGTTACATTTTAAGCATACCATATAAGGTAAGTTAGGCCAGCAAAGGTACTATGCATTCTTGTCGATAACCCACTGACCTTAGAACCCTATGTTTATCAATATCACGGTAGATAAATGGGCTAGCGTGACATATTGACTATAAACAGTTAAATTCAGTGTATTTAGAAGGGTATCCATGACGACTCGTTATGTTTTATGGTTTACGGATAACTCTGTAGTCCTAGTCAGTGCATGCCTTTTTTTTACTTTGTTTTATATTAGTTGTCAATTTGTGTGTTAATAGCTTACGTTATTGATGATATAAATCCTCTTTGGGATGAATTTTTGTCTCTTGCATATGATTTGAACATGCAAATGATGTTTCAAAACTGGAATGGCAAGCTTAATAATCAATATCAAGTTCAAGCACCTTTCTTTTAACATACTGAAATATAAATTCACAGGAAAGGTCTCCTCCCTCAGGCACACATGACTTTTACTTCCAAAGACATTAAGTTATTTGGCTTTGAGTGTACCTGATGAAGGTTATAGTGGTGTGTAATACATAGTGTGCTGTGTCTTTCTTCGTCTTACCCTATGTTGCCAGTTTCCCTGGGTGGTACATGTTTGATTACCCCTTCGATATTCTCTAACGATTATTTATTCCAGAAACGCGTCGTGTGCACTAAATGTTTATATCCACGTTTTTATTGCATACAAGAAGAGTTTGAAGATACCAAAGGGGTAATCAGAATCCGTATATCGAAGAAGAACAGAAAACACAATGGCCAAAAGAAAAAGTACAAAAGGACAAACAACGATCTACAAAACATACATATAAAACTAAAGATCGAGTAACACGAACCCCACTAAAACTGGGGGTGAACTCAGGTATCTTGTCACATACAGCGGGTTTTTTTCGGGTTACCGGCGTCTTATAATTGGAGACAAAAATATACCCTCGATTTCAACATCAATATAATTTAAATTTCTGCAAGCTATATATCATAATCTGTCTTTTCAGCCGACGTATATTAAATACCATAATTTAAGTGGTTTTTCTAATATGATCGTGTTAAATTTTGGCAATTTGAAAGTCAATTATGAACATGATTACTTCCTGCAATATCGCGAGCTGACAGTCACGTTCAGTGTGTTTAGATTACTTGGTAAGTGAATACTCTATGCAAAGCCAATTTTACAGTATTATGTTAGACGAAACCGTAATAGACCCCAAATATTAGATTAGGGATGTGATTTATCATGTTTAATTTCTTTTCCATTAGCAAACAGTTTTCCCTGGGAGTATGAGGTGGCAGAGTAAGAGTTCAAAATTGGTTGCTATCGTAACAAACGATCTCTGACGATAATCGATAATGTCATTTCTAGCGGTAATAGAGATTTCGTGTCGTCTCAATATACATGCTTAGAAGCTCAGTATACAGTAACATTTCTGAAGAGTGCAAATTGGTAATAATGCTTGTATGTCTTAACCTAATTATTCAAGCGAGAATATTAGTATTAAGAACATTAATAAAAAACACAACAAAAACGTAGATATCTAATTTATTGCACACGACGCGTTTCTGGAATAACTGTCACCAGGTAGACTCAAAATAACTGTCACCAGGTAGACTCAAAATCAAAACATTGGAAAGTCAAATATGCTTAAACAGGATAGCCAAAATCGGCTACGGTCACCTATGCCTGTGTTGGTAACGATTGTCCTAACATGAATTAAAAAAAACATTTATAACTTTACTACGAAATAATGTCAGATGAATCAATGTTATTTGATAATGAAATATACAGGATAGACTTAGCATACATAAATACTTGTATAATGATTTTTATTATATTCACGACATTCCCCAATATGTCTTATTTTTCAAGCCAATTACCTCATAATTTATCATGTTCTTTCATAAAATCGATATAATTACGTTCATATCATATTCACATGGTACATATACTCTAATCCTGGCAGTGAGTGTGATGAAATGAAAAACCAGACAAAATAGCACATCGACAGGAGTTTCAGTCGGCAAATGAAAGATATGGTTATAATAAGAATGTTGGTTAACCGAATGTACATCCTCAACTATTTGTTATCTTTTATGCAGCCTCTACACACCTATGAAAAACTCAGGGGTCGTTTCTTGTGCCGAATAGGGCGGGTCTTTCTTACCCCCTAAATGAGTTGGGTGAGTTGGGTCAATTATTTTTTACGCATTTGTCAATATATTATAAATTGTTATAACAATAACAATGTTTCATTTGATATTTAAATCCTTCTTAAATAGTTGGCTCCTAATTTAACTTAACTTCTTGTGAGTTTAGTTTAAGCATATTTTTATTTGGCAAATAAAACAAACAGGGATCGGACACAAGTTTTTCCAACTTATGATGTCTTCTCCCGAATTTGTGAGTTCAATTCATTAACAACAAGTAAATAAAAAACACTACTTATTTTAGAGTATGAGTTGTGTTCATTCCTACGGTGAACATGAAAAGTTGAACAGCAGTAACCTTTCCTTTAATCTGTGCCTTAGTTTAGTGTTGGATAGCTTCTCTTGTGTATTTACACCCATACCCCTTTCAAGGCCCGGGTGGCTCAATGAGTTAGGTAGTTAGATTATCTAACAACTCATACAAGCCTATCACAAATACGACGTGGGTTCGCACCCGGCTTTGTAAATTACAAAAAAAAATGGTGCACTCGACTCGCAGCCGCAAGTGATAAAGCTTACCAGTTACTTGCCCATGGACGGTGGTACTCTCCGGGTACTCCGGCTTCTTCCACCACTAAAACTGGTCGCTATGATATAGCTGAAATATTGTTGAAAGTGGCGTTAAACACCAAAGATCAATCAATCAATTCATACCCTTTCGAACTAAAAATAGTACTCCCACGTTGCAATTAACAAGCAAAGAAATAGAATCATGCGCTAAAAGTCTAGATCAAGTAGGAGTTTGCTGGACAGCTGGACATGCTTAATGGATAGCTGCACCTGTCATATCCAAAACTTTGGAAACTGATAACTTTGTTTAGCATAACGTTCTAATATTATTACATGTGGCCTCATAACAACAACGGTAGAAATATGTACGTGTACAGATCTGTAGAGATATGGCTTAAGGTCACATAGAAGGACATTGTATTTCTGTGTAACATATTTGGTTGACCTAAAACAAAGCATATTTTTCCAGCCATTTTGATTTTTGTAATCGTCTATGATTTCCGTTCTAAGAGATAAGTCATAAGTTATTGTTGTTGTTTTCGTTTGGGGTTTTTTTTCAGACCATGTCAACATCATTACAATTTTAAAAAAATAATTAGTCTATAGTCCATCCAAATATGACTGCCAAGAGTATTTGCCACTTGCCATGATTGTGAAGATCAAATTTGCAAATTAGGATGAATGTACTTTTCTTTTCCCTGACTTGCCAGTCATATTCACTTATCCGTAATCTTAATCAACAGAAGAATTGACAAAGGTTTTGTTATAAAAGCTACTAAAATATTATTTTCATTAATATGTAAAATTACACTGGCAGTATATCTGCAAGGATCCCATGACAAATAAAGCACAAAAATCGTTCGCTATGCCATATACTGAAGAAAAAACCAGTTCAAATGTCTATAACATTTGATTAAATAGAACAACTTTAAAGAATTACGCCATCGCATGTAGAACCTTGGATCTTTTCCCGCCATTTTTGTAGTTCGAGTTCGATGCGACGCCGTGAAAGTCTTGTGATAATATATCATTTGACACGCACTTTATCAATCCAGACTAATTGATATTATAATTCTATTTGATCTAATGACATTCGATATATGACCACGTCAGAATATACACTTCAATCGACAAAATCAGCAACGAATCAACGACATCGTGAGCCGTTGAACAATACATATGCTACCTGGTGTGACCGGTATCGGATGTTGTTAGATATTTACGGATCGCGATATAAAATACAAGGCACAAACAAACATCTAATTTTAACATAGCTTATTTACCAGTCTATCCAACATCCTGGTTCCCAACTCTGAATGAGTCGAAGGACAAATAAATCTTTTTTTTAAATAAATTTCTTTCTCTGCTTTATGTTACTTATGTTATCACTGCAAAGATAAAAAGTGGTAAATATCATGGCATACAATCTTCTTTCTGATAAAACATCGCATTCAATATCCACTGTCGCCAATGTTTGTGATATAGTTTTGACTGTGCTTTCCAATGATCAGTTTATAACTTCTATGGTAGTTGCTACATATTACTTCCTTTGTAATCTTGACCCGAAAAAATAATTCTTTTTTTTTTATCTTAATGTTATTGTATAAATTTTCATCAAATTTACTTTTCTTTTCATCCATATACACTCTACCTGTTATAACTAAATGGAATATGCATTATACATTGTATATGGCAAAGTACTCTTGTAAAAAAGTTAATTAACATGCTTATTGTGAAAAGTGTATATCTACAAAAGTGGTAATGTCAATATCCATAGCTGTACTACATATGTTTTATTTACGTTCGTTTCAAATCTATTAAAACATATTTTCTTTGGGCTCTGGATTATGAAAGTCGTATTATTCCAGTATCAATTAACATTTTCAAATTACTCTAATGCCTATAAACATGTTTCGCATTAGGTTTCTGGACTCATCAAAAACTCATGATTCTGGCATTCAAACAGGAGAAATTACAATGGAAATCTGCAACAGACAACAACTACAACCCACTTTCTTATGATTTACATCATAATCTTGATCTTCTTTATACACACATTGACAATTACTTACACATAATAATGACATTTGGATAATCTGGCTACTTGATGACACTTGAAACTTAATGACGTGGAAAAATGGAAAGTAGACAAAAATATCAAAGTAGAATTGTAACAACGCATTACATTAGGAATTCCTTCATTCTTTCGGAGCATTGTTTATGTCTTTATATTAATGTCAACAACATTATATTACAAACCTGGATTGCTATTCACAACATAATGGACATCTCAAGGAAAACGTAATCTACATCTATCTATTTTCTTAATACTTTACAATGAGATAAAAGGATAACCTTCAAATGGTATTTTTAACATGAAATTATAGAAAGTTACAATATGTAGTGGTTTTAAAAACAAATTAGCAACTTCTTTACGTTAATCTCCAAAGGATTTAACAATATTCCATTGAAAGTATTAGTAATTCTACGGCGACGAATAGAAATCAAACAATGTAGCTGTTATTCAGTTCTAGGTACATCTTGATAATTCCTCTTTGATATGCATTTGACGTAGATGTCTCTGGTGTATATCGAATGACGTTGTCTAGACAACCATTTAAGGGTTATTGTAATGGATGTGTATCAGATGTCACCTAATTCTCTATGTTTGGTGATACAAATGTTGCAGTATTATTGTGCTATATATAAATATTTCAATACATTAAACGTGTGGGCGTAATAAGAAGTAATCAAAGACATTCGATAGATACTTCCTTTGAATGAATCACCAATACATCTTCAAGTATATTATATATGAATAATTTTCCCAAATAGGCTCTTGATTGATTGATTGATTGATTTTTGGTGTTTAACGCCACTTTCAACAATATTTCAGCTATATCATGGCGACCAGTTTTAGTGGTGGAGGAAGCCGGAGTACCCGGAGAGAACCACCGACCATGGGCAAGCAACTGGTAAACTTTATCACTTGCGGTTGCGAGTCGAGTGCA